>BPTQ01000006.1:199607169-199626553 GCA_019973895.1 Chrysanthemum seticuspe | reverse complement strand
CAAGCTGATTTGGTAACCAAACACCCACGCATTGGCTGCGTTTCACAACCCACTACAAATTGAAAAGCGTGGTTAGAAACTTCCCCAACAGTGTCTTAACAAAGGGCAATAGGCTCTACTAAAGAGGTCCATTAGGCTTCGCCGTATGATACAACAGGGTCTGTTTCGCAAAGTGGACCAACGGTCATTAACAGCGGTGACGAAAACGGAGCTAGGTGAACCACTTCATCAGATATCGATGATACTCTTTGAACTCTGGCGGATGACGATAACCTTTTCCTGGCCGCTATAGTTACGGGGTAAACATCTTACCGGTGCCGCGGCACTAACCACAATTGAGTACGATTCTTAAGCAAAGGGACATTACCCCAAGAACAGACAGAAGCTCGCAGAATACGGCGCACAGCGCAGAGATTCGAATTGCGCGACAACATACTGTATCGACGTTCTTTCCTCCAACCATGGCTTCGATGCGTCGGCCCCGTACAAGCAAATTATGTGCTGCGAGAAATCCATGAGGGTTCATGTAGCATGCACGCAGGACCACGATCTGTTGTAGCACGCGCCATGCGATCGGGATACTACTGGCCAACCATGCATAAAGATGCGCGGGATTTGATAAGGAAGTGCAATGATTGCCAAGTCCACAGACCCGTACCGCGCAAACCACAGCATGAGTTAACACCAATCACGGCGCCGTGGCCATTCTACAAATGGGGCATTGATATCGCCGGTCCTTTTCCAATAGCAGTAGGCGGTCTCAAGTTTCTCATAGTAGCTATAGACTACTTCACCAAGTGGATCGAGGCAAAAGCAGTGGCGACAATTACTGGCAACCAGGTGAAACGCTTTGTCTGGGACAACATAGTATGCCGCTTCGGATTACCTGGAGAAATCATCTCGGATAACGGGAAACAATTCTGTGACAACCCCTTCAAAGATTGGTGCGAAAAGTTAAACATCACCCAACACTTTGCGTCGGTTACGCACCCACAAACCAATGGTTTAGTCGAACGCGCAAATCGAAGTCTGGGTGAAGGAATCAAAGCACGTTTGGACAAGCACAAAGGAAGGTGGGTTGAAGAACTTTCACACGTACTATGGGCGCACCGCACCTCAGTTAAAACCAGCACGGGGGATACCCCCTTCTCTCTAGTATACGGGACAGAAGCCGTTATACCAACTGAGATCGGCATGCCAACTATCCGCACTGCGGAGATCAATGTGACTACAAACGCCGACGAAAGACGTGTCGACTTGGACCTACTCGAAGAAAGACGCGAACGCGCGGCCATACGGGAGGCAAGGTCAAAGTCAAAAATGAAAGGATACTATGATGCCAAGGTACGCAGTGTTTCATTCAGACCAGGCGACTTTGTCTACCGCGCCAATGAGGCAAGCCACGCTGAAGATACAGGTAGGCTTGGACCAAAGTGGGAAGGACCTTATGAGGTTACTGAAGCAACGGGCACAGGCGCATACCGGCTACGAGGTTTGGATGGTCGTGACCTACCGCGCACATGGAATATCAGCAACCTCAAGAGGTGCTACCTATAAAAATAGCTACGGCACAGCGCGCAGACGCTCCGCACTTTCAGTGCTCAATAAACATTCATGTACTCAGTTTTTATTTTTCATATTTACTGTTTTCTTTGTTATTTCTTGATAAACTTGCGAGTATTAATAAAAACGTCGCGGTTTCTAGCTAACTCCGCGACACATTTTAAGTTGTTATCTCCATATACTGTATGTCTTAACAATTTTTTATTTCTTGCCCACGATGGCGTGCATGCACCACAAATAAACCCACGATGGTAACAGGATAAGTTGACCTACTAACTGACTTGTTGAGTAAGAGGGTTGCAAACCCATCAATAATGGATCACGCATCCTTGTTAAACACCTTGTTCTCAAGACGTTGGAATAAGATATGTGCGCATCCCACGACGGTTGCGCATCAATGCATACGTGCACGTTTAACAACTTAGGAACCAAGATACTTGCTTCCTTATTGCGATATTTACAGTACGCTGTGAATCATAACATACACGATTATGCTTAAATACTTAGAATTATTTTCCAAGTATACTATAATTTTCATACACGACTATGAATTTCCTACATTTGCAGTGGCCTACACGCTTGTTTCTTCATACATACAAAGACAAAAAAATAGGCTGATAGAAACAAGACCTTGATAGATCTTAAGCACTCGGGGATCGTTAGCGTTGCCTATGTAATCACAAGCAAACTAATAGAAGATCTCTACAACTTGGTATTGTAGCGGAAAATAAATACAAGTTATAGTAACTAAGAACACTTTTGATCCTCTATGGATCTTTGATTATAGAAACTCTATGTTTCGGATAGAATACAAGACTTGAGAAACTTGAAAAGCATATCTATCACTAACTAACATGGTTTCTTATATAGGCAAGAAACCCTAAAGGAGCGTTGACAATTTACGCTTCTACTACTAAACTAGACTAAGCATGCAACTAGACAAGCATGCAACTAATCATATTGTTTTGTTAATCATTTTGTTTATTCTGATAAGCTCTACATAATACGGCGCCAACCTATACATACGGCGCTGACTTTTACTCTAAAACTGAGCTTATCTCTCCTACGTGGTTCCCACTTTCAGCAGCAACACAATGTCTGCTTTATCACTTCTGCTGAATTATAACTTCGGCAGCATCAATTCTTCTTCGGCAGAATCTCTTCGACTGAAGCTTCGGCAGAATTAGTAGTTTGTGCTTCGGCAGAATCAGTAGATTACCTTAATTCCCAACAGTAGTTTTCCGCTCTTTTCAACGTAGGGAGTTTTGAAGGAAGCACGGAAGAAGAGAACCCTAGACAATGACCAGAGTGCTTCTACTCAAGGATTAGACAACCTGAAGTGAAGTTTGCACTACAGAAGATGGGAAGAAACAAAGCAGTAGGGCCGGACCAAATTCCCATTGAAGCATGGAGGTGTCTGGGGGATGAGGGAGTCGATTGGCTGACTTGCCTCTTCAACAAGATCTTCTCCGGTGCTAAGATGCCAGAAGAATGGAGACTCAGTGAAGTCATCCCCATTTACAAGAACAAGGGAGATGTGCAAGTGTGTAGCAATTATAGGGGCATTAAGCTTTTTAGCCACACCATGAAGCTTTGGGAGAGAGTTATTGAGAGAAGGTTGAGAAGGGAGACATGGGTGTCTGAGAACCAATTTGGTTTTATGCCAGGAAAGTCATCGATCGAGGCTATCCACCTCCTCAGAAGTCTCATGGAGAAGTACCGAGAAAGAAAAAGGAACCTGCATATGGCGTTCATTGACTTGGAAAAGGCATATGATAGTGTCCCACGTGAACTGATATGGAGATCTCTTATTGATAAGGGAACACCAAGGAGATACGTGAGAGTCATTAAGGATATGTACGAAGGGGCTAAGACCCGCGTACGGTCTACAGTGGGGATCTCAGAGTTCTTCCCAGTGGAAGTTGGGCTCCACCAAGGATCTGCCATTAGTCCTTACCTATCCATTGTGATCCTGGATGAGTTATCTAGAGGGATACAAGAGGGCATCCCGTGAAGCATGATTTTCGCTGACGACATTGTTCTTGTGGCAGACTCGGCGGAAGGGTTAAACAACAGACTGGAGCAATGGAGGGAGGCCCTTGAAGATAAGGGTCAGCAGAGAGAAGACTGAATACTTGAGATGTGAGTTCGGGAGGATCGAGTCAGGCCACCAGGAAGATAAGGATATTCGCATCGGTGACCAGATCCTACCACCTAAGGAGTCTTTTAGATATCTAGGATCGATGATTCACAGATCAGGGAGGATAGACGAGGACGTGACCCATCGGATTCAAGCTGGATAGGCAAGATGGAGGGCGGCGTCGGGAGTCCTTTGTGATAGGAACGTCCCTTGTAAGTTAAAGGGAAAATTTTACAAGGTGGCGATTAGACCGGCTATGCTGTATGGGTCTGAGTGTTGGCCCATCTCCAAGGCGTATGCTAACAGAGTAGAGGTGGCGGAATTGAGAATGTTAAGATGGACTTGTGGGAAAACCTTGCTTGACATGATCCCGAACGGTGTTTTCAGAGCAAAACTTGAGGTCGGGAATATTATCGAGAAGATGAGAGAAGGAAGGCTGAGGTGGTTCGGCCATGTCAGGAGGAGGCCACAATCAGCGCCTGTAAGAAGAGTCGAAGCGCTAGTAGTTGATGGTGTGAGAAGGAGGGGTAAACCCAATCTCAGGTGGGAGGATAGACTAAAGCTCGACTTGAAGGAGCTGCTTTTGTTCGAGGACATGACCTCAGATAGGAATGCGTGGAGAGATAGAATTAGGATTTGCGGGTAGTTCATGCTAGGTGTTAGGCTTTTTAGGCGTCTTCTGTTGCCTTTCTGCCTTGCTTTGCCTTTGCCTTAGCTTAGGCCCCTTGCGTGTTTTGCCTTGCTCTTTGTTGCCCCCTTAGGTTGCCTTTTTTGCCCTAGCTTTAGGTCCCATGGGTTGTTCTGCCTTCCTTTGTTTTGCTCCCTTAGGTTTTCCTGCCTTTTCGCTTGGTTTTGTTTTCTGGTATGTTTTGTGGTTTTGTTTGGCGTATGAGAGTGTTTGGTCTGCCCCTTTTAGCCTGCTTTTTGCTTGCTGCCCTTTTGCTCTCTTTTGCTCTCTCTTCTCTTCTTTCTCACCCGCACACGTGCACAAGCCGGAGGTCTCATTGGAAGCAGTCTCCTTACTCCCGGGTTTATCCTTGGGGTAGGGGTAGGATCTGTCTACCTCCCCCATACCCTGCCTCGGTGGGATTGGGTTTGTTGTTGTTGTTGTTGTTGTTGTTTGTTATATTATTTGTGTAGCAGCGTCATCCAAAAAGATTGCATTATTGGTGGACTAGGAGGAAGGATACTTATTGGCATGACTATTAGACTAACTGTAATGGTGAGTACAAAAGACCGCAGTCATCACTGCCAGCCGCCAGGGCTGTCCTGGGGATTTCGGTCGCCCTGGGCATAGCTACAAAAATAGGCCCTTTAAACATGCATAATTTATATGTTTCGTAAAAAGGTTTATCAATACTAGTATTACAAAAGACGTTAAATTAACTTGCAAAAATGTCATTCTTTTAGCATTTTGTTAGCTAAGTTGTTAGTGATATTTTTCCAGAACATATCTATATTTGAGTTATGCTATTAATTGTAAACTAATGAACAAATAGTCAAATACCAATACACAAACAAAGTTTAGTAATTCCAAGTCTCCAAAAAAACTATAATTCAAATAATGGAAATACATTACTATCTTTGAAATTTGAATAACCTTTTTAATCAGGAAGTAATTAGGCTATTATCTGACTAAAAAGGGCCTCCAAATCTGACTAAAAAGCCACAAAACTGAGGTGTAAAAAGCGTATTATGCACAAATGTATATATCGAACATAGATTTTGGTGCCCATATCAAACATTGGGCCCTAGGTTGTGGCCCAGCCTGCCCTTGCTAACATCCGGTCATGATCGCCAACACATCATCGTCAACTCAGCTTTTTCTCTCTACAACCTTTTTTATGACCAACTTATTGTAATAAGACGACCACGATTATTACCAAAATATACCTCATCGAAACACCTATATACCCCCACCAAAACACATACACTAACATACAAAAGCAAAAAAACACCACAGGACTCGATCGAAAATAAGACTGAGTCCTTCACATTTCAACTATAAACACGACCATGACCGCGGTCCTGTAGTAATCACAGGCGCATCAACCATGCAAAGGTGGTACACATGACCACGACCATGACCATCCATTACAGATGGTCTTAGCCTCTTAGGTATGTGTGGAAAACTAGAAGGGGGGGGGTTGAATAGTTTTACCAATTTAAAACTTCCTTTTAAATATTTAGATCGACTTATGTCAATCTATTTGGTTGTTTATGTTGGACGTTGATAGATAGATATATAAACGTGTAATGAAAGATAAAGAGTATGAAGCACATCACCACGACACAAGTTATTTATAGTGGTTCGGCTACAAGGACACCTTCCTTGCCCTACTCCACTCCTCGAGTCACCTACTCGAGAGCTCGTAAACACTACACCAACTCCTTATAGCGGAGAAGCCTTCACAACGTCGCTTAACCTTTTTCCGGTACAAAGCTAAATACGGAGTTCCTTCACACCAAGGCGAACCACACCTAACACAACGTCGCCTAACCTTTATACGGGGCTAGGCTAACCACCGAGTTCTTTCACACCAAGGAGAACTAATCCTATCACAACGTCGCCTACCCTTTATTAGGTACTAGGCTAAGCACCTAGTTCCATTACTATGGAGGAACTACTACCCTTCACAACACAGCACCTAATATCAAGGAGATCCACTCCTTGTTACAATACCATCAAGGATATCACCATCCTTGGAAATAAACAATATGTATAACGATGCACCTCATCGATTATACGACCTAGGCATTCTTCTCAAATGCGACTTGATTTGATTCTTCGGTATCCTTCACTAATGCCTTAGACACAACGCTTGGCACCCTTCACTAATGCCTTTGTCTTGACACCCTTAGCATTCTTCACTAATGCTTTGACACGGATGATGAGCACCTTTCACTAATGCTTTCATCTTGACACTTTCGGCATTCTTCACTAATGCCTTCAACCCAACATCTATGGAGAAAGTAAGAACTATCAACAAGAGAACCTTAGTTGTCTTGATGATGACGAAGCATGGCAACTCATGGACTTGAGTTTGCACGTCTTCAAGAAGTGGTGATCTTGCCTTTAAGAGGAACCTAGAAGATCACACAAAAAACAAAAGACAAACTACATAGATCACTTGGATCTGAGGTTAGAGGGTTATAATACTTGGGGAAGTATGTATGTGAAGTGGTGAATAGAAAGGAAGAAATAGCTCTCTATTTATAGAGAAAATTCTCTACTGTTCCCCGGATCCCACGGATCCCTTCCACAAGGGATCCGGCTAGCACAAAGCCAGGGATCCGTGGAACGCTCCTCTTTGCCCATGGGTATTTTTAGTTATGGGTCATGGGTCATGGGTTATGGGTTGATCCATGGTTTTCTTTCTAGATACAATGAACTTGGTTAAGTGGTATATATAAAACCATGGGTTATGGGTCAATACCATTTGCTAGTTTTTACCCATTTAGTATATACTTGTTTTTACCCATTTTAGTATATACTTGTTTTTACCCATTTTGGTATACTTAGTTTAAGTATATGCTAACCCAATATGTAAACACTAGTTGTTGTACATATGTATCTAAATCATAAAATCACTTATACATGTTTTAGTGTTTTATGTGAAAACGTAAGTGTGTTATGAAACTATTAACTCAAACCATTTACGTATTTTATTTGTTTCGTTAAAATGATTTTACGTTTGTTATTGACAAAACATTAGAAGATCGTAAAATATAAATAAACATTTTTACGGCTTATTTGTATTAACAATCTCCCCCTTTTTGTTGATGACAAAACATAAAATTATTTTAAAAAAAAAACTAAAATTCATAGTAAGTTTGAATTAGTAGTTTTTACTTTCTTCTCCCCCCTTTTTGTCGAAACAAAAAGTGTTAAAAGAAACTAACACAATTTTTATATATAAAAAAAATGTAAAGAGTGTAAGTGACGGAAATGGTACTCGTCTTAACTCCCCCTTGACGAGTCCATCCCTTTGAAAGGGCGTCAAGGACATGACGTAAAATAAACTAATTGTGTTTGCAATTATGTTTGCAAATGGGTCGTCTAAGTGACGAGAACGTGCTCCCCCTTGAAGATTGCAAAGTTGCAATGGGGTGTCATGAAGTATAGTCCAAAATCGGATTAAGGTGCAAATGTTTTTGCAATATCGTTTGACACAAAGCTCCCCCTAGCTTTATGGTGTCAAAATCTTCATGTGTATTTTGAAAATCTACAAAGTAAAGGTTAGAAAACAAGAGTATAGTGCATAATTTCCTGCAAATAAAACTCAAGTTAGTAGAAATTTGTGCTTCTGTACCATGGATCCCACGGTTCTCTTCTTGGAGGGATCCGTCTAGGCATTTTGGAGGGATCCGGCTGTCTGTTCACAGTTTCTTCAGCAATGAGAGCTAATGAAGATGTGAAGTAGTATATGATATAGCAAGCACAAAACACAAAGCACAAAACAACTATGGCATATAGATATTCATTCAATAAAGACAAGAGATGATCAAACAAATCTCTAAAACTAAGAAAATGAACTAGCCATACAAGTGCTACTAATGCTAATGAGTTACCCAAACTCAAAATTCAACTAAAAGCTTAATGATGATCAAGGATGAGATAAGTTTCCTAAACGTTCTAAGTTTGAGCTTGTGACTATGATGCTCATTGTTGTTTAGGCTTGTTGACCTCTTCGAAACGTTCGAGGAGGTGATAAAACATGAAACGTTGCTCTTCACGTAGTTCATGTATCAACCTTTCAAAATGTTTACAATGATAGCAATCCTTGTCATGGTTTTGAATTTCTTGAAGTGGAAGTTCAAGTGAAGTGGGTTGAGGATCTTCAAATGAAGGAGGAATTGGTGGAGGCTCATTAAGTGATGGCTCTACGATGTTTGAGGGTGGAGGTAAAGAAGCATCAACTTCCATGTGGTCGGGTTGTTGCCTTTGATGTCTTCTCATAATCCAAAATGGACTATTGGGGGGAATGAGAGAGTTTGATGTTGGAGCAAGTGTTGATTTAACACTTTCATTTTGTTGCTCACCATTTTCAAGTGAATTTGTTGGTAGTGGTGGAAGATGAGATGGCCAAGGAGGTAAGTCTTTTACATTGTGAGAATGTGGAGATGATTGTGAGGTGGCTCTAGGCACTAATGATGTTGGTTGAGTTGTGGAGGGTGAAATCCTAGTGGGAACAATCTTCTTGGGGATTAGTTTGATTGGTTTTCTTGGTGTAGGGGAAATCTTAGCATTAGTGGACTTAACCGGAGATGATTCGGTTGAGGAAACTTCGTGTATGATCCTAGCAAGTTTCTTGGGTGGTTCTTGAGTGGATGAGTTAGCACTAGGAGCCTTTCTCATGATAAAATGACTAAGGGAGATGGTTGTAATTGCTGATAATTGTGTTTATGTTTGATGACTAAAGTGTTCTTAGCAATATGGCTTATAAAGGGAAGAACTTGGCAAGTGCATTTAAGACTTAAGCTACTAAGATTCTTGGAAATGTGATGATTAACATGCACAAGGTTGAAGTTCAGAGTTTCACTGATCTAGGAACTCATTTAAGATGAGATGGAGTGTTTGAGTTAGGAAGATGAGTTGAGATGATTGTTTTAGCAATGTTAGACATAAACTGTCACCCGGATTCCACGGTTCCCTCCTTGGAGGGATCCGGCTAGGCTAATCTTGGGGATCCGGCTCTCAGCAGTTATGACAGGTTTGAAATGAGGTTTCTAGGAGCTAAAGCCTATCTTATTTTGAGTGTTTCAGTTCTCCTAGGTGTTTTTAAGATGTGAGGGTACTTGAATGATCAAAGGTAATAAGTGTTATAGCAAATGATTGCTTCTTATGGAAAGGAGATGGGACAAGATGACTACCAATGGATGTCCAAGAATAACACTAAGAGTTTTGGTGGTGTCAAGTCATAATAAATGATCCTAGTGATCAGATTTAAGCTTGAGGTGAAATTTGAAAATTCTTAAAAATCACAAGAATTGAAAAACTAATTTTTGTCTCACTTTGAGATAAAAATGATTAGAAACAATTTCCTAAAATTGTTTAATTTGTCCACTTAAGTGTTTTGAAAGATGAGAAACAGTTTGTGAGTATTGAAGCGGAAATATGGTGAGTTTTGATGTGTTGATAAATCAAGAGGCATTTTGACTAAGATCTTAAGCCTTTAGTGAGTCTAAAACTTTCTCATCCTTGAAGTGGTTTTAGTTGGATTCTAAAATCATATGCTTAGCTAATGTGATGTTATCTAGAAAGTTATCTTGATGTAAGGAATGCAGTATTGCGGATCTGATGTCACGGATCCCACGGTTCCCTCAAGGGAGGGATCCGGCTAGGCTAATCCTAGGGATCCGGTATCTGCAGATCAGAATCTTCACAGAAATGATGTGCAGATTTTGCACACTAATAAATCTATAAACAAAGCAATAAGAACAAGCATGTCATCACAAAACACCACTTATAAAAGCATGATAAAGTAACAATATCCAAATTAACATAAACCAAAAGTGCTAAAACGTAATCATCCAAACATAAAATAAAGGAAAACAAGCATATTCATGTTGTCTCTTTCGTCAATCCTTTCTTTTCCTTTTTGACGGCTTAGTGAAGTTGTAAGCGAGGTTTTGAATCATGCCCCTCAATTTTTTAAATTCCGCGGTTTCGTTTGGAATGGTTGGAAGTTGTTCGTAGTAGTCAAAAGGTTCTAATCTGATGTTGGCTATGGGGTCGACGTCTTCCTCATCTTCATCTTCTTCTTCACCGGCCGAGGAGTCCGAGAGGGCTTTAGGTTTCTTTCCATTGACCTTGAAGCGTTTAGAGGATATTTTGGTAAGAGGTACCATTACATGATCGGCAAAGAAATGATCATTGTTGATAGGGGATGGTTGCAATGCACTAACATACTTACAAAGTCGTGTTAGGAGCATACCATATGGAAGTACCATGTTGGAAGCTTTGAATACCCCAACCATTCTCCTTACCATGTAATAGGCGAGATTAAATGGCTTTTAGTGGATAAGACAATAGATCATTTGCACAAGACATGCGTTTGGATGATCTTTGTTTCCAACTAGGCTTATGACGTTTTCCCTAAGGATTACTTCCCAATTTTTAAATATGGGATGCATTTCGAAAAGTTCCATTTGAAAAGGATTACGGTGAATGACCTTCTTGTTTCGGTCGAGACGGGATTGGTCGGTTCTTATTTTGAAGATGGTGTCTCGGATGGTTTCGGGTTCATCAAGAGGAGTATGGTACATTGGTTTAGAATCAAGTGCAAGGTTTTGAGTATTGATTGCCCAATCTTGAGAGTACATACAAATTCCTTCACAAGGAATGCGAAGAAGTTGAGCAAAGGTGTTGAGAGGAAGAAGGAGTTTTCGTGTATTGATGATGAAAGCGATTGAAATGCTATCATCGGCGTTTCGAATGATTCTAATGCTTTTATAAAACTCAAAGATGAAGACCGGACAAATTTGTTCATCAATGTCAAGAAGACAATCAAAATTGATTGCCGAGAAGACTTGACGAATGTCGGTATCCTCAAGGAAACATTCTTTGATTACACGACCTTCGTGGATAAGTCGTTTTTCGAGTTTTTTGAAGACCTTGAGGTCGGTTTTTGAGAATTCCTTATTACGATAATAATGAGTGAGGTAATGGACGGTATCATGATGATCTTGTTGAGTGGCTTTAGGCATGGTTGGTCCTAAAAGCACAAAATTTTTAATTAGGTAAGATTAGTTGAGGTGGGTTTATGGTTTTGATTTGTATTAACAATGTTGTAAACACAATGTTAACTTAGTTATGTTAAAAGCCCCTTTTCATGATTAATTTTGAAAAACTCTAATTAAATTAATTGATTAGAGATTTGTGAAACCATAAACCCTAGAATTAGGATGGTGAAAATTAGAACAAGTTAGTGTAATTACTTACAATAGTGTTCTAGGAAGGAATACTTGAGAGTATGAAATCCAATGAGGATGAAATCAATGGTTTGGTCGTTTTTGTGTTATGTGAGTAGAAAAAAGAATTAGTGGTGAATTTTTGAAAGCGTATAGCTGAGTTCTGTTCCACGGTTCCCCCGGATCCCTTGTATTTGGGATCCTGCTAGTACAACTAGAGGGATCCGGCTAATGTGGACAGAAAAAGGGTTGTTTGGCATTATTTTTGTATTAGGCTTATAAACTGGCCAAAAAAAATAGTTTGGAGGTATTAGATGAGGATTGTTTTTGGATGACGGGTTTTGAAGAATAACACAACGAGGGTTCATATGTGACGACGACGTTAGTTTGACGAATCAAAAGGAATACTATTCCCGATGATAAATAAGACGGAAAAGTGACGAAAGAGACTTCTAACGATGCTAGTAATTATTAAACAAAGAGAACTATGAAATAAATTAAAATCATGTAACCTATCTAATGAAAAGTAAGACATACCTCTATGCTTCTTGGTTTAGCGTAATACCAAAAATACTTCATGAGCTTTTAAAGTAATCCTTTGTACTTGGTGTATGTAAGTTGTGATTACTTTTTAGATCCTTCCTTGAATTTTGACTTCATTATTCTTTGAATAGAGATGAAGATTTTTTGGAGAGATTCTAGCATGAAGGTTTCTTAAAAAAAATTGTTAGAATGATCTATCAATGTCCAACAAAATGATTTAAAAGAAATATGACCCTTAAAAAAAATCCTTCTTTGTAGTTTTCAAACATACACGGATCGTATCAAGTCTTTAAAGTACAACATACTTTAAGAAACTTGGTAACGAAGCTCTGATACCAATTGTGGAAAACTAGAAGGGGGGGTTGAATAGTTTTATCAATTTAAAACTTTCTTTTAAATATTTAGATCAACTTATGTCAATCTATTTGGTTGTTTATGTTGGACGTTGATAGATAGATATATAAACGTGTAATGAAAGATAAAGAGTAAGAAGCACATCACCACGACACAAGTTATTTATAGTGGTTCGGCTACAAGGACACCTTCCTTGCCCTACTCCACTCCCCGAGTCACCTACTCGAGAGTTCGTAAACACTACACCAACTCCTTATGGTGGAGAAGCCTTCACAACGTCGCTTAACCTTTTTTCGGTACAAAGATAAATACCGAGTTCCTTCACACCAAGGCGAACCACACCTAACACAACGTCGCCTACCATTTATACGGTGCTAGGCTAACCACCGAGTTCTTTCACACCAAGGAGAACTAATCCTAACACAACGTCGCCTACCCTTTATTAGGTACTAGGCTAAGCACCTAGTTCCATTACTATAGAGGAACTACTACCCTTCATAACACAACACCTAATATCAAGGAGATCCACTCCTTGTTACAATACCATCAAGGATATCACCATCCTTGGAAATAAACAATATGTATAACGATGCACCTCATCGATTATACGACCCAGGCCTTCTTCCCAAATGCGACTTGATTTGATTCTTCAGCATCCTTCACTAATGCCTTAGACACAACGCTTGACACCCTTCACTAATGCCTTCGTCTTGACACCTTTAGCATTCTTCACTAATGCTTTGACACGGATGATGAGCACCTTTCACTAATGCTTTCATCTTGACACTTTCGGCATTCTTCACTAATGCCTTTAACCCAACATCTATGGAGAAAGTAAGAACTATCAACATGAGAACCTTAGTTGTCTTGATGATGACGAAGCATGGCAACTCATGGACTTGAGTTTGCACGTCTTCAAGAAATGGTGATCTTGCCTTCAAGAGGAACCTAGAAGATCACACAAAAAACAAAAGACAAACTACATAGATCACTTGGATCTGAGGTTAGAGGGTTATAATACTTGGGGAAGTATGTATGTGAAGTGGTGAATAGAAAGGAAGAAATGACTCTCTATTTATAGAGAAAATTCTCTACTGTTCCCCGGATCCCACGGATCCCTTCCACAAGGGATCCGGCTAGCACAAAGCCAGGGATCCGTGGAACGCTCCTCTTTGCCCATGGGTATTTTTAGTTATGGGTCATGGGTCATGGGTTATGGGTTGATCCATGGTTTTCTTTCTAGATACAATGAACTTGGTTAAGTGGTATATATAAAACCATGGGTTATGGGTCAATACCATTTGCTAGTTTTTACCCATTTAGTATATACTTGTTTTTACCCATTTTAGTATATACTTGTTTTTACCCATTTTGGTATACTTAGTTTAAGTATATGCTAACCCAATATGTAAACACTAGTTGTTGTACATATGTATCTAAATCATAAAATCACTTATACATGTTTTAGTGTTTTATGTGAAAACGTAAGTGTGTTATGAAACTATTAACTCAAACCATTTACGTATTTTATTTGTTTCGTTAAAATGATTTTACGTTTGTTATTGACAAAACATTAGAAGATCGTAAAATATAAATAAACGTTTTTACGGCTTATTTGTATTAATATGTGTATTTTAAAATCAGACTGTTTAGAGCATTAAGTACCCTGCGCCATGCCCCAAATGCTCCCGGAAAACGTCACCTGACGGCACCACAACCACACCGTGCTTCGCGTTTTCACGTCCTAAGCCGTCACGACCAGCCCAAATGGTCCTGGAAAACGCGACGGAACAGCGTGAGCACGGTACCGAGCCTCGCGTTTTCCCTTTCTTTTTGGCGTTATCACGTTTTTTTCTTTTCTTTATTTTTCACTTTTGAAAGTGCAGGCAACGGTTGTGAGGAATTGTGTTTGAAGAAAAAGATTAGTAGCATGTGAGATTCGTGTTTTGAAGAGTGTGTAAAGAAGAAGTGTGGCTGCATTGGAGTGTTTTTTTTTGTGACTGCAAGATATTAGGGTAGTAAAGAGGGTTATATATTTTAAAGATTAGGGTAAAATGTTTGTTGGGCTTAAGCTTATATATGAGATTTGTTTTATTTTGTGTATGGGCCTATCCAAAATTTCAATAAAAGAAAAGAGTGGACTAATTTTTTGCTTGGGCCAGCTTATTATCGAATTTATGTTAAATGTTATGGGTTAGCTAGATTTTATAAATTGTGGTATTTGGCTAAATTTTGATATATTAAGTGGTTTATGGTTATTTTTTTGTTAATAAAATTTTTATTATATTTAAATGTGTTATTTTATTTAAATAAATGAAGAAAAAATTGTGGGGTCCGAAGGTGCACGACGGCACCATAATGTGGTGTTATAGAAAGGAGGGGGTTTTTTGTGTTGCGGTGAATTCTGGTGTTATGGAAAAAGTTGTTGATGTGGCATCATCTTTTCCCACGACACCAACGGGACGGCATGAGGATACCTAATGCTCTTAAGAAAATAATGTTAGAAGCATAAGGGTTGTTGATACAAAAGTTGGACGTTCCTGATTTGGAGCTCCGGTTCTCGTACCAATTGAGAATTGCTGCTTGAGACCTGCGCACTAAGAGACAAGAAACACCGTTAGGCTTACCGTGGGATTGTCTCCCACGATTATCCTCCGGCGTGAGAGTGAGTAATCGGTTTAGGGTTTAAGGAGTTTTAGGGTTATGAGATCGTACCTTAAACGAGGGATATGATTCCCTTTATATACGCACGGAATCCTTGTTGGTTCCGTATTCCCCAACCTTCGGCGTATCCCGCCTAAGTCGGTTGGGAATGATTATCTTCTTGTTTTAGAAGATATCGGATATCTATTCCGTAAATAGATATGGGCTTGGGCTTTCGTGAGCCCAAACATGTATTAATATTGGCCCAGTTCGTACCAGGCCTGAAAGTATCGGGCTGTAGTCGGGTTTATGACCCGATACCAGACTATACGTCATCATGTCCCCCCAGTCTAGTATGCGCAGTGCGTAACTGCGGATGCTAGACTAATGACCGTAGTCCAAAAAACAAATAACGTACGAAACGTATCCAAGAAGCCATACACCTACCCGTAGGTGCAATGTATCGAGACATCCAAGTGAATAGGTAATGCCTCGTTAATCGGGGGAAAGTTACTGCCCCGTTGTCACATCAAGCCATCTCGACCACACAATGAAGACTAGTGGAATCCACGTGTCGCCAATCGTGTGGAAGAGAAGAAGTATATAACTTGGCGATTCATTTTCACCGGATTCCTCACAGTAAAAACACCATCCGCCATTTCTAAAGCATTTTAAGAGTCGTTATCCCAAAAGTAACCAACCACAAAGGTAATCGCGCGTGCGATATAGCAAAAAAGTATATCATCATGGTTAAACAGTTGTCTGACTTTACCTCCGACCTTAATTTGATCGATCTGATGGAATTTTCCTCAGATTACTTTATACCCCGGGACGTGCATCCAGCGGTTCCGGATGCGCGAGCCACGATTGCGGATTTCCCCGAAGGGAAAGTGGGTGTATACACACGGTTATTCGAATTTGCGAATCAACGTGTGCCCCTATCACGCTTTCTGTGCGATGTGTTAAACTATTATACGTTACACATATCGCAGCTGCATTGTATCGGCGCGGCTAAAATTACCAATTTCGAGGTAAATTGCCGTCTGTTGGGGATTAACCCTACCATCCACTTATTCCGCGCCTTTTATCACACCACATGGGCGCATGGGTGGGTTTCCTTTTCAAAATGCGCTGGTAGATTACAGTGCTATACAGATAAGTTAGATGCACTTAGGAATTGGAGGGAATACTTCTTCTGGGTAGATGATACATGTTTTCCCTGGAATTATGATTTTTATACCAAGGGAACGCTACAGAGGGATGAGTACCCAGTGCCTGGGTCTTATAACATCGAGGATGCGGAACTGATAAATGCAAACCGCATCCCCATCAGTGCATATCCTGAGGGATTTTTGGTGCACATGGGAATCAGCCGTAATTATTATGGCCCTGAAGATGAGATCCCTATATTCTTAGACGCCAATGGCCAGGGTGGGTACTTATTCCTCCGTACTTCAGTGTGTAAATATTGTAAGAACAATCTTCCGTACATGTTGCGCATAATATAACCTGTGTATATGTGTTTTTGTCTTGCGCAGAGATGGATCTGTTTACAGTCGTACAGCTAGCGAAGCCCGCAGCCGTGAGGACAGGAGTACGACCGTTGAGGGATGACGAGGAGCCAATATTAGTTGCGACTGCAGGGCGTGTCATGGAACTGACCGCAGGGGATACAGGGACCAGTTCCTCCGTTGCGGTGGAGGCAACGCCTCTGCAAAGCCGTCCCAATCCTGAGGTGACTCCGCTGGTGGCGCAGTCACCGCTCGTAGCCGTAGCTCATCCTGAAGAGGAAGAAGAAGAAGAAGCTGCGCTTAGTCGCAAAAGGACCCGAAGAGATCATGGTGCGGGCCCTTCAAGGAAGAAGCGTCCCGTGATTCAAACTGTGGAGTTGTCCTCCACTGATGAAGCGTCGTCGCAGCCATCTGCCGATGACGCGGAGCCAAAGTAAGTAAAACCATACATGTATAACCTTCTGTTAGTTGGTGAATGTGCTATTTGTGATTCTAACATTGCGCTGGTGATCATTCGCAGGATGGAGCAGGTCATAGAATCACCTCCCAAGGCGAGTCCAACACAGTCAGCGCATTCTGAGCCGCCGAGCCAGGAGAATGAAAACCAAGCTGATGCAGATGTGCCCCTGGGTCAATTAGTTGAAGAATTGGTTCAAGTCTCCGCTCATCAGGCTTCGTTAATTGTGAAGCTGAAAGATCAAGTATCTGGTGGGGAGGACCAAAGCTCAAAGAAGGATCAAACAATAGCTCTGTTGGAAGCGCAGCTGGCAAGCACCCAAGCGCAACTGGATAGCGCTCGTGCAGAGGCTAGTGAGCTCAGCGCATATGCGCAAAAACAGGCTGAGGACAAGATGGCACTAATGTGTCAAATAAGTCAGGATCGCGCTGAGGCTGCCAGGTACAAGTCTATGTGCCGCTGGGCTCTTAAACATCTAGAGCAGGGCAAGGAAAGTTTGTTTGCACAGTTGGGGGAGCTAGGGGCTACTGTGAGCTGGTCATTGGAGGTGCAGGAGGCTAAGCTGCGCAAGATGAGCATCGAGTACGACGAGGAGTTATATCCTCAGCTCATGTCTACCATAGCGGAACGCAGGTGGCTCATAGGCCACGGTCTGCGCCTAGCTGCCCTTAGCACCCTGGAGTCGCCAGAGGTGGTGACTGCCTTCGGAGAGGTTGTGCAGTACGCTCTAGAGCGTGGTAAATCAGAGGCATTGAAAAACTACATGAGGCAGAACTGTTGACAGCGCCTATTGATAAGGTACCGGGTTATGATGCGGAATCATATGATCATTTGGTTGCTGCCATGCAGAGAATGAAAGACTTAGAGCTCCCAATGATTTCGGAGCTTGAGCGCGACCAAGATTATCCGATAAGTGTTATTATGGCAGGGTTGACATTGGCACGTCATCGTGCTGAGGAGGTCGCCACACAGCCGGACTATTTTTTGAGACCCCATGAGTCGCAGCTTCAGGTCCCTGTGTTTGCGCGACCTAGGGATAGTCAAAATCCCTTTGCTTTAGAAAAAGAGGTATCTTTGCAGGAAGTCTTGGAAGCGCATGCGACCCGCCTTGCTAAGAAAAAAGGTATTGCGGGTAAAGCTATCTTGTGTGGGGTTGGTGCAGCCCACTTGCCAAGGTCTGATGGAGTGCCAGTCAGTGTGGCCACCGTGTCGCATCAGGATGCAGATGTATTTAAGAGTATCAGCGAAGTTAAAGATGCAACAAGTCATGTTGGCACTTCGTCACTTAGGCGTTGTAATAGCGTGTAGCTATCTTTTGTAATAACTCGTAGTTATAAATAAAGGTCTTTTTGTCGCTGTGGATATAAAAAATGTAATGTAAGCCTATGTTGGGAATTAAGGTAAGCTACTGATTCTGCCGAAGCACAAACTACTAATTCTGCCGAAGCTTCAGTCGAAGAGATTCTGCCGAAGAAGAATTGATGCTGCCGAAGTTATAATTCAGCAGAAGTGATAAAGCAGACATTGTGTTGCTGCTGAAAGTGGGAACCACGTAGGAGAGATAAGCTCAGTTTTAGAGTAAAAGTCAGCGCCGTATGTATAGGTTGGCACCGTATTATGTAGAGCTTATCAGAATAAACAAAATGATTAACAAAACAATATGATTAGTTGCATGCAGTTGCATGCTTAGTCTAGTTTAGTAGTAGAAGCGTAAATTGTCAACGCTCCTTTAGGGTTTCTTGCCTATATAAGAAACCATGTTAGTTAGTGATAGATATGCTTTTCAAGTTTCTCAAGTCTTGTATTCTATCCGAAACATAGAGTTTCTATAATCAAAGATCCATAGAGGATCAAAAGTGTTCTTAGTTACTATAACTTGTATTTATTTTCCGCTACAATACCAAGTTGTAGAGATCTTCTATTAGTTTGCTTGTGATTACATAGGCAACGCTAACGATCCCCGAGTGCTTAAGATCTATCAAGGTCTTGTTTCTATCAAGTGGTATCAGAGCCTCGGGAAAGTCTCTACGATACTAAGAACCATTCTCACCCCCATACAATCAAACATTCATTCACCATGCCTGGATCCGATAATGAAAATGAAGTCACCAACACAAACAACACCAACACCACTTCCATGCAACAGCTCAGTCTCACAAACAGCAATGGTAAATTTCCTTATTTAAAAAGATTTATTCCTTTAAATGGTAACGACAAACACTCTGACTCGACAACGTACCTTCACCACAACCACAACAA
>BPTQ01000006.1:199440241-199601517 GCA_019973895.1 Chrysanthemum seticuspe | reverse complement strand
GCCAAAGAGGCCACGGATTAAATTTTTATATCAAAATAAGTCAAAGAGGCCACTGATTATATTTTTTTACATGCTTTATATCAAAGTGAACCCGAATAAGCAATAATTAAACACGAATTAAATAAGCCACAAAATAAGTCGATCAAATAAGCTAGAAATAGGTCGGAATAAGCCAAAAATCTAATAAGTAATTTCGAACACTAGTTGGGCTCGTGGGCTCGACCAACAGCCAATTTGGGTCACGTACACAAGGAACCCACTTCATTAATTTAACTCAATTTCATAATACATTTAACCCCATTTCCAATAGATTATAGTTTGTTTTCTTTTCGACAACAGTGAGCAATAAAGACCAAATGCTTTTGGATTGCAATCTTGAGAGTGAATGAACAAACCAAAAAGATACCTACTGTCGGACCCTCGAACAGTCCATTGACACATAAATAAAGCGTGATTCAAAACCAAATTCAATCTCAAATTATTATAGTCCAATATATATTAATTAAGTATGGGATTAAGAAATGTTAGCTAATAAAATAGGTAAATTAAAATAGCACTTTTCATACTTGAGCCAACACTTTTATTTTTAATAGATCTTGGTTTTCTCATGTTTTTGTTGTGAATAAAAATGCGTAAATAAGTTCATGTAAGTGTATATAAGTCGACTTGCTTGAAAATAAGCTAAAGCTTATTTTCACTTTGCTTATTAATGTTTAATGGTTCAATGTATACCACACAAGCATCAAACTTCTTTAATTATACATATATGATCAATCTATTACAAGGAAAATAATTTGTAATTTAACCTTTGAACATATCATTAACATAACAAGGTTTATTCCTACATGTGTTAAGTTTTTATTTTTGTTTCCCCACTTTGTCAGCCACGAACAACAACAACATCAAGCGAAACCCAATTAACATTTACCAATTAAATTTATTCTAATAATTACTATTATTGAAGCATGGACAAACACATAAATTGGTTATAATAAAATGGTTTAAGAAACACAAAAAGACAATTGTTCTTACATTAGAAACATGGAGGGTCGAACACAAAAACTCAAATTGGAGGAGACCCGGTTCGAATTATGCCAATTAACTTCTGGAATAGCTTCCTTTTTTACCCAAGAATAAAACCCCTCAATCAATTTCAAAAAGCCCTTTGATTAGTGGAACCCTAATTTTCGGATTTGATTGAGATGGATAAAAGTTCTTGTGAAAATTAACCCCTTTTATGGATGAGAGACTAGGAGAATGATTGTTCCCTCTTGAATCTTCAAAACATGTTTCTACCCATTTTAAGCTTTCTTCACATCAATCTCAGCCACGCATGGCACCTATAAAGCCGATTAGGGAGTAGTTTGGATGAATTTGGGAAGGTGCCAAAAGTGTTTTCATGGGGAGAAGTCAAAAGGGATGAATTTTGATCCATTTTGGTGATTGTTTTCTTGTGTTAGTCGACAAGGAGAGAAGGAGAAAAACAAGTTCTGAAAAGAAGAAGTAGGGAGGGGCGGCATGTATTTTTAGGATAGGGTAGAATGTATTTTTATTATTAGTATTAACTGTATCCCGTACTGTATAAACTGTACCGTGAAAATAACGTATTCTTATGTAAAATATTTTCCGAGTGTCCGTATTTCATAATTTTTATATTTCTGGAAACGTTTTGACGAGTGGATTAATATGGTATTATTATTACTTTGACATTAGAAAATAAATTTCGTGCCAATTTTATTATGGTGTCGGTACGCGTGTGGTGCCGGGACATCGGAAAACACGAGATGACTTCTCGTTTTTGAGTTATAATGATCAGAAAATAAATAACTCGCCTATTTTGATATAAATAATAGCCGGGAAATTGACGGATTGTCACAGTCTGCCAACCTTAAAAAGAATCTCGTCCTCGAGATTCAGTCTGTCTACACTACAGGCGTACATTCTCATGGTTCAAATTTTCTCATTCTCGAATTTTGCCCTCAAAAGACTCTTAGTTGGTGAATTTTCACAACTTGTCGACCTGACCGGTCATTTGTTTAAGTTGTATAGGTTGAGTAACAACTTGATCCTAACTTGATTTTTGCAACTCATCAAACAAGAACTGTCACTAGATCAAGCTAGAAAACAAGTTGTCGGAAAGAGATGGCTTCTCATATATGTAAGAGACCTTTTGAAAGTTTGGCTCGAGTTTGAAATCATTTAAACTAATCAATACTAATAGTGGGGTGCTCAGATTAGTGAGAAGGCTAAAGGTCTAACTAAGGCTCATGACGTCGAGATCGCCACATGACAAAAACGAAGGCATGCCTAATGCTAAAGGTACATGTCTGACTACAGGGTTCAACGCACATCATGCCAAGTCAACTCAAAGTACTTAAGTTCAAGCTCATATATTGTCCTAAAGGCAAAAGTCTTAACAGATAGAATGCCTAGCAGTATAGTCATAAATGAAGAAAACACATAAGACAGATGTACACACATAGACCAATGCATTCTCAGGTGACCTAGACTCTGACTCCTACCAAACATGATCTAAAGTAACTACCCCAATCATCCCATGATTCCTCCTGAATTATGCATAGTTGATCAGGCTATTCATAATTTGGGAACAACGATGGAATGCTCGGGCTAATCGACTCGTACCATGTTTGGGGTTTAATGAAAACTTTAGTTTGGTTATAGTTGAGGTTTTTATTTTAGAAAACCCAGCATTCTCTATAACCTTCGGCTCTGATACCAATCTGTCACACCCCGCCAGAGGCGGAAACGCGAGGTGCAACATAATCAATATACATTGCAAAAGAGATATAGTACAATGCCATATTTAAATTTAAGGAAATAGTAAAATGTTACAATATTTATTCAAGCCGACTTCGACAATAAAATCTTATAACTTGGTTTCCAAAAGACATCTTCTTATACTTAATGACCAAAGACGACACGTGAAGACTCCTTTATGCAAAAGACTTCATAAATCACGCTTATTGACGATCACCTGAAATGCATGAGAAAACGGGTCAACTATGAAAATAGTTGGTGAGTACACAGGTTTTATGTATTACAAAAATAGATTTTAAATAAATGTCCTTTTACATATTATAAAAATCCAATTTTAAGAAAGTCTTTAAATAGTACGAAAACATTTTTTTTTGAGTATGCCTGCCTTGCAAATGTCCTGTCAACTCACCATGTTACAAGTCCCGCCCATACAAAACTTGTAACATATAAGTTGACATACATTTCCATATGTCAAGTTGTAAGTCTGGAAGTCAATACGCCTATGGTCATATTATTGCCTCATATATAATAAAGTTATGCGGCAAAGCCCCTACAAATAAATAATATGCGTTCCGTAGACAGGGGAACGAGAGGTTGGCCGACCTCTAATAGCGCTATCCATACTACCTACTGCTCCACACAAGGAAGCCGTACGAACGGTACGTATAATTGGAGTGCGAACGGCAAACCAATCGGGGACTAACAATGCGAATGTACTGTTTGTACGAACAGTCCATCATAACAACTATTATATACTATCAATTAAGACTGCTCCGAACATGGGAGACTCGGCATTGCTCCGAACAAGGGAAACTTTACGTTGCTCCGAACAAGGGAGACTTTGCGTTGCTCCGAACAGGGGAGACTTTAGGTCAAGGACGTACGGTCCATTAGGTCCAAACAAGTCATAAGCACATAATTAAGTCCAAGAGTCTAAGGGTTCAAAATATATTAAATAGTTTAAATCAAGTTAAAATAGAGTTTAATACAAATCAAGGGTTTCAAATATATTAAAGGGTTTCAAATATAGTTAAAAGTTCAATATAAGTCAAAGGTTCAAAATATATCAAATAGTTCATGGAAAACAATTTAAGTTTAAAATCATGCATTTCACCCCAAATAAGTAAAACAGTAAAAAGGGGGCTGTGAATACTCACCTTGGCAAAAAGCAGTCTAAAGCAGCAGTCAAATAGAATTATTGGATGGCACCGACACGCGACCTAGATTAGTATGACAAGTCTCAGTTTTTGACCCCATGTAAAGTTTGTCTAACTTTATTTATTTCACAAGCGTTGTTGTTGTTGTTGTTGTGTGGCAGCATTAATTTTAAAATAGTTTTCTAAGTGTTGTAAGCATTGGCTCTTGGAAAGTGTATAAGTATATTCATAAGTATAAAGTATACATGTTGAATAAGTCTTGTTACAAAAATATCCGAATGTCGATGTACGGAAAGTAACACAGGTAAGTATCGTGCATAATAGACGTAGTCGTGAAATATAAACATGTCGTTAGTTTATAGTATATATATACATATATAAGTTTAAGTTAATAAGAATAAAATGGTTAGTGGATGGTTATATATTTTTAAAAGTGTAAGTTATGATTTGTTTTTGTCTTTTAGTCATGTTTTGATTAAAATTTTAGTTAAGTGTATATTTTTATCTAAAATCGAGCATGACCCGTTTATATGTTTTATTTTTCCAAAAAAAATCTCCAATGTAACAATTTACCCCATTAAAACATTAAAATAACTTTAAACCACTTAATAAACTTATTTAAGCTTCAATAAGTTAAAATATGTCAAACAAGCTCAATTAAGCTATAATAAGCCGTAGTCTTTAAAATAAGTGAAACTTATATATTTGTATTATGTTAGATTTAATAAGTTCAAAATTAACCAAAGAAGCCGCAAATTATACTTTTTACATACTTTATATCAAAATAGGCCAAAGAGGCCGCGGATTAGACTTTTTATATAATTTACATTAAAATAGGCCAAAGAGGCCACGGATTAGATTTTTATATCAAAATAAGTCAAAGAGGCCACTGATTATATTTTTTTACATGCTTTATATCAAAGTGAACCCGAATAAGCAATAATTAAACACGAATTAAATAAGCCACAAAATAAGTCGATCAAATAAGCTAGAAATAGGTCGGAATAAGCCAAAAATCTAATAAGTAATTTCGAACACTAGTTGGGCTCGTGGGCTCGACCAACAGCCAATTTGGGTCACGTACACAAGGAACCCACTTCATTAATTTAACTCAATTTCATAATACATTTAACCCCATTTCCAATAGATTATAGTTTGTTTTCTTTTCGACAACAGTGAGCAATAAAGACCAAATGCTTTTGGATTGCAATCTTGAGAGTGAATGAACAAACCAAAAAGATACCTACTGTCGGACCCTCGAACAGTCCATTGACACATAAATAAAGCGTGATTCAAAACCAAATTCAATCTCAAATTATTATAGTCCAATATATATTAATTAAGTATGGGATTAAGAAATGTTAGCTAATAAAATAGGTAAATTAAAATAGCACTTTTCATACTTGAGCCAACACTTTTATTTTTAATAGATCTTGGTTTTCTCATGTTTTTGTTGTGAATAAAAATGCGTAAATAAGTTAATGTAAGTGTATATAAGTCGACTTGCTTGAAAATAAGCTAAAGCTTATTTTCACTTTGCTTATTAATGTTTAATGGTTCAATGTATACCACACAAGCATCAAACTTCTTTAATTATACATATATGATCAATCTATTACAAGGAAAATAATTTGTAATTTAACCTTTTAACATATCATTAACATAACAAGGTTTATTCCTACATGTGTTAAGTTTTTATTTTTGTTTCCCCACTTTGTCAGCCACGAACAACAACAACATCAAGCGAAACCCAATTAACATTTACCAATTAAATTTATTCTAATAATTACTATTATTGAAGCATGGACAAACACATAAATTGGTTATAATAAAATGGTTTAAGAAACACAAAAAGACAATTGTTCTTACATTAGAAACAAGGAGGGTCGAACACAAAAACTCAAATTGGAGGAGACCCGGTTCGAATTATGCCAATTAACTTCTGGAATAGCTTCCTTCCCTCAATCAATTTCAAAAAGCCCTTTGATTAGTGGAACCCTAATTTTCGGATTTGATTGAGATGGATAAAAGTTCTTGTGAAAATTAACCCCTTTTATGGATGAGAGACTAGGAGAATGATTGTTCCCTCTTGAATCTTCAAAACATGTTTCTACCCATTTTAAGCTTTCTTCACATCAATCTCAGCCACGCATGGCACCTATAAAGCCGATTAGGGAGTAGTTTGGATGAATTTGGGAAGGTGCCAAAAGTGTTTTCATGGGGAGAAGTCAAAGGGATGAATTTTGATCCATTTTGGTGATTGTTTTCTTGTGTTAGTCGACAAGGAGAGAAGGAGAAAAACAAGTTCTGAAAAGAAGAAGTAGGGAGGGGCGGCATGTATTTTTAGGATAGGGTAGAATGTATTTTTATTATTAGTATTAACTGTATCCCGTACTGTATAAACTGTACCGTGAAAATAACGTATTCTTATGTAAAATATTTTCCGAGTGTCCGTATTTCATAATTTTTATATTTCTGGAAACGTTTTGACGAGTGGATTAATATGGTATTATTATTACTTTGACTTTAGAAAATAAATTTCGTGCCAATTTTATTATGGTGTCGGTACGCGTGTGGTGCCGGGACATCGGAAAACACGAGATGACTTCTCGTTTTTGAGTTATAATGATCAGAAAATAAATAACTCGCCTATTTTGATATAAATAATAGCCGGGAAATTGACGGATTGTCACAACTTAGGACCATGGGTATCTAAGTAGATACAATGTATCTAATAGATGCAATGCATCTAGACAATGGGTATGGGTTAACTCCATGGGTTATGGATATGCTCCATGGGTATGGGTCATGGGTTGTGGTTTTTACCCATCCTAATAAACTATTACAACAAATGAATTATTACAACAATTTGTATTAAATGACTATATGTAGATGTTTTACAAAAATAACATGTATCCTTATAATTTTACTTATGATAACATTATATTTTTTATCAACAAAACACAAAGAGATCGCTAAATATTAATAAACGTTTTTACGGTTTATTTGTATTAACAATCTCCCCCTTTTTGTTGATGACAAAACATAATGTTATGATGAGTAAAACTTAAGATTAGATATATGTTTTGAAAGCATAAGTTTTACTTCTTCTCTCCCTTTTTGTCGAAACAAAAAGTGACCCTAATGAAGAAATAAAGTGTGGAAAAATAGTCCACGTATCTCTAACTCCCCCTTGACGGTAGCTCCCCCTAGAATGAGGCGTCAAGTGAGAAAATATAAAAACCTACAAATAAAAGGTTAGTAGTAACATGCATAAATAATCTTGTGATTGACGAGAAACAAGATTTGGATCCAAGGTATGTAAACAAAGCCTTGTAATAAAATAACAAAATGTAGTGGTATTTATGCCACATACAAACATGTAAAACTAAGAACAAGACTTGTTCTAACGAAAATGACTCAAAAGAAAAAATAATAGAGAAAATAGTAAAATGATTCCTTCCATGCTTGCATAGGGTTATGGATGGAAGTTTTGGTGAGTGATGATGTTGATGCGATCAAGGATGAGGTTAACTATGAGTCGCATCTCTTCCCTAATTTCTATTGCAAGATCCCTAGTGGATTGGCAATGTTCACAATGTAAATGATGTGGGTAATGTGTGAGGAAGTTTTCCGGGTTAGTTTGATTTGTGAGATGCGGAAGTTGTGGTGAAAAAGAGCCTAGATGTTCTTGTAAGACAATGGGAGCTAAAGGTGGTGAGGTTTCAACGTCTTTGAAAATTGTGTTTGGAGATGTGGGAGGTGTTAAAAAGACTAGTTCTTTTGGGTTAGTTTGTTGGGATCTTGTTGGAGTCTTAAGGAGTTCCAATAGAGTGACTTTAGGTGGAGACTTGATAGGTGATGATGGTGGTGTGCTTGTTTGAGATGAGGGAGGTGCTACTATGGAACCATTTGGTGGTGAATGAGTAGTTGGTGATGAACTCTTTGATAATGGTTTGGCTAAACAACAAGGCTGGATGCTAATCCGTGCGGTTTTTCTAGATTTGGGTGGTGGTACTATGGAAGGTGGTAGGATAAAATTTTGGATTTCTTGAAAAGGATTGTTTACACTAGGTGATTCATCTATGTTGGAAGATCTTTTGGATGACATGATGATGGTTGTTTGTGAGGTTGAGAGTGATGAAGATGCAAGCATTTTGGGAACCCTATTTATAGAAAAAAATAATGCATTGTAATGAATGCTTTACCCAAAATGTGGACTAAAATCTAATGATTAGATATAAATTTAAGCCATGTGATCATGAGAACACAAGCATTAAGTAACATACTAAAAAAATAATGAAAATATAGAGGTTTTTAGCTAAAGTGAGAAAAATAGAAGAGAATTTCAGCTTCTGTCTCACGGATCCCACGGATCCTTCCCTTGAGGGAACCGTCCAGCGTTAATGCTGGGATCCGTGGTACTGGTGACTCAGGCAACTTAAAAATTTTCTTTTGGAAACATTTGTGCCTAGTGTGTGCCTATATGCAAACCATTTGGAGTTGCGGTTATCTTGACTCCTAAAAAGAAAAGAAAAATAGACTAGAAGTGAAAAAACATACTATTACGTGAGATAACTCGAGTGCTCCTAGTTCATTGTTGCTTAAATGAATGTACCCGAAAACACATATTAGTTATGTGGTCTCTTTAGCATTCAAAAGATATGAGATGCAATGAAAACGGGTTTTTACTTTGTATTAATAATGAAAAAGAGGTTTGTCCTAGACGTGAGAAATAGCTTTTATGAAAGTGATACGAGAAGAAGTATCCTTTTGGAAAGCATTTTGAAAAAGTTTCTTTGTTTGAAGAAAACGTTTATTCTTGAGCAAAAAAATAGGTGTGAAGCTACGTGTTGTAAAAGAAACTTACCTTGATAAGTAAAGAAAATTATGAAAGTACGAGTTGTAAATAAAATCTATCTTGGGTTTTGAAAATTCCCGTATTGTTTGTGAGTTGTGTGTGAAATAGAGATCCTAGACTCAGAAAAGAAGAAGGCTAGTGTTTACATACCTTGTAGAGTTTAAGAACTAATTACGCGATTGTTCCATGAGACCAAGACCAAGACGAAGTAGGTTGAATTGCTCCCGCTTCAACGGTTTGGTGAGGATGTCGGCTATGTTTTCTTCGGATGCTACCTTCTCAATAGAGATATTCCCCTTTTGAACATTGTCTCTTAAGAAGTGATGAAGAATCTCTATATGCTTGGTGCGAGAGTGCAATACCGGATTCTTGCTTAAGTCGATTGCACCTTTGTTGTCACATAGAATGGCTATGTCACTTAGATGAATGTCGTAGTCAACTAACGCTTGTTTCATCCATAGTGCTTGTTGGCATGCTTTTCGGGCGGAGACATATTCAGCTTCGGTTGTTGATATGGCCAATGCCGTTTGCTTCTTCGAGAACCAAGATGTTAAACAACATCCCATAAAAGTACATACACCACTTGTACTTTTTCGGTCAACATAATCACCTGCATGGTCAGAATTTGCATACATAATAGTTTCTACTCCCGTACCCTTAGAATACCATAATCCTAATTGAGTCGTACCCTTAACGTATCTAAAAATTCTTTTGACCGCTTCTAGATGTGATGTTTTAGGGTCTTCTTGAAACCTAGCACATAGACAAACACTAAACATGATATCCGGCCGACTAGCCGTAAGGTAGAGAAGAGTACCAATCATGCCACGATATTTTGTGTTATCAACGGATTCACCATCTTCATCTTTTGTAAGCTTAGTGTCGGATGACATTGGTGTTCTTATGGGTTTTGACTCTTCTAAACCAAATTTCTTTAACATCTCTTTTATGTATTTAGCTTGATTAAAGAAGATACCATCTTCTACTTGTTTGATTTGTAGACCAAGAAAGAAACTTAGTTCTCTCATCATACTCATCTCAAACTCGTCATGCATGATTTTAGAGAAATCATCACACATGTCTTGACAAGTAGATCCAAATATAATATCATCCACATATATTTGAACAATAATTATATGTGATTCCTTTTTCTTAGTAAAAAGTGTATTATCAACTAACCCCATGGTGTAGTTGTTTTTTATTGAAAATGACTTGAGTCTATCATACCAAGCTTTTGGGGCTTGTTTAAGACCGTAAAGAGCTTTCTTTAATTTATACACATGTTTAGGTTTTTCGAAATCGATAAAGCCTGGAGGTTGAGCTACATCTACTTCTTCATTAATAAAACCATTTAGAAAATCACTTTTAACATCCATTTGATAAAGCTTAAAATGATTAGCACAAGCATAAGCAAAAAGTATTATTATAGACTCTAATTTAGCCACGGGGGCATAGGTCTCATCAAAGTCTATTCCTTCTTGTTGATTATACCCTTGGGAAACTAGTCTAGCTTTGTTTCTAGACACTACACTGTTTGCATCTAACTTGTTTTTATATACCCATTTGGTTCCTATTATGGTTTGATTACTAGGTGGAGGGACGAGTGTCCAAACATCGTTAGAAACAAATTGATTTAACTTTTCTTGCATAGCCATTACCTAACTTTCATCTTTTATGGCTTCTTGTGTATTCTTAGGTTCTTTGGTTGAGGCAAAACAAAATAGGCTACTTTGGTTTTGGACTTGAGACTTTAAGGTTCTTTCGTTTAACTTTCCTATGACCTTATCTACGGGGTGATCTTTAAACTCTTTAATATTGATGATTCATTGTTTAAAAGTTCATCTTCTTTGTTTGTATTTTTCTTTATTTCTATAGCTTCACTCTCGACTATCTCGTCATCAACAAGAGGTAGAGTAGGTTTGGGTGGACTCTCATCAAATTTTACGTTTAATGACTCTTCAACCTTCATTGTTTCTTTATTTAATATGAAATAAGCTTTTCTATTAGGAGAGTAACCTAAAAAGATACCTTCGGTTGACTTAGGATCAAATTTTGTAAGGTAATCTTTAGTGTTAAGTAGAAAACATTTGCTACCAAAGACTCTAAAATGTTCTAACGTAGGCTTTTTGCCTCGAAGTAACTCGTATGGAGTTTTACTTAAAAATGGTCTAATTAAGACTCGGTTAAGTATGTACGTTGATGTATCAACGGCATTGCACCAAAACGTTTGAGGTGTGGATTGCTCATTTAACATGGTGCGACTCATTTCTTGTAGGGTTCTATTCTTTCTTTCCACTACCCGATTCGATTGTGGAGTGCGAGGAGCTGAGAAGTTGTGAGTAATACCATTAGTGTCACAAAAGGCTCCAAATTGCACTTCATTATCGAATTCCCTACCATGATCCGTTCTAATAGACACTATAGGACTTCCTAATTGTCTTTGGATTTTCTTACTCAATATTTCAAAGTAATCGAATGTTTCAGTTTTATTCTTTAAAAATTTAGTCCATGTGTACCTAGAGTAATCATCCACTATAACCAAAGTGTAGTAGTTGCCTCCATAACTTTGGATAGCAGATGGACCAATTAAATCCATGTGTAGTAATTCTAGACACTTAGTTGTAGAGACCATGTTTTTAGCTTTGTGCCTAGCATGGACTTGTTTTCCTACGTTACAAGCATCACAAAAGTGATGTTCATATTTTAATTTTGGTAGATCTCTTACTAGATCTTTGGATGATAGCGATTGAAGAAGTCGCATATTGGTATGACCCAACCTTCGATGCCATAAGGTCGAAGTATCATCCATAGAGGTAAGACAAAGTTTGTCTTTAGGTTCATTACTGATGTTAATGACATAGACTCCATGTTTCCTAATTCCTCTACCTATAGTGATACCGTTTTCAGTATCTTACTACCGGTTTCATTAAAAAGTACGTTACACTTCTTATCACATATTTGTCCTATACTTAAGAGATTAAAGTTTAGATTTTCTACGTGACACACATCGTTAATGGTTAGAGATTTGTTAGAAATCGTACCTTTACCGATGATTTTGCTTTTGTTATTTCCAAATACCACATTTCCTCCATTGAAGGATTCATATGTGGAAAATAAATCTTTATTACCGGTCATGTGCCTCGTGCACCCGCTATCCTTGATCCATTCATCCGGATCTAGGTCGACCTTTAAGCACACCTAAGAAAATAATTAACTCAAAAGTTTGGTCCCCATTTGTTCATTGGTCCATTAGTGTTAAACATTTCATTCATGTTAGACATATATGGAAAAGGTGAGTATGCATTCCATGGTGCAAAGTTTTGAAATGGAAAACCGTTTTGCATATTAGGATTCCATCCCATTTGATGGTTACTTCTTGGGTAAACATTATTAGGTCTCCTAAATGTGTTTGGTTTTGATGGGCCTTTGTTTTTTGTAAAACTTTGATTTTGTCTTGGAGGTTGTTGTCTAATAGTAACATGGGTTGGTTTCTTCTTATTAACAATAACAAAATCGGTTCTAGATGAGGAAGCTATATTATTGCTACTGTTTGCTTCACCAGACCCACGGATCCCTGGCTTTACACTAGCCGGTTCCCTTTTTGTCGGATCCGTAGGATCCGTGACTACAGTGGCTTGTTTTTGTATTGCTTTGACGAATTGTGTTTCTTTGTTTTCACTAGTTGGCGCATCAAGTTGCTGAAAACCTAAACCTTTTTGGTTGTTTCCTGTTTTAACACTATCTAATATCATATCTAGAGTATTAGTATTCATTATAGCAATCTTAAAATCTAGATGATCAACTAGTGTTTGAAGTTGAACGCAAAGCTCACATTCGCCACTTGCTATATTCGCCTTTTCTAAACGTTTTAATTTATCTTTTAACTCAAAGACTTCCTTTTCTAAACGCTCATTTTGGTTTTTCAAAATTTTGTTTTTGTTAATTACTTTTAAGCTAATTTTGCAAAGTTTATCATATTCACGATGTAATGAATCATCATCTAATGATGAGCTACTATAGTATTCATGACATACCTCGTCATTTGCCATGAGACAAATTTCTTCGTCCTCCTACTCGCTCATTCCCCACGAACCACTTACGAACACTTTTTGTTCGTCACGTTTGGGACACTTACTAATAAAGTGATTGGGGTCCCCACATTTAAAACAAGCGCGTTCATCCCTTGCTTTCTCGTCATCTTTGCTTTTCCGGTACCCCTTCTTGTCGTCATATGGCTGTTTGACATATATTCCCTTTCTTCTAAAGAACTTTTTGAAGTCCCTTCCCGCCATGGCATACTCCTCGTCATTATCCGAAGAGGAGTTTTATTCATCGCTTGAGACCTTCTTGGCTTTAGGGCAAGAGATTTGTGCTTCTCTTTCTTCTCTCTTTGAGGCTTCGGGATCTTTAGCGAGGACAAGCTCATAGACCTTTAGATTGCCTATGAGTTCGTCAAGGGTGAGGATTGACAAGTCTTTTGATTCTTCAAATGCCATCACCTTAGATCTCCACTTGGATGGAAGTGCCCTTAGATATCTCCTAACATGATTACGACTAGAGAAAGACTCATCAAGTGCTTGTAATGATGTAATTATAGTATTAAAGTTAACAAAAGAATGATCTATAGTATCCTCATCCGATATTGAAAATTATTCATATTGTTGAACAAATAAATCTATTTTATTTTTTTAACTTGTTGATTTCCTTGATGAGTTACAACTAAAGAGTTCCAAATCTCTTTAGAGGTTTTAAGCATGAAAATTCTTTTGAATTCCTTTTCGGGTAAAGCATTGTATAAAACCATTTTAGCTTCACTATTTTTGAAAAGCTTTTTCTTTTGATCATCGGTGAGTTGATCATGAGGTGCGTTTACTAAATTTCTGGATTCATCTTTTGTAGTGGCTTCAAAGTCGCCTTCAACAATGATGTAGCAAAGATCAATATCTTTTGACTTCACATATGTTTCAAATCTATTTTTCCAATATATAAAACAATTAGTTTCAAGTAGTGGAGGTCGTTGCATGGATTGCCCTTCCTTGTAATTTCCAGAACCCATAGTGATCGAAAAGTTTTTAAAATACGGTTTACTTTAAAACTTTTGTAAACTTTGCTCTGATACCAATTGTGGAAAACTAGAAGGGGGGTTGAATAGTTTTACCGATTTTAAGTTAGTTTCAAAAACTTTAGATTCGATGTTATGTGAAATCGTATGGATGAAGAGAAAGTATAGATCTAAAAGTATTGCAAGTAAAGAAAGCAAGTAAAGTAAAGGATAGAAATGACACAACCGATTTATAGTGGTTCGGCTACAAGGACACCTTTCTTGCCCTACTCCACTCCCCGAGTCACCTACTCGACAGCTCAAGCACTATGTCAACAAACTCCTTCAACTCGGCGAAGAAGCCTTCACAACGTCACTTACACTTTTTCCGGTACAAAGCTAAATACCGAGTCCGTAACACGGAGGACCAAACCAACACTACTATAACACAAAAAATATGTGAAATATGAAATACAAGATCTTCTCTATAGAAATCTTGTAGAGGAACAAATCTATCAAGGACCCCTTGCTTGGATGACTTGTAAAATGCTCGTGATCTCGCCTTAGAGAAGGACCTATATGAGAATCACAACAAAATAAAGAAGAACTACTCTCTAGATCAAGTGATATTAGGTTAGAAGAATATAAGAATATATGAGAGAGTTTGTAAGAAGAGGGGTGAGTTACAATTAAGAAATGGCTCTTTATTTATAGGCAAATTCTTGCCACTGTTGCACGGATCCCACAGATCCCTTTCCTAAGGGATCCGTCTAGTGTAACTCGAGGGATCCGTGAGACGCTCCTGTTTGCCCATGGGTTTTGGGGTTATGGGTCATGGGTCATGGGTCATGGGTACTAACTTTGCACCATGGGTATCTAAGTAGATACAATGTATCTAATAGATGCAATGCATCTAGACAATGGGTATGGGTTAACTCCATGGGTTATGGATATGCTCCATGGGTATGGGTCATGGGTTGTGGTTTTTACCCATCCTAATAAACTATTACAACAAATGAATTATTACAACAATTTGTATTAAATGACTATATGTAGATGCTTTACAAAAATAACATGTATCCTTATAATTTTACTTATGATAACATTATATTTGTTATCAACAAAACACAAAGAGATCGCTAAATATTAATAAACGTTTTTACGGTTTATTTGTATTAACAGGTTTAGTAATGACGAAGTATCCTACGATGCCCTAGAACGTGGTATAGTTTTGGAATAATAAGTAAGGCAAATACATTGTTAAGTTTATCGAGTTGACGAATTCGATAAGCTTTGACAATATATTTAAGAGACTTGTTAAACTACAAACTTGACACATAGATTGTTGTGATTTTTCTTTGTTGAGTTCTTGAGACGCGTGTGTTCACATGAATCTTGTTGAGTCGACACAACGCATGCACGAATACCAAACACTAGAAACTGTTATGAGAAAGAGTTTTGGAAATAAAACTGGAATATAGACGGGATTGGGAACTAATGAATGGAGATGTAATCTAAGCCGAGTCTATGTTATTAGGTAGTGCCGAGTTAGTATTTGTTGTTTCTTGATAGTCGATACTTTTCTTGTTCCTGTTGATTCTTGTCCATTTGCTGGACTAAGGTGAGTTTCATAGCCCCACTTTTATTTATACTTTACTTTATTAAATCTTGGGGTGAGAAAACATGCACATGTTTTTGTTAATACAAATAAGCCGTAAAAACGTTTATTTATATTTTACGATCTTCAAATGTTTTGTCGATAAAAAACGTAAAATCATTTTAACGAAACAAATAAAATACGTAAATGGTTTGAGCCAATAGTTTTCTAACACACTTACGTTTTCACATAAAACACTAAAAAAAGTATAAGTGATTTTATGATTTAGAAATACATATGTACAACAACTAATGTTTACATATTGGGCAAATATATACATAACTAGTATGTATTATAATGGGTAATACAATTGGGTAGAAACTTAAGTATTTGACCCATTGACCAAATACATTGAATGTAGTTGGGTACGACCCAAAGTCCATGACCCATACCCATGGAGCTTGACCCATAACCCATTGCATGACATCATGCTTATGTCATATATGGATAATATCCATAACCCATGGTTTTAATCCATGGCCCATAGTTTTAATCCATGTACCATGGACTAGATGCATTGCATCTTATAGATACATTGTATCTACTTGATATCCATGATCCATAACCCATGACCCATGACCCAAAACCCATGGGCAAAAGGGAGCGTCCCACGGATCCCCAGTAATACACTGGACGGATCCCTCAAGTGAGGGATCCGTGGAACAGTAGATACTTTTGTTCTATAAATAGTGAGTCATTTCTTCCTTTTGGGTTGCCACTCCCACACATACTTTCCCCAAGTATTGTAAGCTTCTAACCACAAATCCTAAGGGATCTTTCTATGTAGTTTGTCTTTTGTTTTTTGTGTGATTCTCTAGGTTCCTCTTAAAGGCGAGATCACCACTTCTTGAAGTCGAGCAAGCTCAAGTCCATGAGTTGCCATGCTTCGTCATCATCAAGACTACTAAGGTTCTCTTGTTGATACTTCTTTCTTTCTCTATAGAAGTGTCGTGTCGAAGGCATTAGTGAAGGATGCCGAAAGAGTCAAGACGAAAGCATTAGTGAAAGGTGCTTAACGTATGTGTCAAAAGCATTAGTGAAGAATACTAAAGAAGTCAAGACGAAGGAATTAGTGAAAGGTGCCAAGCGTTCATGTCAAAGGCATTAGTGAAAGATACCTAGGAGTTAAATTAAGTGGCATTAGTGAAGGATGCCAAGTTCGTATAATCAATGAGGTGCATCGTTAAACAAATAGTAATAGTTTGTTTCCAAGGATATTGATATCCTTGATGGTGTTGTAATAAGGAGTGGGTTTCCTTTGGGGTTATGTGTTGTGTAGTGTTGGGTAGTAGTTCCTCCATTGTAATGAAACTCGATACTTAGCCTAGTACCGGATAAAGGGTAGGCGATGTTGTGGTAGGTGTGGTTCTCCTTGGTGAAAGAACCTGGTGGTTAGCCTAGTACCGGAAAAAGAGTAGGCGAAGTTGTGAAGGCTTCTCCGCCATAAGGATTTGGTGTCGTGTAGTGATTACGAACTCTCGAGTAGGTGACTCGGGGAGTGGAGTAGGGCAAGGAAGGTGTCCTTGTAGCCGAACCACTATAAATACTCGTGTCGTGGTTATGTGCTACTTAGTCTTTATCTTTCATTACACTTTCATATATCTATCTATCAATGTCCAACATACACATCTAAATAGATTGACATAAGTCGATCTAAATATTTTAAAACGAAGTTTTAATTGGTAAAACTATTCAACCCCCCCCCCCTCCTAGTTTTCCACAATTGGCATCAGAGCTTCGTTACCAAGTTTCTTAGAGTATGTTGTACTTTAAAAACTTGATACGATCCGTGTATGTTTGAAAACTACAAAGAAGAAAATCTTTTAAAACAATTTTTTTTTCTCTCATGTTGGATATTGATAGATTATTTTAACATTTTCTTTTTAAGAAATCTTCATGCTAGGATCTCTCCAAAACCTTGATTTCTATTCAAAGAATAATGAAGTCAACTTGCAAGGAAGAACCTAAAAGTAATCACAACCTACTTATTCTAAGTACAACGGATTACTTTAAGAGCTCAGGAAGTATTTTTGGTTTTATGTCTTCACAAACCAAAATCAAGAGCATAGAGGTATGTTTACTCTTCATTAGCTAGCTTACTTCTGCATGAATATTTTGATACCATTTTTGCTAGTAATTGCTAGCCGCTCAAAAGTCTCTTTTTGCCACTTTCCCGACTTACTCATCATCAGGAATAGTATTCCTTTTGATCTCGTCAAACTAACGCCGTCATCACAAATGGATCCTCGATAATTAACTTAACAAAACCCGTTGACCGAAGATTTTTTTTCCCCCAAAACTATTTTTGTTCCATAAGCTATTTTATAACTTATTACAAAAATAATGCCCCTTATACCAGGGATTCGGGGGAACCGTGGAAAAAAAACCAGCTATACGCTTTTCAAAACCAACCCTGCTCACTTTCCCTCTCCCTACAAAACACAAAAACGACCCAAGAGCTGGTTTCATCTTCATAGGACTCCATAGCCTCAAGCATTCTTCTCTAGAACATCATTGTAAGTACTTAAACTAACATGTTCTAATTTACATCATCCACATCCTAGGGTTTATGGTTTCTCAATCTTTTAATCAATTGATAAAATTAGGTTTTCCAAAATTGATCACTAGAAAGGGTTTTCACATAACTAAGATTACATTGTGTTTACAACATTGTTAATACAAATCAAAACCATAAACTCATCTCAACAAATTTTGCCTAATTGGAATATTTGTGTTTCTAGGACCAACCATACCTAAAGTCACCCAACAAGACCACCATGATACCGTCTATTACCTCACCCATTACTATCGGAAAGAGGGATTGTCAAAAACCGATCGCAAAGTCTTCAAAATACTTGAAAAATGACTTATCCACGAAGGTCGTATGGTCAAGGAATGTTTCCTTGAAGATACCGACATTCGTCAAGTCTTCTCGGCAATCAACTTTGATTGTCTTCTTGATATTGATGAAAAAATTTTTCCGGTTTTCATCTTTGAATTCTACAAAAGCGTTAGGATCATGCGAAACACCGATGATAGAATTTCAATCGCCTTCATCATCAATAAACGAAACTTCACTCTACCTCTCAACACATTCACTCAAATCCTTCGCATTCCTTGTGAAGGAATTTGTATGTACTCTCAAGATTGGGCAATATCCACTCAATCTTTTGCTCTCGATCCCAAACCAATATACCATACTCCTCTTGATGAACCCGAAACCATTCGAGACACTATTTTCAAAATTAGAGCCGACCAATCCCGTCTCAACCAAAACAAAAAGCTCATTCACCGTGATCCCTTTCAAATGGAACTCTTAGAAAATGGGAAGAAATTCTTAAGGAAAACGTCATTAGCTTAGTCGGTAACAAGGATCATCCAAATGCATGTCTCGTGCAAATGATTTATTGCCTTATTCACCAAAAGCCATTTAATCTCGCCTATTACATGGTGAAGAAATTGGCCGGGGTATTCAAAGTTGCCAACATGGTACTTCCGTATGGTATGCTCCTAACACGACTTTGTAAGTATGTTAGTGCATTGCAACCATCTCCTATCAACGTTGATCATTTCCTTTCCGATCACGTCATGGTACCTCTTACCAAACAACCCTCTAAACGGTTCATGGTCAATGGAAGAAAACCTAAGGCTCTCTCGGACTCCTCGGACGAAGAAGAAGAAGAAGAAGTTAATGTCAACCCTGAAGCTAACATCGACTTGGACCCCTTTGACTACTATCAACAACTTCCAACTCTTCCAAACGAGACCGCGGAATTCAAAAATTAAGGGGTATGATTCAAAACCTAGCTAACTACATCATGAAGTCGGGAAAGAGGAAAAGAAAGGATTGACGAAATAGACTTTAGGAATATGCTTGTTTTTAGACATTTGGTTTGTGTATGAATGATTATGTTTTAGCACGCTTGCTTGTGTTATCTTGGATATTATCATTACTGCTATTATCTATGATATGATTTATGTGATAACATGTTTATGTTGCTGTTAAGTTTAATGGTTACTAGTGCATATAGTTTGGTGCAAATACTGCATTACCTTCTGTGATGGTTATGATCTGCAGATGTCGGATCCCTAGAATTAGCCTAGACGGATCCCTCCTCTGAGGGAACCGTGGGATCCGTGACAACAGATGAGCAATACAGATTCCCATACATCCAAACAACTCACTAGATAACTTCACACTAGCTAAACATAAGACCTTAGAACCAACTAAGTTTTCTTCAAGCATTTGAAAGCTTCACACTCACCCATAGCTTACCTAGGATCTAATTCAAAGTGCTTTTGATTTATCAACTCATTAAAACTTACCATATTTCCGCTTCAATACTCACACATTGTTTCTCACGTCTCAAAACACTTAGGTGGATATATTTATCAATTTTAGGAAATTGTTTCTAGTCATCCTTATCTCAAAATGGGTCAAAAACTAGTTTTTCAATTCTTGTATTTTTTGAGGATTTTTCAAATTTTATCTCAAGCTTACATCTGATCTCTAGGATCATTTATTATGACTTGACACCATCAAAATTCCTAGTGTCATCCTTGAACACCCATTGGTGATCATAAAGTCTCATTTTCCTTCCATAAAAGGAAATCATTTGCTACATCACTCATTGCCCTTGATAATTTAAGTACTCTTTCATTTAAGACACTTAGGAAGACTGAAACACTCAAGTAGGTATAGGTATTAGACTTCACAAACATCATCTTCTCTTTTTCCTTGCTGCTGATAGCCGGATCCCTAGGATTAGCCTATACGGATCCCTCAAAGGAGGGAACCATGGGATCCAGGTGACAGATTCATGTGAAGTCTAGCTTAAACAATCATTTCAAGCTCATCTTGCTAACTTGAACACTCCACCTCATCTTAATTGAGTCCCTAGATCAGTACAACTCTGAACTTGACTCTTGTGCATGATAATCATCACATTCCAAAGGATCTTAGTGGCTTAAGTCTTGAATGCACTTGCCAAATCCTTCCCTTTATAAGTCATCTTGTTAGAATCCCTTAGTCATCAAACATTACATAAATCTCAGCAATTAGAAACACTTTCCTTAGTCATTTCATCATGAGGAAAGCTCCTAGTGCTAACTAATCCACCCAAGAACCACCTAAGAAACTTGCTCGTGTTTTACACAAAATTTCCTCAACCGAATCATCTCCGGTTAAACCCACAAATGCTAGGATTTCTCCTCCACCAACTCAACCAATCAAACCAATACCCAATAGGATTGTTCCCACAAAAATATCATCACCAAATTCCACAATTCCTACTAAACCAAACACACCCTTTTCAACCCAACCAACATCATTGGTGCCTAGAGCCATATCATTTACCACCTCACAATCATCTCCACATCCCTACAACTTAGAGGATTTACCCCCTAGTCCATCTCATCCTCCACCGTTACCAACACACTCTTCACTAGAGAAGATTGTACAACAAAACTAAGGTGTTGAATCAACACTTGCACCGATGTCCATCTCTCCATTTCCCTCTAATGGTCCATTTTGGATTATGAGGAGACATCAAAGTCAACTACCCGACCACATGGAAGTTGACACTTCGCTACCTCCACCATCAACCTTTGTTGAGCCACCAATTAATGTGCTTCCACCAATTCCTCCTTCATTTGAGGATCCCCAACCTTCTTCACTTGAACCTCCACTTCAAGTTGCTCCATCTTTACCACCATCTTTCCAAAACCATGACAAGGATTGCTATCATTGTCAACATGTTGAAGGGTTGATACATGAACTATGTGAGGAGCAACGTTTCATGTTTTATCACCTCCTCGAACGTTTCGATGAGGTCAACAAACCCAAACAACCATGAGCCTAAGGATTAAAATGGTATCCTAGTCTCAAACTTAACTTAGATCGTTTAGGAATCTCATTTCATGTTTGATCATCCTCTTGAAGATTGAACCAAATCAACAAGTCTACTCATCCTTAGACTCAAGCACGTGGTTGCTTCTTAAGTTTAGGTTACTTAGAATATGTATTACATGGCTAAATGATTCTCTTAGTTTTTAGAGATTTGTTGATCATCTCTTATGTTTTATTGAATGATAGTTTATATGCCACATTGCTTTGAGTATATGTTTGTTGCTTGAATACATATCTCTCTTTGATGTTAAAATTTTTTGATACATCACCATTGCTGAAATCTGTCATCAGATAGACGGATCCCTGGAATTTGCCTAGACGGATCCCTCCAAGGAGGGAACCGTGGGATCCGTGCAACAGAAGACTAATTTTCTACTAACTTGAGTCTTATTTGCAAGAAATTATACACTATATACTTGTTTTTTAAACTTTGTTTTGTAGATTTTCAAAATACACATGAAGACTTTGACACCCTAAGCTAGGGGGAGCTTTGTGCCAAACCATACATTGCAAAACCATTTGCAATATAATCCTCATATGGATTACGTTTCGTTACGTCCTCTTGCAAAGTTGCAATCATTAAGGGGGAGCGTTATCGTCACTACGACAAAACCATTTGAAAACATAGTTGCAATAAATTAGCCTAGTAATTTTATTTACTTGACGCCCTCACAAAGGGATGGACTCGTCAAGGGGGAGTTAAGACGAGAACTCTTCCCGTCACTTGCTCTCTACATTTTTTTTCTTTTACATATTTTTCTTAAAACATTGTGTTAGTTTCTTTTCGACGCTCTTTTTGTTTCGACAAAAAGGGGGAGAAGAGAGTAAAAACTCCAATTCGAACTTACGAATTCTAGTTTTTTCCATAAAATAATTTTATGTTTTGTCATCAACAAAATGGGGGAGATTGTTAATACAAATAAGCCGTAAAAACGTTTATTTATATTTTACGATCTTCTAATGTTTTGTCGATAACAAACGTAAAATCATTTTAACGAAACAAATAAAATACGTAAATGGTTTGAGCTAATAGTTTTCTAACACACTTACGTTTTCACATAAAACACTAAAACAAGTATAAGTAATTTTATGATTTAGTAATACATATGTACAACAACTAATGTTTACATTGTTGGGAATAATACTAACAGTTACCACTGATAGTCTTGTGGAAGACACTGCTAAAGATTACACTAGCAGTGGAAACTCATTACCACTGCCAGTACAAATATTACCACTGCTGTTAGGATAATTGTTAAGTATCCGTGTATTGATAAGTATAGAAAATATCTTGTGTATATTCTATATTGTTAGCATTATACTTATCTTGTAAAGGACTCCTTGTGCTATAAAAGGAGATCCTAGGTCATTGCTTAGAATACGTATCATTCATATAAGCTTCAAGGTGTAACCCTAGTGATAAGCAAGATCACTCGTATTATTTCTGATGGATCTGGACACACACCTTGTGTCAGTGATATTTTGTATTATATTAATAAGCACGCGGAATTTACTTAGTAATACTTAGAAGATAGATTATATGATGTATTGTAAGTAAACACAGATTAAACACAAAACTAAGCTCCAATATTATTAATGAATAATACGAGTGATCTTGCTTATCACTAGGGTTACACCTTGAAGCTTATGTAAATGATACGTATGTAAGTTCGTACCTAAGACAATGACCTAGGACCTCCTTTTATAGTGCAAGGAGTCCTTTACAAGATAAGTATAAAGCTAACAATATAGAATATACACAAGATCTTTTCTATACTTATCTAAACACGTTTTCCTAACAATTATCTAATAGCAGTGGTAATAATGTGCCAGCAGTGGTAATACGTTTCCACTGCTAGTGCAATACTTAGCAGTGTCTTCCATAGCTATCAGTGATAACAGATTATTCCCAACAATCCTCCCCTAAACTTATGATTTCTCTGCAAATCAATAAGTTTCTTCAATCTGCATCATCTTCAAGGATTTGGGGAATTCAACCAAACACTTCACTTCTTCCTTAAATTCTGAATAACTCTTGAACATTGATCTTGAAGCCTAAGTAACAATGCTCTCACCTTCTCATTGTCTTCATGAACTCTTATTGTTATACATAACATCACTGTGAGAGTTCCATCTCTGAGTGGATATTCTTTCTCAGCAAGCATGAATGCATCTACTCCATTTGCTGTAGAAACATGATGAACTTCACATGAATCATAGTAAAACCATTTAGTACCAGGACATGAACATGAGAATTTCCAGAAATCATCATAAACATCTGGTTCATAGAGCCTTCTAAGATTAACCCATAACTGCATCTCCTTCATATCTTTGAGATCTTCAGCATCAAACCTTTCTTGAACTAATTTCCATAATTTTTCAAGATCATCTATGTCAAAAGCTTTGATGAGATCTTCAAATTGAATAAATGATTGAGTTTCACCACCTAGCCTTGTGATCTTCCATGTTGGAGCAAAATTGCTAGCAGTGTATACTTCCCAATCAATGATAGGATGTCTGACTTGCAGTGGTTCTGGATAAAAATCTTCTTCTTCAATCACAATCATATCAGTCAGCTGTTCTTCAGTAAACTTCTCAGTTGAAACTTCTTGTTCTTCAGCAAACTTTGTCTTCTTAACATTCTGAGAATCACTGTCTTTGGCCTTTCTCTTCAAACCAGGATACCTTCTTGCTTCTTCTTCAGAGTTCATTGGAATGAAATCTTTATCTTGTCTTTGAACTCTGTAGTAGATACTTTCAACTTTATCATTAGGCATTCCTTTGAATTGATGTCTTTTCTAGCCACCAACATTGCAACAATAAGTCTTCATGTATGCAATAACTTGTGCTTTAGTTGGTTGCCTTGGTTTCTTTTGACCTTGTAACACCCCCAATTTGGTGATACGCAGCGGAATTCAAACTGGGTGTTACTTCATGGCTCAACAGTTACAATAACAGAAAACGAACTCTAATTGTATCATTTTAAAAGATTTATCATTCGATTTATATAAATATCAGAGTTTACAAAATGAGGTCCCAGTGGTTTTACAGTTTATTAAATAAGTTTTCGAATGATAATATAGCCTTCTTGAGTATCCGTGCCTTTCCGTGCCATCCTCGTATATTATGAACCTGAGATAAACATGCTAAAAAGTCAACACAAAGGTTGAGTGAATCCATAATGTTTGTATAAGAATCAGTTGAACACAAGATATGAAGTAGTAAAATCAGCAATATTGCAGTATAATATATATTCATTAGTTGCAGCATTTGTATCATTGCAACATAGTGTATATTGCCTTAAGTCTCATGAACGCAAACCTTAACAGTACGGCATTATAGTAATGAACTAATGATGTAAGTTACGGACATCATAGAGATGATGTAAGTAACAAGGCCCTCGAGTAGGAGTTTGCCATTCTCCTAGTATTCTCAAATAACGAGCATTTGGTTACCTATCCGGCTAACACAAATGGGGCGTCAACTGCCAATAGATCTATTCACGATATTCGCGTTCACTCGCAAGTGATTAATGGTTCATGATATGAGGGACTTTTAGTGGCAATAGTAAGTAACTTAAGCAATAGCAATCAGGTGTAGGTATAGCATAGAAAAATACTTGTGTTCGGTTTTTGTAGCATGTATCTCCCCACAAGTTTTGAAAACAATTATGTAAAAGTGGGACTATGAACTCACCTCGGTGTTATTGTATTCTGGATGGAAAACAAATTAGATAATATGAACAAACTGCTCCAACTCTCGACCTGAGTTAGTATATCATGTATTTAGTATTTGTATTCAAGTTTATGCGATGGAAATGTTCTGTAGATAACATGAAGTCTCTACAAAAATTAAATATGCTTATCATACGTATTGTTATGACTCAAATGATTAATAATAAGTTTTTATCAAAACCAAAGTTGTTAAATAATTTATGTTTCCAAAATATTATAATTTACAATTTTAAGTATTTACAGTTTTTACCCTTGTACTTTCAAAAATGACACTTTAAACCCTCAACTATGGATTATTGACAAAATCAGCCCTTATATGACTAACTTCACAGAAATTACATTTTTAGTCTAAAGGAACTTTATTTTACAAAAATTACAATTTTCATGCTTAATATTTTATAAGGGAAATTTACTAGTTTTTGGCCTAAATGGATAAAAGTACGGGTGAATAAATGCGAGTCCTTAAAAGTTTTTTTTTTACTACGTTCTTAATCCTTTCAAGAGTTTGTCCGGTGGTATTTCTAATGGTTCAAACTAGAGGTTTTAAGCTCTTACAGTTTGGTCGCAATGATTTTACAAAGTAAGGGGGTTATGTGCTTTTTGTTGTTTTTGGGCGATAACGGGGCTAAAAGAGGGCAGATTTTACACAAGACCAGCTAGTGTTTCTACGTCGCATTTGAACCTTTAAACACTTTGCTGTAAGCTCTTCTAAATGGTATAAGTCTCATGTCCTAGTCGTCTTTTATTAGAAAGATACAAGTCCACGAACATGGCCACTTGGCCACGACGCGTTTTAAGAAAATTTTATTTTTAACTCGTCAACTTTCACGGTGTCATCTAGGGACATTGTAATATGTTTATTAACTCTTTTTAAGTCATTTCCCATCATCCTATAACTCCCACGACTCAACTTTTTGAAAAGTGTACACAAGGCCTTTTTATGAAAATGTCCGCGAGTCACCCTCTTTGTGGTTAATTATAAAATAGACTATAAGTGTTTTTAAAGACGCTATTGGGGCATTAACAACCATGCCGCAAGCCCTTTAAGACGGTGTAAACCTCGTACTTTGAAACCTTTTAACTTGCAAGATACCAATTGCGGAAAAGGGGTATTTAAGCTATTTTTGCCAACTTGCAATCTTCGTTTTTAAACCATAATACTCTATATCTTTTGCATGCGACCTTGTGAAATATTTTTTCACCCATTTCTAATGTTTCTCATACATTTCCTAACCAAATTTATCAAAAATCCCATGTTTTCCCATGTATTTATTGTAAAAAGCTTTTTGGCATTTATGACTTTTGACCCAAAATGATGGCTGTTTTTATAGATATCTACTAGGCTTTTTAATCGGGTCATGGGGGCGTTTTGTAATATCCTAGGTGGTGTTTACAACGGTACCTTGCTTGACCCTAATACCTCTAACATGTAGTAGAATAATGCGGGCAATAAGGGGGGTAAGGCCTGTTTTGTAACTTATACATAACGGCTGTTCGGATTTTTATTAAATTTTGGCTTCGCTATGCGTTTTCTAGACCCGTGCACCTGAGTTTTTGAAGAAAACGTCGTTCCGGACAACTTTCGTGTTTTAACTTTTTCATGAAACGGACCAGAAATGCCTCGTTTCGCGTGTTCTAACTTTCTGTCACAGGAAGCTTTCGACAGAATTTCAGCAACTTCTTTAGACCATAACTTTTGACTCGTGTGACCGTTTTAAGTGATTCAAATTGCTACATTTTCCTTATAAAATCCTTTTTAACAGTATGCAATTGATAATAAAAGTTAAAACGAAATAGGTTGAGTTTAAGAGACTTACAAACTTGGAATTTGACAAGAACCAAAATGAGACCAAGTGGATTTCTAAGTTGAACAAAACTTCTTCCTTCCTTAACACTAACTAGGGTCTTTATTTCAGAATGTTTGTGAGTATTGGAGGAGTTATAAGGGGCGTATACTATGTGGGTAATATGGTATCATGTGTGTGTTTTCATGTGACTCAAAAGGAAAGTATATGGGGCGTATATATAGGAGAGGGAATGCATGAATCTTTCAAGTGTTAAGTCACCATGTCTCCCAAGGGAAGAGACATGATGATGTGTTCTAATACACATGGGAGGCTTATGTGAATTCAAAGGGACATAAGAGGTGTGGTAAAGCTCTAGCCAAGAGTTTTACCCACCATTTTTGACTAAGGTAAAAATTCATGGTAAGTAAGATGATGTGTAAAATTTATGTACAAGTAACTTGATTGTGGTTAAGGTTGATACAAGTAACACTAGGTAACTAAATGGTAACTTTGTTAGTTAAATTTTAACTAGGTAAATAAGGGGGGGGGGGCGTTAGCTTCTAGGGATAGTACTTAAGGCTTTTTAGTTTGTACCTATTGTAAAAATGGTAAAAGTACTTAGTTAGGTTGGTAATTTATTTTAGGTAAAATATAGTTTAGGTTAATTTACATGTAAATAATAAAAGTAAAAGGTGCATTGTTGTTTGTACATTAGAATTGTTTAGTTGTACTTACTAAAAATAAAATATATTTTTAAGGCTCGTGCATTATAGGGTTGTACCTTGTGCTTAAAAATAGGTACATTGAGGTTTATAATATAATTTATATAAGTATTAAGCTTGTATGCATTAAAGACTTGTACATATGCTTGAAAGACTTGTACATTAATGTTTTGAAAATATATCATGTACATAAAATCATAGAGTTGTATATTAGGGCTTGTAACGGAAATTAAAGTATAGCTAGGTTTCGTGCTTTAATGACTTGTACCCTAGGTATAGAATGTTGTACTTTAGCATTTATGAAAAAGCGTAGTTATAATAAATTAAGGTTTCATGTAAACTCAAATAAATGATTAACGTTTAACTTGAAAGTTTAATAATTGTACGTTAACGTAATAACGTACAGTGACAAATTGAAAACCTTTATACTTGACGTAATAAGAATGTTTATTATGTATATGAGTTACGTCACATTAGTTAGTTGTTGTGATCAAATAAGTGGATATCGTTTCTTAAAAAAAAATTTGGACGTAGAAAATGCATAAGTATTCTTTCTTTAGAATATTATATTAGTTTAATACGAGGTGAAATTTACCGGTGGTTACAGACCTTTTCTGACTGAACCAATTACCTCTTGAAGTGCTTGATTATAATTCATTTGAATAAAGTCCTTTAACTGAGCTGTTCTTTGTTCTTCAGTTAAAGACTTATCTGCTACTAGGTCAATTGCCTTCTTCTTAATTACTGGATCATGTGCAATTAAGAACTCTATTTCTTCTTATGTAGGCACATATGAAAACTCTGGAGACTTTTCTCTAAAAACAGTAGGTGGAACAGTGTAAATTGGATTAACATCCAGTGTATCAGTATCCTTCATTCTGTCCAGTCTTTTAGCCTCCATGAAGTCTGCAACTTCTTGTTCATCTAACATCTTCTTCTTTGCTTCTTCTTCTTCTCTGATCTTTTGAGCAACTTCAGCATCAAAAGCAATTTGAGCTTGTTCTTTCTTAGAAATATTCCTTCCAGGTTGCTCTTCACTTTCCATAACTGCTTTACCTTTCTTCTTGTTGATTTCTTCCTCTGCAGTGGTAATCTCTTGATCATCAGTGGGAATGAAATCATCCGTGGTTGCAGTACAGAAAATTTCTTGCTCTATTTGTTGTTCTTTTTGCTCAGTAACCTCCTCTGTGCCTTTACTTGTAACACCTTCATCTCCAAAATCTAGCTTCCTCCCCTTAGCTTCAGCACCTGTTTTCCTCCCCTGTTTGGGAGAAGTACCCAAATCTGCACTGAAATCTTCTGAATCACCATCAGGAGGTGAGGATGGAGATGATAGCACAATCTTTGCAGTTCGTCTTTTCTTTAACCCCTGCAACTCTTCCTTCAAGGTCTGAATCTCCTCCTTTAAAGATGTAATATCCTTGGCATGCTGCTCCTTAAGTTGTGCCAAGTCTTGTTCCAGAGATTTAACCTGCTTTGCTAATGTTGTACAAATTTCCATCAATTCCATTGGTTGCCCACTGCCCTCAACACTTCCAACTGTGTAACCTGCTGGGAGAGGTGAATCATAGGGCCTTGGTTCAGGTTCCTCCCTAGTTGGACTAGATTGAAGCCTGGAACCACCACTGCTTGTGCCTAAACCAAAAGGATCAGGTACATGCTGTGTTGTAATGGGAGGAGTTGGCTGTTTTTTCCTCCTCTCATAGGTGTGAGAAACTGGTGGAGTATAATCAATGTGTGGAACAGTGATTATGGGTGTAGTTTGTACTTGTGAAATCTTTGCAAGCATTTGAGGAAAAAGTGGTGTAAAATCCATATTGCCATCTTTATTCATATTTTGAAAAACTTTAGGCTTAAGGCAACGGATTTTATAAGTTCTTGTATGGGGTTGCAGTTGAAACTCATTTAGCACTGTTTGCACAAACCTTGGATACATTAAAAATTTTGTTGAACTCTTTACATTGCCTTGCATACTTTGAAAAATATATTTTGACCAATTAAAAGTCCTATCTAAAGCTAGACAAACCAAAGGGTAAGCCATGGTTGAACTGAATTGTTCATAAGAAGTTTTCTTAGGACTTAGGCAATGCAAAAGAGTATGTATCAAAAATCTCCAATGGGGACAAAAACCACTCTTTTTGAAAGTAGCCTTTTGATTAGTGGTATCATACCCCATGGATGAAAGATGTGTATGAATTTCTGGCATGGGTAATGTGATGATACCATTGAGATCATCCAATTGGAGAATTCTCCTCAAGGATGCCTCAGTAACATCAATGGTTACCCCGTCCACAGTGGCTCTTAGAGCATCCACTGTTTCATGTGTATCTCTATTCTCAAGTGTTATGGACTGAGCAGAAGTCCAAAACTGTTTGATTTGAGAGATATAGATTGTGGGATTTAAAAGTAAAGCATACCTTATATGGGTGGTATTGAGAAAGTCCACAATCTGATGAAAAACAGGGCCACTCTTCTCGTTTGACTTTTCTAAGTAGGCCACTTGGTTGTGCTCACCTGCAAATTTTAATGGTGCCATAGAAACTTTTGATGAAAAGATATTATGTCAGTAAGAATTGAAGGAATAACTAGCCAATTGAGACAAAAGATATATAGTGGTAGGGTTTAAGAGTTTTGCGCAAGAAAGATTATCTAAGGAAAGTAGTTATCTTTAGGGGATATATATCAAATAGGAAAGTAGATAATCTTCTAAAAAGTTACCCTATATATATGGAAAGCAATTTTTCTACAACGGGTAGTAAAAAATTAGTTACTGTCAGTGGAAACTGTGAACTAGCAGTGGTAATTTTTTCACAAAAATTTTCAAAGAGCAGTGGTAAAGTTGAACATATAAAAAATAGACTGCTCTTATCATAGTTTTTAACAAACTACCAGCTATCAACGGATTTGATATGTCTTTACCATGAGCCGTTTGCTATGGATTAGCCAACTCTGAATCACAAAGAATATGGTGAGTTGATAACCATATAGTTTTTGGTAAACTATCAACCATAAACGGATTTGACAAGTCTTTACCAGTAGCCGTTTGCTCTGGACTAGTTGATTCTTATGTGGATTAGACATGGTGAATCAATAACCATTTGTTGTGTATCTCAGTTATACACCTTTTAAGATCAACTCCCATCTATGATTTGGTTATGTACCTGCAAATGTTAGAATAATACAAAGAATATGCATAACCGACTTGATTTAATCAAAGATACAATATCTTCCCAAAGTCAATCCAATAATATCTATATTTACTTTAAAACATACCAAAATAGGTAAAAGTAAATATCTTTTCTTTTTAAAACTTTTGATTGACTTTGCCTATATAAGGCTATTCAACTCTGCATAGTTTGTATCAAGACACAATCAAACCTGCAAAAAAACCCTAAAAATCACCATGACCAATTTCCCAGATGTTATTGACATCTCTTCAGATTCTGACACAGAGATATCAGCGTGGGAATACATTCCATGCTATTCCACTAGTTCTTCTTCCAAGGAGCGAACTAAGAAGACTGTGAAGCATGTTGCCAAGCGAGCACCTTCTCTTGAGTTTTACTCCAGCTCATCAGATGATGATTATCAGGATGAAACCTATGCCTTGTCCAAGAAGTTGACAAGTGCTTTGTCAGAGGCTGTGGGAACAGCTATCTCCAACATGAAGAAAATTTCCATACCAGAGAAACCTGCAAGACTACCAAGGCCTCCTCCACAAGTTCTTGGTCTTGCTTGTCCAAGAATGCAGTCAACCTTTGAGAACAAAAGGAAGAGAACACACAAGGCCAAGCACAACTATCAGGGCAAGAGCAAGAAGTCAATGGAGTAGCTGATGTGAGATATGGTGATGTAAGTTGTGTTAGGTTTTAATCTTTTGTGTTTTGATTGTGGTTAGGAGCACTCTCATTGAATGTAATGAATCTTCATCATGAATGAAATTTCTCTGTCTTATTTTTTCAATGTAAGAGTTCCTTTTACCACTGCTTGTATTCTGGTTGCCACTGTTAGACATAATCTCTGCATAACCAACAATACAAGCACTAAACAACAACAACTCCAGCGTATGCAATAAATCTTTCATACCTGTATATAATAAATATAAATCACACACTGAAAGCATTGTTAAGGTTAGAGAATAACTAGAAGTAGATAAAAATTTCTGCTGGCAGTGGTTAGTCCAATACTAAACCACCCAGTCAACAGGTCAACTTCAAGTTATTAATCCTTCCACCAAAGTCAAAGACTTCATTTACTCCTCAACAACTTATACCTTCCCCTCATTAACTTACTGAATCCAACTGAATATATATTTAAGGACCTTTAACTCACAAACCACCCAAATCACATACTCCAAAAATTTCTCTCTCAAAGACTGACATTTCTCCAACAACACCATGAGTCATTCCAATCCAATTAACCTTTCTCCTAGCAGTTCATCTGATAGTGTTTGGGATGACTTTGTTTTGAATAACCCTGGGAGAGTTGAGAAAGAAGAGTATGAGAAGGTTGTTTCAAGAAAGAGAAGACATTTAAGTGTTCTTTCAAATCCATTTGTTGTTGGTCCTTCATCTCTCCAACCAATGCCTCAGGATGCCATCATTAAAGAGGATAGCTCAGAGATCAGCTCCTATGTATCTCCATATGAAGGCACAGATGATGAAACATCTACAAGAGTCCTGAGTGTGCCCCCTCTTGCTGCAATAGTCCCTCCTGAAGAGCTGCAACCATCACCTTCTCTACCACTGTTAACAGCACCACCACAAGAGGGTCCTTCATCATCCTCACCACCTGTTGGAGGAGTGGTGATGGGGCTAGCATGCCCCAAGGTGTGGAGGGTGCTTGATAGGATAATAGCGCCCAAAGAGATGCCAGAGTGGGCCTTCCCAAAGAAACCATAGGTGGTAGATGGTGGTGTGGTTGGGGTTGTGGGGTAGGATGTGAAGCTTTTGTGATCAGTTGGTAGTTGAATGTTGTGTTCAGTTTTCTTTTCATGTAATGATGCTTGTTGTATGTGTCTCATGGATGTATCTACTTTACTCACTGTGCAGTTTGTTTGATAAAAATAAAAATCCATGTTATTTGCTTTAAATCTCTTGCATCATACTTGTTGTTCCATTTTAATTTTCACTTAACTCCATCTTCAAAGCTGACATATTGTCCATCATAATGTTCAAAATTTGAGAGATAGGACTTGTTGCTAGTCATGTGCCTTAAACATCCACTATCTGTGTAGCCTTGATCTGATCTTTTTGTCCTTGGATGTTCCTGCACATTAGAGTAAAGAGTTAGTTTCTTTTAAGGACCCAAGCCATGATTGACTTGGATCTGCCTCGTGTATCAATATAGTTATATCGATCAAAGGTCATTGATACACCATTGGGATTGGTTGATGAGGTTATTCCTTTAGGTTTCCATTCCCAACGTGCTGAGGCCTTCACAGCATTGCCCATGTCCCCCCTTTTCTTGTTTACAATCCTTGCAGTGGAAACTTTTGAATAACCAGTGGAAACTGCTGGTTTGATTTTAGGTACCCACTATTGGTTATAATGAACCTTTTTATTTTGAAAAGTTCTTTTCCTGTTTGTGCAGATTTTGCAAAAGTTGTTTTGGATTTTGCACTTGTAACAGGTGACTTAGGGTGAGCAGTGTTAACAGTTTTTGCAGTGGCAAACGTTTTGAGGCCACTTCTTAGTTGAACTGCTCTTGGGATCATGTTGCTATGTGGATTAGGGTGTACATTGTTTTGAAACCGTTTAGACTCCACCCTTTTATTCCCATGGACTTCCCTTCTCCCAACATGATAGTCACAATAAGCATGTAAATGATCAAAACTACCACAGATATAGCATGCTTTATTGTACATCACAAAATCACTACCTAGTTGTTGAGATTTAACATGATTCCAACTCCTCTGGTTACCCCTAGGAGCTGTAGACTGTAAAGTATGCTGAGATGTATTTGAGCATGTTAAATCTCAACAACTAGGTAGTGACTTTGTGATGAACAATAAGGCATGCTATATATGTGGTAGTTTTGATCATTTACATGCTTATTGTGACTATCATGTTGGGAGAAGGGAAGTCCATGGGAATAAAAGGGTGGAGTCTAACAGGTTTCAAAACAATTTACACCCTAATCCACACAGCAAAATGATCCCAAGAGCAGTTCAACTAAGAAGTGGTCTTAAAACTTTTGCCACTGCAAAAACTGTTAACACTGCTCACCCTAAATCACCTGTTACAAGTGCAAAATACAAAACAAAATTTTCAAAATCTGCACAAACAGGGAAAAGAACTTTTCAAAATAAAAAGGTTCATTATAACCAACAGTGGGTACCTAAAACCAAACCAGCAGTTACCACTGCTCCTTCAAAAGTTCCCACTGCAAGGGTTGTAAATAAGAAAAGGGGGACATGGGCAATGCTGTGAAGGCCTCAGCACGTTGGGAATGAAAACCTAAAGGAATTATCTCATCAACCAATCCCAATGGTGTATCAATGACCTTTGATAGATATAACTATATTGATACACGAGGCAGATCCAAGTCAATCATGGCTTGGGTCCCCAAAGGAAACTAACTCCTTTCTTATATGTGCAGGAACATCCAAGGACAAAAATATCAGATCAAGGCTACACAGATAGTGGATGTTCAAGGCACATGACTGGCAACATGTCCTATCTCTCAGATTTTGAACATTATGAAGGACAGTATGTCAGCTTTAGAGGTGGAGTTAATGGAAAAGTTGCTGGTAAAGGGGTCATCAAAACTGGTAACTTGGACTTTGAACCTGTGTACTATGTAAAAGAGCTTAAGTATAATCTTTTTAGTGTGTCACAAATGTGTGACAAGAAAAACAATGTTCTTTTTACTAAAGATATGTGCTTTGTTCTCTCTAAGGATTTTAAGATGCTTGATGAAAGTGAGATTCTTCTTAAGATTCCTAGAAAAGGCAACTTATATAGCTTTGATATGAATAACATTATTGCTAAAGATGATTATGCTTGCTTGCTTGCAAAGGCCACATTGGATGAATCCATGTTATGGCATAGAAGACTTGGTCATGTTAACTTCAAAACCATTAATAAGGTTGTCAAAGATGGTTTGGTAAGAGGCTTACCTCAGAAAAGATTTGAAAATTATCAAACCTGTGTGGCTTGTCTTAAAGGCAAACAACACAGAGCTTCTTGCAAGTCAAAGTTGGTTAACTCTATTGCTCACCCACTTCAAATGTTACATATGGACTTGTTTGGTCCTACATCTGTGAGCAACTTAAATCTTAAGAAGTATTGTCTTGTTGTGACTGACGATTTTAGCAGGTTTACATGGGTTTTCTTTCTAAGGACTAAGGATGAAACAATAGGCATCCTTAAGATCTTCATCACAGAAGTTGAAAACCAATATGATATGAAAGTTAAAATCATTAGGTGTGACAATGGGACATAATTTAAGAATAGAGTTATGGATGATTTTTGCAGAGATAAAGGTATTAAAAGAGAATTCAGTGTTGCTAGAACTCCTCAACAAAATGGTGTTGCTGAGAGGAGAAATAGGACACTTATAGAGGCTGCTAGAACCATGTTGGCAAATTCAAAATTGCCAATCACTTTTTGGGCTGAAGCAGTTAACACTGCCTGTTATGTACAAAACAGGGTTTTAGTAGTGAAAACAAAGAACAAGACACCTTATGAGTTATTTAGAGGTAGACCCCCTATTCTAGACTTCATGAGACCATTTGGATGTCATGTCACTATTCTCAATACCATAGATTATCTGGGCAAATTTGAAAAAAAGCTGATGAAGGGTATTTTGTTGGGTATTCCATGGTTAGTAAGGCTTTCAGAGTATTCAACGTAAGAACCCAAAAGATTGAAGAGAATCTGCATGTTGAGTTACTGGAAAACAAAGTGAATGTCAAAAGAACTGGTCCAGAAAGGTTGTTTGATCTTGATACTCTAACCAATACTATGAATTATGTGCCTATCTCTACAGGGACATCTACTTTTGATTTTGCAGGTTCAGAAGAGTTTCTTGATGATGATGAACCAAGCAAGGATCAAGCAGATGATCAAGATGATTTCAGTCTGCCACTTTGGGACTATGCATATAATGATGACATACCAAAGACTGGAGATGCTCAACCTTCTAATGTTTTTGGAAAGGAAGGAAGTAGCAACTTGAATGCTGAAAATTCTGAAAGCAGTGGAAATTCAGATTCCACTTCTAGGCCAGAAGTTTCCACTGCAACACCCGAAGTGGAAATTACAACTCCAGTTACAGAGGAAGCTCAAGCAAATGATGTTGAAATCTCAAATATGCCAAATGAGATTGCAGTTCCTCAGACTCCCCATACTTCTATTCATAAATCACATCCTCTTGAAAATGTGATTGGGGATGTCCATTCACCTGTGAAGACTAGAAGACAAACAAAGCTGCCTGATATTCATGGATTCATTAGTGAACTATATGAATCTAAGACTCATGAAGGCAAGAATGAATGTCTCTTTATGTGTTTTCTATCACAAATGGAGCCTAAGAATGTATACAAGGCACTAGAAGATGAAAGTTGGGTGGAAGCAATGCAAGAAGAGTTGCTCCAATTTAAGCTTCAAAAGGTTTGGGTGCTTTGTGATTTACCTCATGGCAAGAAGGTAATAGGTACAAAATGGGTGTTCAGAAACAAGAAGGATGAAAGAGGAATTGTTATCAGAAACAAGGCTAGGCTTGTGGCTCAAGGATACACTCAGGAGGAGGGTATTGACTATGAAGAAGTGTTTGCCCCAGTTGCACGCATTGAAGCAATCAGGCTGTTCTTAGCATATGCATCCTTTATGGGCTTTAAAGTCTATCAAATGGATGTAAAGAGTGCTTTTCTATATGGTCAGATTGATGAGGAGGTATATGTTTCACAACCTCCAGGCTTTGAAGACCCTGAATATCCAAACAAAGTGTACAGGGTGGTTAAAGCTTTGTATGGCTTGCATCAAGCACCACAAAAATGGTATGAGACCTTGACTACTTATCTTCTTGATAATGGGTTTCATAGAGGCAGAGTTGATCAAACTTTGTTCATCAAGAAAGACAAGAATGATATCTTGCTGGTTCAAGTATATGTTGATGATATCATTTTTGGATCTACAAAGACAGAGATGTGCTAAGAATTTGAGAAGCTAATGAAGGAAGAATTCAAGATGAGTTCTATGGGTGAACTCACATTCTTTTTGGGACTTCAAGTACAACAAAGGCCAGATGGTATTTTCATCAATCAAGATAAATATGTGGCTGAAATACTAAGGAAGTTCAAGTTCTCTGATGCAAAGTCATCTAGCACCCCTGCAGACAAGACTACACATCAACTTTTGAAGGAAAATAGTGGTGAAGCAGTTGATGTGCACATGTACAGGTCTATGATTGGTTCTTTGATGTATCTTACATCATCCAGACCAGATATTATGTTTGCAGTTTGTGCTTGTGCAAGGTTTCAAGTCACTCCCAGGTTCTCACACTTGACTGCTGTGAAGAAGATTTTCAGATATCTTAAAGCATTTCCTAATCTGGGATTATGGTACTCTCAAGAATCACCTGTAGAACTAGTTACTTACTCAGATAGTGATTATGCTAGTGCTAGTTTGGATAGAAAATCTACTACAGGTGGATGCCAATTTCTTGGAAATAGATTGGTGTCATGGCAGTGCAAGAAACAAACTATGGTGGCAAATTCATCAACTGAGGCAGAGTATGTGGCTGCTGCAAGTTGCTGTGCTCAAGTTCTATGGCTTCAGAATCAACTTTTGGACTATGGGTACAATTTCATGAATACCATCATCCATATTGACAACAGCAGTACCATTTGCATTATTAAAAATCCAGTTCAACACACAAAGACTAAACATATTGAAATTAGACACCATTTCATAAGAGATTGTTATGAAAAAGGACTAATTCAAGTTGTCAAAATCCATACTGATGACAACTATGCTGATTTATTAACAAAAGGACTTGATGTGGGTAGATTTCAGTACTTGGTAACAAGTATTGGAATGCTAAATCCCTTTTTGTCTAATGATCTTTGGTGTTGAGGGGAGGCTTTTGGGTACTAAAATTGTTGTCTAAGTTTGTATATGTTTGCTTGTGTTTCTGTTTAACATTTATGCAGCAAAGATGATGGGAATTGATCATAAAAGGTGTGTAACTGAGACACACAACAAATGGTTATTGATTCACCATGTCTAATCCACATAAGAATCAACTAGTCCAGAGCAAACGGCTACTGGTAAAGACTCAACAAATCCGTATATGGTTGATAGTTTACCAAAAACTATATGGTTATCAACTCACCATATTCTTTATGATTAAGAGTTGGCTAGTCCATAGCAAACGGCTCATGGTAAAGACATATCAAATCCGTTGATAGCTGGTAGTTTGCTAAAAACTATGATAAAGAACAGTTCAATTTACATATGTTTTTCTTTACCACTGCTCTTTGAAAATCTTTGTGAAAAATTACCACTGCTAGCTCACAGTTTTCACTGACAGTGTTATTTTTACCACTGTTGATCTAGCCGTTACAACTGTTGTGTCAGTAAATAAATTTTTACTAGCCGTTGAAGATAAATTGTTTTCCATATATATATAGGGTAAAATTTTTGGAAGATTATCTATTTTCCTAATTGATATTTATCCTCTAAAGATAAATATTTTCCAAAGATAGTCTTTCTTGCGCAAAATCTTAAACCCTACCACTATATATCTTTATCTCTCAATTGGCGAGTTCTTTATACAATTCATACTGACACATTATTTTTTTCATCAAAAGATTCTATGGCACCTATCACTTTTGCAGATGAGCACAACCAAGTGGCCTACTTGAACAAGTCTAATGAGAAGAGTGGCCATGTTTTTCATCAGATTATTGACTTTCTTAATACTACCCATATAAGGTATGCTTTACTTCTTAATCCCACAATCTATATCTCTCAAATTAAATAGTTTTGGACTTCTGCTCAGTCCATAACCATTGAGAATAGAGATACACATGAAACAGTGGATGCTCTTAGAGCCACTGTGGACGGGGTAACTATTGATGTTACTGAGGCATCCTTGAGGAGAATTCTCCAATTGGATGATCTCAATGGTATCATCACATTACCTATGCCAGAAATTCATACACATCTTTCATCCACGGGGTATGATACCACTGACAAAAAGGCTACTTTCAAAAAGAGTGGTTTATGTCCTCATTGTAGATTTTTGATACATACTCTTTTACATTGCCTAAGTCCTAAGAAAACTTCTTATGAACAATTCAGTTCAACAATGGCTTACCCTTTGGTTTGTCTAGCTTTATATAGGACTTTTAATTGGTCAAAATATATTTTTACAAGTATGCAAGGCAATGTAAAGAGTTCAACAAATTTTTTGATGTATCCAAGGTTTGTGTAAGCAGTGTTAAATGAATTTCAACTGAAACCCCATACAAGAGTTTATAAAATCCGTAGCCTTAAGCCTAAAGTTTTTCAAAACATGAACAAAGATGGCAATAGGACTATTACACCACTTTTTCCTCAAATGCTTGCAAAGATTTCACAGGTACAAAATTCACCCATAATCACTGTTCCAAACATTGATTATACTCCACCTGTTTCTCACACATATGAGAGGAGGTCAAAACAGCCAACTTCTCTCATTACAACACAGCATGTCCCTGATCCTTTTGGTTTAGGAACAAGCAGTGGTGGTTCCAGGCTTCAACCTAGTCCAACTAGGAGGAATCTGAGCCAATGCCCCATGATTCACCTCTCCCAATAGGTCACACAGTTGTAAGTGTTGAGGTCAGTGGGCAACCTATGGATTTGATGGCACTTTGTACAAAATTAGCTAAGCAGGTTGAATCTCTGGAGAAAGACTTGGCACAACTGAAAGAGCAACATGCCAAGGATATCACACAGTTAAAAGAAGAGATTGAGACCTTGAAGGAAGAGTTGCAGGGGTTAAAGCAAAGAAAAACTGCAAAGATGGTGATCTCATCTCCATCCTCACCTCCTAATGGTGACTCAGAAGCTTTCAGTGAAGATTTTGGGAATTCTCCCAAACAGGGGAGGAAAACAGATGCTGAAACCAAGGGGAGGAGAATTGATTTTGGAGATGAAGGTGTTACAAGTAAAGGTACTGAGGGAGCTGATACTCATGAAGACCCTCAACAGCAATCAGAACAAGCAACAATTTTCACTGATGCAACTGCAGATTTTACCACTGATACAATTTCTACTGCAGAGCCAATAGTTCCCACTGCTGGACAAGATACTACCACTTCAAGTGAAGAAATTGAAAAGCAAAAGAAAGAAAAAGGTAAAACTGTTATGCAAAGCAAGGAGCAAACAAGAAGAAAGATTTCAAAGAAAGAACAAGCTCAGATTGCTCATGATGCTGAATTTGCTAAAAAGATTAATGAAGATGAAGTTGCTGCAAAGAAAAAGCTTGATGAATTGGAGATTGCTAGCTTTATGGAGGCTAAAAGGCTGGACAGAATGGAAACCACTGAAGATCCAGTTTCCACTGCTCCAACTACAATACTTAGAGAAAAGAATCCAGAATTTAGCTATGTACCTACAGATCAAGAGATTGATTTCTTGATTGCTAATGATCCAGTGATCAAGAAGAAAGCAATTGACCTCATAGCTGATAAGTCTTTAACTGAAGAACAAAGAACTGCACAGTTGAAAGATTTTATTCAGATGAAGAATAGCCAAGCACTTCAAGATGTAATCAGTTCAGTCAGAAAAGGTCAAAAGAAACCAAGGCAACCAACTAAGGCACAAGTTATTGCGTACATGAAGACTTATTGTTGCAATGTTGGTGGCGGGAAAAGACATCAATTCAAAGGAATGCCTGATGATCAAGTTGAACGTATCTACTATAGAGTTCAAAGACAAGGTAAAGATTTCATTCCAATGGACTCTGAAGATGAATAAAGAAGGTATCCTAATCTGAAGAGAAAGGCCAAAGAAAGTGATTCTCAGACATTTAAGAAGACAAAGTTTACTGAAAAACAAGAAGTTCCAACTGAGAAATTCACTGAAGAACAGCTGACTGAAATGATATTGATAGAAGAAGAAGATTTTTATCCAGAACCACTGCAAGTCAGACATCCTATTGTTGACTGGGAAGTTTACATTGATAGCAATTTTGCTCCAACATGGAAGATTACAAGGCTAGGTGGTGAAACTTCATCATTCATACATTTTAAAGAACTTATCAAAGCATGTGACAGAGATGATCTTGATACATTGTGGAGATTAGTTCAAGAAAGGTTTGATGCTGAAAATCTTAAAGATAGGAAGGAAATGTAGTTATGGATAAATCTTAGAAGGCTCTATGAACCAGATGCAAATGATGATTTCTGGAAATTTTCATGTTCATGTCCTGGTACTACATGGACTTACTATGATTCATGTGAAGTTCATCATGTCTCTACATCAGATGGAGTGGATGCATTCATGTTTGCTGAGAAAGAATACCCACTCAGAGCTGAAACTCTCACTGTGATGCTGTGTACAACTATAAGAGTCCATGAAGATACTGAGAAGGTCAGAGTTTTGCTACATAGGCTTCAAGATCAATGTTCAAGAGCTATTCAGGCTTTGAGAAGAAAGTAAAGTGTTTGGAAGAATTCCCAAATCCTTGCAGATAATGAAGATTGAAGAAACTTATTGATTTGCAGAGAAATCATAAGTTTAGGGGAGGATTGTTGGGAATAATACTAACAGTTACCACTGATAATCTTGTAGAAGACACTGCTAAAGATTACACTAGCAGTGGAAACTCATTACCACTGCCAGTACAAATATTACCACTGCTGTTAGGATAATTGTTAAGTATCGTGTATTGATAAGTATAGAAAAGATCTTGTGTATATTCTATATTGTTAGCATTATACTTATCTTGTAAAGGACTCCTTGTGCTATAAAAGGAGATCCTAGGTCATTGCTTAGAATACGTATCATTCATATAAGCTTCAAGGTGTAACCCTAGTGATAAGCAAGATCACTCGTATTATTTCTTAATAATATTGGAGCTTTGTGTTTATTGTTCTTACTTATATTACATCATATAATTTGTCTTCTAAGTATTACTAAGTATATTCCGCGTGCTTATTAATATAACTCAAAATATCACTAACACAAGGTGTCTGTTTAGATCCATCATACATATTGGGCAAATATATACATAACTAGTATGTATTATAATGGGTAATACAATTGGGTAGAAACTTAAGTATTTGACCCATTGACCAAATATATTGAATGTAGTTGGGTACGACCCAAATTCCATGACCCATACCCATGGAGCTTGACCCATAACCCATTGCATGACATCATGCTTATGTCATATATGGATAATATCCATGACCCATGTTTTTATCCATGGCCCATAGTTTTAATCCATGTACCATGGACTAGATGCATTGCATCTTATAGATACATTGTATCTACTTGATATCCATGATCCATAACCCATGACCCATGACCCAAAGCCCATGGGCAAAAGGGAGCGTCCCACGGATCTCCAGTAATACACTGGACGGATCCCTCAAGTGAGGGATCCGTGGGATCCGTGGAACAGTAGATACTTTTCTTCTATTAATAGTGAGCCATTTCTTCCTTTTGGGTTGCCACTCCCACACATACTTTCCCCAAGTATTGTAACCTTCTAACCACAGATCCTAAGGGATCTTTCTATGTAGTTTGTTTTTTGTTTTTTGTGTGATTCTCTAGGTTCCTCTTAAAGGCGAGATCACCACTTCTTGAAGTCGAGCAAGCTCAAGTCCATGAGTTTCCATGCTTCGTCATCATCAAGACTACAGAGGTTCTCTTGTTGATACTTCTTTCTTTCTCCATAGAAGTGTTGTGTCGAAGGCATTAGTGAAGGATGTCGAAAGAGTCAAGACGAAAGCATTAGTGAAAGGTGCTTAACATTTGTGTCAAAAGTATTAGTGAAGAAGGCTAAAGAAGTCAAGACGAAGGCATTAGTGAAAGGTGCCAAGCGTTCATGTCAAGGGCATTAGTGAAAGATGCCTAGGAGTTAAATCAAGTGGCATTAGTGAAGGATGCCAAGGTCGTATAATCGATGAGGTGCATCGTTATACAAATATTGATATCCTTGATGGTGTTGTAATAAGGAGTGGGTTTCCTTTGGGGTTAGGTGTTGTGTAGTGTTAGTTAGTAGTTCCTCCATTGTAATGGAACTCGGTACTTAGCCTAGTACCGGATAAAGGGTAGGCGACGTTGTGGTAGGTGTGGTTCTTCTTGGTGAAAGAACCCGGTGGTTAGCCTAGCACCGAAAAAAGAGTAGGCGATGTTGTGAAGGCTTCTCCGCCATAAGGAGTTGGTGTCGTGTAGTGATTACGAACTCTCGAGTAGGTGACTCGGGGAGTGGAGTAGGGCAAGGAAGGTGTCCTTGTAGCCGAACCACTATAAATACTCGTGTCATGGTTATGTGCTTCTTACTCTTTATCTTTCATTACACTTTCATATATCTATCTATCAATGTCCAACATACACATCTAAATAGATTGACATAAGTCGATCTAAATATTTTAAAACGAAGTTTTAATTGGTAAAACTATTCAACCCCCCCTTCTAGTTTTCCACAGTTTTGATTGGACCGATTATGAAATTGTGTTTTGCTTGCGTTTATTACGTAGTCAAGGCTAAGTTTAGCCTCTCTATAACTTGCCACTATTAGGTCATTAATTAATGTTGTAGGTAGATCTATCGTGGTTGACCGCCCCTTCTGGACTTGTTTGCCCAACTTGCCAGGGTGGCACCTGGATTGGTGGTTGCAATAATTTGCCATGACGAATGACATCTTGGTTTTTGGTTTGTGATTTGAGTATGATGGTTGCTTATATGTTATGGCTTAACTTGCGTAATAAGAGGATTTACTGTTTGGTCCAAATGCTTTGTTATTTATTTAAACCTATGAAATCATCAGTTTTTTGCTGACTTTTTAGCATGTTTTTCTCAGGTAATTGATATGTAAGGCTTGGGTAGTTGATTTGGGAGGCGCTTGACAGCAATGGCATGGTCTTGGATCTACTTCACTCTGATGTTATTTGGGATCGCTTTTATGAACTATTTTTAATGGGCTTACTCTCGTGCTTTTGAATAAATGTAAAACTTAATTACTATCGTTGAAAATGTTTTTAAATTATGGATGAGTTTATTCTGTTTCGCTCTACTTGTGTTGTGTACCAATTTCGTAGCACCCCAATGTTAGTAAGTCTTCCGCTGAACCTATTTTGGGGGTGTTGGAGGTATGAGGTGAAATGGACTGGGGGCATTTTGTAAATTAGTTTTTGTTGAATGGGTTGAAGTTGAATGAGGTAATTTTTGAAATGAAATGAAGAATTTGAGGTGGTGAACTGGTGATAATGATGGTTTAGTATGAATGACGTCATTTTTATTGGTTAAAATTGTTTATTGGATTCACTTTTTATAACAAATTTCTAAGTCATACGAGTAGTAGTTTCTAGTTGGTGTGAACATTTTTAGACAAAATGGATATGTGTATTGATAGAATGGATATTTGTTTCAAGTTGGTGTGAATTTTTCTCAAGTTGAGGTGGTCGAAATTTGGCGGAGGTGGTCGAAAAATTGATTGCTGAAAATAACGGTGGTGGGAGTTGAGTATTTGTGAGTGAGGATGAAAATGAATACAAAGAATGATGGAGAAGGGTAGTGGTAAGACCCAAATTAGTGGGCTCATAACTTTAAATAAAATGAAAAAAATTATATAGGTGGGAGAAGATGATAAAGAAGAAAGAGAGTGGTTAAAATGACAAATTTACCCTTATGTGCAAATCATGTGAGTTGTCTTAACGGTCAAACTTGACATCCGTTTGGTCAAAGGACTTTCGGTATTAATGGTTTCAGAGTTAATGACTGTCTATGCAAAAAAAATCAAATGACCAAGAGTGAAAGTCAACACAAACCACAAAGACCATCTTTGTAATTTACTCTTGATTATATTTGTTAATAGCATCATTGTTTTTTGTTGAATAACCGGCCAAAACTACAAAGACATAAACATATAATCTTTCTCAAAAGGCACATACAAAACACTTTAAGAAGAAATATGAACACTAAATGAATCAAATTCTAAGGGGACCCAAAATCCACAACCCTCATATTATAGAAAAACCCAAAATAAATCACATGTCGATCCTCAAAAACCAGCACCAAACAACAAATCTGATACCACAATACCTAAAATAATCCCGGAGTAAATTCTTCAATTGTCCAAAGTTTTAAGAATTCAACGATAAAGGAAAGAACGTGTTCGACAAAGTGAGATTTTGTGTGTGAAAGTTTGGTTAAAGAGATGGAGAAAAGCTATATAGATTTATGATGTGTTATTTACGTATATGTTATTGTCAATTCATCATACGTTGCGATCTCATAATTTTTCATGACCAGTATCTCGAATTGACATGTAACAATAAGTAAATTATGTTTAAACTGTATAATTGGCATGTATGATACCTATATTTCCATAATATGTCACATAATAGTAACCACGTTTCATGAGTGTTTCAATTTAGTCACTCAAACTTTATATTAATCAAAAAGACTGTGAAAGTTTCAAAACTGTTTCATTCTTGTGTAATTTTTCAAAAATGTATGCATATATACATTAACATGTTGTAAATTAATTTTAACATCACTCCTTGAATATAACTACTTTCAACCAACTTTATGTGCTACTCGTTAATGCACGCCTAAACATAAACAATAATCACAAAATAATAACTAAGTTTGATAAGTGTCTCGTTCAGGCAACTCTAACATTAAATTAAACAAGAATTGAAAAATATTAAAACTTTGAGTAATTTTTATGATCAAAACATTATTATAGTTACTATATTGAAACAAGTCTCAAACTTGGTTTTTTTTTCAACAAATGAAAAACTATGAAAGTAGAGAACTAATATGGTCAATTTCCTTTAAGTTTTAAAGTATTATCTATTGTATCAAATCATTTATCAAAACTGATTATAAGAGCTAATTTTTTGATATTATTTATTGCATACAAATTACATGTCACAACTAGGGGTGGCAATTTTTGACCCGACACGAAACCCGACCTGAAACCGACACGAAAATTAACAGGTTCGGGTTGTGCTAAATAGATTTTGGGTCAGGTTTGGGTCGACCTATCTAACATGTTTATTAAACAGGTCAGGTTCGGGTTGAGAATAAAATAAGCGGGTCGACCCGCCAACCCGTTTAAGATTTTTTTCATAAACTCAAAATTATTAATATGTTATTATGCGGGTTAAATGTGTTAAACAGGTCAACCCAACAACCTATTTAACTCGTGTAATGTGCCAACTTTTGTGTATAAAAAGGGTTAAATAGGTCAACCCGAAACCCGCTGAACCGATTCAACCCGTTTAACATATTCAACCCGTGTAACCTGTTTAACCCGCCAACCCAAGTATATATACGGGTTAAATGGGTTAGGTTCGGGTTATGTCTAAACAGGTTAGGGTTGACATAGCTGACCCGATGATTTAAATGGGTCAGGTTTGGGTTGGGATTTTCTGACCCGCCAACCTGACAACCCGAACCCGCCAACCCGAACCCGACCCGAATTGCCACCCCTAGTCACAACAAAGAAGAAACCCCACGCTAATAATATAGAAATTTTTTATAATATCATGAACATGTGAGTCATTATAAAAAAATATATATTATCTCTACTATCTTAAATGGAAAAAGGTTCAAAGGTAAATGTGAAAAGTTGAAAATTGAATATTGAAAGTCAATGTTTTTTAAACCATTTCAAATGTTAAATTACTCAAACTCTCAAACTCAAAACGCAGGAAATAGTCACAATATTTACTGAAACTTAAAACGTATGAATAGTCAACAGTTATGCAAGCATGGAAAGTATTCTATGAAATTTTTGGTAGCTTTCCATTGCATGGAATAGTCAACTGTTATGCATGGAAAGGTTTAAAAAAACATTATATGTATGTAAGCGTGGAACTCTTGCATGGATACCTTTATTATGCATGGAAAGTATATGTGCAGTTAAAAGCATTATATGAATGGAAACTATCTCTTAGTAAATGGAAGATACTACACGTTTTAAATAAACCCCAAGCGGGAAATTTCAAAATGAAAAAAAACTTTGCCTATATAAACAACCCTCAAAAGAGGTTTGTATCTCATGAAAAGATGAGTTGTTTTATCAACCATCATCTTCGTTACTACATGCATTATCCTCATCTCCTTCGTACTTATTTTTTCCGATGCCTTCATCTGCAAACGTGCTTCTGTACGACAAGATTCGACGTCATTACTTGTGGGTATTTTATGTGTTCTTGTGATGATTACGACGTCACTACCATTCGCATCATCGCCTAGAGGAACCCGTAAACAAAAAAGGTTGTTGCTATCATCACAAGAGATAATGTATACAAAACCAATACCCTAAAACAATATTAAGCCATAATTGCCGCAATTGCTCAAATGTATCGGAAACACTCTGAAGGAAGCTAATCGAATCGATATCGAACGACATCATTCATAGAAATATTATGTTTTTTTGCTCCTAACAAGTTCCTCCAAGGGATGACGACGAAATCATGCATGTATATCATCACTGTCACCGATGATGGAGTCGACAATGACGACTGGAGATGAGGATGCGATGAGGGGTCTGATTACTATTATTGTATATATTTGATAAAAAGTTTATATCATAATGAGGATCATGGAGAGGATGGCTGATTAGTGTTAAAATTTCACGAGTTTCTATAATTTTGTGAAAAGAAGAAAACTAAATATTTAGTTAAAATCTTTTTAAAAATACGCACTTTGTTAATTACTTTTTGAAAACGGCAACCTAAAAAACTCCTACCAGCGCATATACTGACATTGAATGTGACATTGAAGGAAAAGATTCATATTAAACACATGGCGATAAAATTGTGATCATTCAAATTGAATTTAAACTTCAAACATCAAACATTATATATGGTAAAGGTTTTTCAAATGCCTATATAAAGAACACTAATGTATTGATTTATTTCATCTTGTTTACTTTCATACGCATAGACATGGCAATGAAAAATGAAAAGAATATTGACGATGATCTTGAGGTTGGTTTCACATTCACGTATCTTTACATTCGAGGTTAGTTGCTTCGATCGTCTTCTTATTTACTTATTAGTCTTTCTTTTTTCTTTTTTTTTTTACAGCTTCATCCCCCCCTCCTAATCGTGCTCCACATCCTCCATTTTACAACCCTAACTTGATAAACTAGAATTGGGATGACGTTATTGTCATCTTAAGTGATGACGATGATGATGAAGAAGAGGAAGAAATACCAACGCCAACTGTTGCGACTCGAGTAATTGGTCGGAAAAGGGTTTATAGTTTGATTGATGAAAGTGACACCGATGAAGAATAGAGTTTATGTTTTTGATTTTTATAAGTATCCATATTGTTTGTATCTTGTTAAAACATCTTGTTTAACAAGATGTCTTTGTTTCCTTAAGTATCCATGTCATTTGTTCTTTTAAGTATCCATGTCGTTTGTTTCTTGTTAAAACATCTTGTTTCCTTGGTTTATCTTTTTATAAATAAAAATGTCATTTGCAATGGTTTGCTTTTAATGTGGTTCTCATGTAAGCATGTTGAATACAGTGCTTAAATATTTGTAACCTTATATAGTAATTTAAATCTTGCGTACATGTAGTAGTTTAAATTTTTAGTTGTGACAGTGCTAATAAGTTTACACAATGTGTTTGACAACACAAGATGTATATATGTCAAACGATATTTAAGGAAACGATATTATAAAAAAAAGGCAATGTGTCAACGATATTATAAAAAAAGTCAATGAGTCAAACGATATTACACAAGGTGTTTGTACTCAAGATGTTTTATAGCAAAAAAAAGTCAAACGAGATTTTCATATTAAATGGGGTAACATGACCCCTATAAATATAGCACAAACACATCATAATATACTTCATGTTCAAAATTTTATCACTAGACTGCAATGTCAAACCATGAAGCACATGTTCCTCACAATCAAGATGTCAACATGCATGCTAAAGTGAAACAAATGCCACGGTAATTATGTTGTTTTAATGCTATTTGGGTAATTTTTACTTTACGATTTCTTTACTTTTCGTGTTGTTTAATCATGTTATTGTTTTATAGACAAATTTGGAAACAAACACAAACTCTCCAATTGATGTTCATGTTCATGTCGAACAACTTGCCGGAGCTACAACGACTCAAATGGATCGGATATGGGTAGACTTGGTTCGTAGATTACATTTTGACCCTTTCACGTTTTATTTTGAACGTTATACGAAATACTTACCACAATATCGCATATCGTTAATTGTCTGCCGCTAGAAACCGATGCCGCTAGGCACGGGTACTCGCCTAGTTTTTATATATGGATATTGTTGTTAGGGTGCACGTTTAACGTTAATTTTACCTCAATTTGAAAGTGACAATTTTATTTCTTTGAAAATTTTTATTTACTTTATGTTAAATGGCAAAAGTTCGATATAGATCTCAAATTTACCAAAGATCCAATGAACCAATAATAGCCATTCATTTTTTTAACCCTTTTTTAAAAATTAAATATCTCGCAAACCGTTAATTGTTACGCGATAAAAATCATACCATCGCGACGAGAATTAAATTATCTTTCTATAGATATGCACTACTATATATTTTTAACGATTTTTTTTTCAAAATTTCGGCCCAGAAAAATCATATATGATTTGTGAAAATCATATCTGATTCGATTTTTATAAATCATATATGATTTTTGAAAATCATATATGATTTGTAAAAATCATATATGATTTATGAAAATCATATATGATTCGATTTTTAAAAATCATATATGATTTTACAAATCATATATGATTTTTCTGGGCGGAATTTTTGAAAAAAATGTTTGTCGAAAATATAGAAAAGTGCATATCTATAGAAAGATAATTTAATTCTCGTCGCAATGGTGTATTTTTTATAGTTTCAAGATTTACCGTTTGCAAGATATGTTGTTTTCAAAAAAAATGTGAAAAATATTTTTTTATTAACTTTGATTAAAAATTGATGGCTAAGATTGATTTATTAGATCTATGGTAAATATGAGATCTATATTGATCTCAACTCTATGTTAAATTTACTCTTAATTGACATGATATTATTTTTTTCTTCAAATATTGTTTTTTTTATGTTAACTAAATGCAAAAGATGTTTAGGAAGGGGTATAATGACATAAAGTAAAAGGGTATAATTAATTCATGTACACTGATTTTTTTTAACAGTTATAATTTATTAAAACTAACAAAAGCTAGAGAACCGAAGCTACTGGTAGTTCCAAGGGGACGGAATTCTTCAGTAATAAGGCCCACGGGTCATAAATTTCTTTTCCCGGAGAAGAAGCAATGACGGTACAATTACAAAGAAGTTATAATATCTATAGGATTTTTCAGCCATTCTACCCAACAAAATATAAGATTGGGACTTCTAAATGAAATCCACATAAACAATTAAGAAACAACATTGTCCCATAACATCGCCTTCTTAAGAGGGGCGAGTTAGATGACCCTAGCCGATTTCAATAACTCCATATGGACCATAAAATAACCTCTCCCACACCTTCAAGAAAAACCCGCACATTTATTGAGAAAGACGATGAATCAAGCCACAAGATCCATATGTACACTGACTTTACTTATATTAATATTAATATCTTGATTACTTTCGGGGTGTTTGGTTGTAAAAGGGAATTAGTATGGGTATGGATATGGGAATGGGTTTTTAAACCCATTTGTTGGGTTTAAAAAATGCTTGATTTTGTGGGTTTGATACCCATTATCAATAGTGAAACCTACTAATCAAACAATTGTATTGAGAATGAAAGTCATACCTTCTTTCTTATACTCTCAAACCAAACACCCCTTTAATTCTCTAGAATTTGTGTTTGTGTTATGCTTTTTACCACATACATATTTTACTACAGTAACTCCAGTGTACTATTAGCTCGTCGCACATAGTTGGTTGTGTCATATACAGTTGATTGTATGATCAAATACAGGGGCGGAGCCACCTTGTTGGTAGTGGGGGGAAAGGCCCCCAATAAAGCTTCACAAGAACAACAAAATCAAGCAAAAAAGTGGCTAACTTAGATGCAAAAATTAATAGTGCCCTCAACATAGTAAGTGGAGTGCCCTCTTCAAAAAGAAAGTATCATCAATTTAATCTTGAAAGTTATCTTTTGTTCAGTATCGGTTGGTAGGGATATGAAAAGCAAAGGTTGGAAGGATGGGGAAGAAGAAAGTAGTTACTATTAAAGACTGAATGTGTACTTTAATTTTCTTTTTGTTATTTAAATATAGAAATTGCAGTTCTTAATTTATTATATTTACAAATATGTGAACCTTTTAGCTTTGTAATTTTGTTTGTAGGCTTATGTCCCTTCTTTTTTATTAACGGTGGTTTGCTTATTTCAAAATTAAGTTTCAATTTTTAAGTTTTTGTATTTCCTCTTCAAATAATTATGTTAAAAAACATTTATACAATATTTTATAAGCATATATAAGCGATTTATAATTTTGATACAAGCAAATTTATAAGCATTTGTAAACTATTAACCGACCCGACCTGACCCGTTTTAAATTTTATTAATCTTTTTTACCCGTTATCGAATCATTCTTATCGGCCGTTGCCCCTTTTGATTAGATTTTCTGGCTCCGCCACTGATCAAATTGTGCTTATATTAATTTATGTTCTATGTTAATTTCTTTTCTTAACTAACAAAGTAAATTTTCAAATCACGTGTCACGTTGGTTCGAAAAACCACTGATAATGATTTGTAACAATAAAAAGAAAGTCGAAACCTCTCACCCATTTCGCTCGATCAATCATGTTTGATTAAAAGAAATGAATTAAACTAAATTTGAAAAGAATATTAAAAGACATTATACAATAACCAATATTTTTTCGGGCTAATTATTTAAAAAGTCATCTAACTTGCCATTTTTTTTAATGTGTCACCGAACTTTTTTTTCTCATTGTGCGTACTTAACTTTCAAATTTCGATCATTTTGTGTATTTTATGACCATTTTACCTTTACTTTTTTTTTAATTTTGAAAGGTAAAATGGTCATTTTACATGGCTGAATAGTCAAAGAATTAACATAATGATTGAATTTGAAAATTCACTACACACAATAAAACAAATGTTCAATACACACAAAGACAAAAAGTATCAAGTTAGATGACTTTTTAAGTAATTAGCCTTAATTTTTTAACATGTTATACAAAGATAAATATGTTTTCTAAGAAGCAATTACTTGGTAGAAAACTCAATATCTAACATAAAATAAGTTTATTACTAAAACACAATGTTTTGTACTATAAGTTGACACAACATTATACTCCTTCCATCCGATATTTGTTGTCCATATTTTTATTTCGAGTTATCTCAAACTAATTGTCCACTTTCAAGATAACGAATTTAATTTGAGTTTACTATATTACCCTCACTTAAAGTTATTATTACAAACATTAAAGAAATGTTAAATTAATTAGTTATGGGTAGGGATGAGCATTTGGACCCGAATCCCCGACACTGAACCGGAACCGTACCGGTACCGTACCGAAACGGTACCGACTCCCAATATACGGTACGGTACCGGTACCATGAATTGAGACAAAAAAAATTCGGTACCACTAATACGGTACCGGTACCAAAGTGGGAAGTACCGAAAAAAATCCCGAAAATTGAGTGGTCATATTTTTGAGTTAAATAACTTATCCAAACACCCATTTGACCCGTTCCATGTCAAACAATAGTCATGTAAAACATATGAAAATAAACCAAACGTTCGAAAAACGTTTTGTGGCAACTATAGATCCTTCATAACCGCTGACAAAAATTAAACCCGAACCTATTTTATAAGTTTTGGAACGTTTGTATATTACGAATATCTTGGTGATGTATTTATTTAAGTGTTGGTTGCTTTTTGTGAGACATCGTGGTTTGAAATCACTTGAAAATGCATGTGTTTCCCTATTTTTTGTTGCATTTTTTTGAAATCCTTTTTGGTTTAACAAAAAACGGGAAGAACCGTATAGGTACCGATTTCTCGGTACCGAGTACCGATACCAAATCCGGTACCCGAGTCCCGTCTGGTACGATACCGGTACCCACTTTTATGCTCGGGAAAAAATCGTTACCACCAATTCGGTACGGGTTCGGTACCATTCTTGTACCGTGCTCATCCATAGTTATGGGTAAAATTGTCATTCTATAAAAAGTAGGAAAAAAAATGTAATGATGATGTTTTTTGAGACGAAAGTAGTAGCTCAAATTGGGTACACAAATTTCAGCATGCTTTTACCCTTTATCATTCTCCTGACATGCCCATATTGCCACCTCTAGTGTTCAGCAATGCATTCTTATATAAACAACTAGGGATGGCAAAAAAAATCGTACCTGATGAGGACTCGATCCCCAAACCCGATTAAACTGGGGAATCCTTGAGTTGACCGTAGATGGGGATGGGGATTCCCCAAATTATGAAATCGGGGATTGGGCGGGATAGGGATATCATAAATCCCCGACTCCAAACCCGACCCTAACTTTTTTATGTACAAACATGTATAAATTATATGTATATCTATACTACTATATAATACATTTGGGACTTGTTGTTTATAGAATGCTTAAAATTTCAGATTCAACATCTTACTTATAAAAGAAATAATTATATTAATTTGCTATTAAATCATTACATGCACATATAATTAAAAGTTACAAAACAGAAAACTTATGTGTCTTCATCTGTAGTCCAATTCGTTTTTGTAACAACCAATTTCATTAAATTTGTTGTAACAATCCATTTCAACAATTGTAACAGCCCATTTCTTATGAGCCCTCCAAAACCACAATACATTTATAAACAAACAAACCAAACCACTAAAAAATGTAAAAAACATGCACTACCTTCTTTCTCTCATATCTCTCTCTTCCATCTAACCTAAACACCTGCATAACCCTCATTACTGCCATCACCATTACCCTAATCACCATCGCCTTCTGTCGTTCCTCCATGTGTTGGTGGTTTCGGTTTGTTTATTCATGTTTGGTGTTATCACCGCCGCCTTACGCCACCTTCTGTGTCACCAAACACACTAAATACAAATCAAACCAAACACCTAAAAAAGCTACGGTAAAAAAATGCCAGGAAGAGGAAAGGGAGGGTATGGATTAGGCAAAGGAAGAGCAAATCGTAACAGAAAAGTACTTCGTGATGACATTATAGTTATCACCAAACCTGCCATCCGTCGTCTTGCTCGTAAAGGTGGTGTTAAAACGTATCAGCGGTCTTATCTACGAAGGGACACGTGGCGTGTTAAATATCTTTTTGGAGAATGTCATCCGTGATGATGCTACTTACAATGAACACACTCGCCGTAAGGCTGTCACTGTATGGATGTGGTTTATGGCCTTGAAGAGACAAGGTCGTACTCTTTACGGTTTTGGTGGTTAGATTTAAGTTAGGTTTATGTTTGAGATATGGTTAGGATATGTGTAGCTGTTTTTGTTATATTGTGTAATTGAAGGTTAATTGAGAATTAATATCGATGTTATAGTTTAGTTTCATCTTGTTATTTTTTAGTTTGTGTTATAATTTTGAAACTGATCCTTGTTTTGTGCTGGAGTAAATTCGTTTAAAATCAGCGATTATGAATGATTAATTGAATTTGGTTTGTGTAGACTGCTTAAATAATTTTGGAATGAAGTTGTTTTGGACTTAGTGTAAGATGGGTATCATTAGTGATGGATATGTAGCTCATCTGATTATCCTAATCCAAATGTATATTGCAAACATAGAAGTGGAAGTTTTGTTTGGTTGTGTTAATGAGTTTAAATATATATTGTTATGCAATGTTGTGTATCTATTCAACATCAACAATAGTGTTCATATGATTGGTTGTTGAGTAGTTAATGGGGTGTTTAGATTGGCTTATTATACTGGCGTAAGGTCTTCTTTTTTTTTAAAGATTGTAAGCTTGGATTGGCTTATTATACTGGCGTAAGGTCTTTTTTTTTTTAAAGATTGTAAGCTCACTTTTTTTACTTATGAACTTCAGCTTATGGCTTAATAAGCCTTAAGCTCAACTAAATAACTTGCAAAATAAGCTCATAAGCCCCTAAGTGTCGGCAAAATAAGCTAATCCAAACACCCCCTAAGTATTGTTGATTGCATTTTATAAACATTCTAAGTGTACTTTGATTGGGTCTAATGGATATGCCTGGCTAAACGCTTTTTATGATGCTGACTTGTTTTAAATAGATATTCACGGAGTATACAGATGTTAATTAGGTGAACCGGGTTGGTGTCTCTGTAATCAGGATATGCTGCATATCGCCATGTTATTAGTTAATATTACTAATGCAAAATATGGTCAATTTGTTTGTCTTAATCTGATGTTATTTAACCTTGGTATCGATATGGGATGAAGTAAACCTGGTATGATTTTTTAATTCATGTGTTGTGTTGTAATAAAGTTTCGCATAATATTAATTTTACATGTTACGTGTACTTTGTAGACTATGTGATGACATCTTTATGTATTCTTTTATATAATAGCAAACTAAAAGTACACCAAATTTCAATGAGGTAGTGGATGTTGGTTGACGATGATGTTAGTTAATAAGCTATGTTTATATGGCGTCTATTGAGTTAAAGAGTTGAAGTAATCAATTTGTATAGTGTGTTAGATACACAAAAAACATATGTATCTTTCTTATAAAAAAAATTGTGATGAATATAAATTTTATTATGTGACTTTTTCGCAAGTATCTATATATATTTTTAATACAAAAGTTATAAGTTATGTTTTCTTAAAATTGTGTATTCTTTTGTAACCCAACGCGAAGCGCGGGCACTAGAAACTTGTTATAAACAAGTTGGAAGTATGTTCTTTTGGTGGAAGTTGGAGACATTAAAAATTCATTCGTATTGGGGTCAAGTTGGATATGTGAACCGACGGAATTATTACTATTATATATAATCAAGAGAGCACATTTATTTTAATTCTAACCAATCGATATGCATTTATATAGTCTTGATATTTTTATCGAAATGTTACTTGGAGTATTACTTTATAACTTATTTGGTATTAACTTCTCTAAAATCATATTAACTATATATACCTTACAATTTTTATGAGAGAAAATGACCTAAACGGATCAAAATAGAAGCGGTTTGTATGTCTTAGACTAGACTTGCAAACGCGGGAATCATTTTAAGTGTGGAATCACATGTGAAGTCGTTCGAAAGTTGTTCAAATTTAACTATGACTTATCAAATGAGGAAGTACAAGTTTGCATTATAAATTACTTCGACAATATAAATAGTTTCTTATTGCTTAAAGTTATTCTAACCTAAAATTATCATCATTCGTAAATTTATTGTCACAAATTATGTATAGCCGTAAAATATCGCAAATCGGGAATTTTAGTTTCAGGATACCCGCCGTCGCAACGCGCAGGTACCCTGCTAGTTAATACTAAATGTACTTGTATATGTATATCTTAGTGAGTATTGACATATGTGACATTTAATGGATCAAAATCATCAAATATTTTAAAACGTTAAGCACTAACTACGTATTATTCAACCAATATGTTAATACAAATAAGCCGTAAAAAAGTTTATTTATATTTTACGATCTTCTAATGTTTTGTCGATAACAAACGTAAAATCATATTAACGAAACAAATAAAATACGTAAATGGTTTGAACTAATAGTTTCTAACATATTCACATTTTCACATAAAACACTAAAACAAGTATAAGTGATTTTATGATTTAGTATTACATATGTACAACAACTAGTGTTTACATATTTGGGTAAATATACACATAACTAGTATGTAGTGTATTGGGTAATATAAATGGGTAGAAACTTAAGTATTTGACCCATTGACCAAATACATTGAATGTAGTTGGGTAAAAACAAGTATATACTAAATGGGTAAAAACTAGCAAATGGTATTGACCCATAACCCATGGTTTTATATATACCACTTTACACACATACTTCCCCCAAGTATTCTAACCCTCTAACCTCAGATCCAAGAGATCTATGTAGTTTTGTCTTTTGTTTTTGTGTGATCTTCTAGGTTCCTCTTAAAGGAAAGATCACCGCTTCTTGAAGATGTGCAAGCTCAAGTCCATGAGTTGCCATGCTTCGTCATCATCAAGACAACGAAGGTTCTCTTGTTGATAGATCTACCTTTCTCCATAGATGTTGGGTCGAAGGCATTAGTGAAGAATGCCGAAAGTGTCAAGATGAAAGCATTAGTGAAAGGTGCTCATCATCCATGTCAAAGCATTAGTGAAGAATGCTAAAGGTGTCAAGACGAAGGCATTAGTGAAAGGTGCCAAGCGTTGTGTCAAAGGCATTAGTGAAGGATGCCGAAGAACCAAATCAAGTGGCATTTGGGAAGAATGCCTAGGTCGTATAATCGATGAGGTGCATCGTTAGACATATAAGCTTTTGTTTATTTACAAGGATGGTGATATCCTTGATGGTGTTGTAACAAGGAGTAGATCTCCTTAAGATTAGGTGTTGTGTCGTGAAGGGTAGTAGTTCCTCCATAGTAATGGAACTAGGTGCTTAGCCTAGTACCTAATAAAGGGTAGGCGATGTTGTGATAGGATTAGTTCTCCTAAGGTGTGAAAGAACTCGGTGGTTAGCCTAGCACCGTATAAAGGGTAGGCAACGTTGTGTTAGGTGTGGTTCGCCTTGGTGTGAAAGAACTCGGTATTTAGCTTTGTACCGGAAAAAGGTTAAGCGACGTTGTGAAGGCTTCTCCGCCATAAGGAGTTGGTGTAGTGCTTACGAACTCTCGAGTAGGTGACTCGGGGAGTGGAGTAGGGCAAGGAAGGTGTCCTTGTAGCCGAACCACTATAAATACTTGTGTCGTAGTGATGTGCTTCTTACCCCTTATCTTTCATTACATGTTTATATATCTATCTATCAATGTCCAACATAAAACAACCAAATAGATTGACATAAGTCGATCTAAATATTTAAAAGGAAGTTTTAAATCGGTAAAACTATTCAACCCCCCCCCCCTTCTAGTTTTCTACAATTGGCATCAGAGCTTCGTTACCAAGTTTTTTTTTTGTATATTGTACTTTGAAAACTTGATACGATCCGTGTATGTTTGAAAACTACAAAGAAGGGAATTTCTTAAAACAAAAAGTCATGTTTTTATAAATCATCATATGTTGGATAGTGATAGATCATTCTAACATTTTCCTTTGAGAAGTCTTCATACTAGGATTTGGGTATCTTAGAAGATCATGAAGTATTTCGCGTCTATGGTTTCTAAAACCATAAAAAGGGAATATAGCAAAGGATTGGGGTATCTTAGAAGATCATGAAGTATTTCGCGTCTATGATTTCTAAAACCATAAAAAGGGGATATAGCAAAGGTATGTTTTCTTAGTTACATTTTTTTTCAAAAAAACGTGCTAAATTGCTTGTGGACAAAATGGTGATATATGCTTCTATCTTATAATAAGCATAATATGAAAAGTGTTTTAGTGATTTTTTTTCTTTGAAGTTTTGTTGTTAGATATCTTGTTAATCAAGCTTGAATAAAGGTAAAAATGGGTAATATAACTTCACTAAAAAGTCTACAAAGACTAAACCTTTTCGTCGGGTCAAAACGTACATTTTTTTAATTCTGTGTCAGATCCGCGGATCCCTCAGGTTACACTGGACGGATCCCTTAAGCAAGGGATCCGTGGGATCCATAGGTACAGAAGACAGTTTGTGTCTGAATTTCAAAAATTCATAACTTTTTAACCGTAAGTCGTTAGAAGTCGTGCCACCTATCGTTTTAAAGGTATTTGAGTCTACTTTCATTTAAAAATGATTTCATAAAATGATTCAAAACAATAATTTACAGAATCATTGATTAATAATAGAAAGTCATTTTTCGGTCATAACTTTTGCACAAACTTTTGATCTAATTGGAGACGGATGTTTTCTCTTTTGAGTAACAATGTGTCCTCTATTAAAATTAAGGTTTTGATCATATTTATAAATATAAAATAAACTAATCAAGCTTGGTATACATGTTTATATTTAACACAAAGCGATGAAAAGAACTTTCGTATGCTATGCTAAATGATAAATTGTCTTCTTTGCATTACTTGATTATTTGTTTATCTCAAATAGCTTTTGTGCTTGTTTGATTGAATAGCATATGTGGTTTCCTTACCTTGCTATTCATTCTCTTGTTTGTCGATTTAGTAATATTCTACTAATCAATGTGCTATTTGAAGGAGTGTTTGGGATAACATCTAGTTGTGTCGAAAATGTTAGTTTAGATACTTAAATAAGTCATATAGGTTGAAAAATGTTTTATGTGCTTATATGATTTCTTTTGTTCTTGTATCGTTTTCTAAAAACAACAAGAATGTACATCGGATCATAACCTACACTTGTGTTGATGATGTACTCTCCCATTTTCCTTTTCATGATCGCTCTTCAAGCTTCATAGTAGGATTGACAACTTGATTATTTCATCCGATATACTTGATGCGCGCAAAACCGTCAAGTTCTCTCACGCAAGCGTAAGAAAACCTAAAACAGCTCAAGCACGAAATCAATGAAGATCTGAGGAGTATAGAGTCTCCCCGGGTCGTTATGTCCCAGCGAGTTGTGCAATGATTTATCAAACGTACAGTGATCGAGGAGTTTGAACGGAAAAGGATTTGGTTATGATTATAACTACGGAAAAAGCCAACAAATTACAACGGCTTAAATGCAAATTAAAGAAGATTAAAAAGATAAAATCTATTAAATAAACGCTATCACTATTTTTACAATGATGTTTTGTTTTTATGTTTTTATAAAACTGGAATTAAAATCTACGCGACGTACAAAATAAAAAATGAAACTAAATCAATATTAACCCTAAAAATATGAAAATTATATTTTTACAATCCTAATGATAAAAGAAACTTTTTAGAAAAAGAAAACTATTTTTATCACTAATTATCTAATTATTATTAATTAAAAACTAGTTTTAACTATTTAATAATTATCTAAAATACAAGAAATGAGGAAACAAAGCTAGAAAAATAAAATTATGAAATGGAAAAGTCTAAAATAACAAACTAGAATTTTCAAAACTATTTTTGTATTTTTCAGATTATTTTTCTATTTTTTATGAATTTTAAACTATTTAAAACTAATTAAATTACTAAAAATTACCAAATAAACTATGAAAAATCTGGAAAATTACTTTTTTCACTTCTTATATTTATCTAAACCTAAGAAAATTGAAAAATTATTTTTTTTGAACCTTTTCTGAATTTTTTGTATTAAAAGCTAATTAAAATTGATTAAAAACTAATTTAAATGAGAAAAATAGCAAATTAAGACCAAAATTTATGAAACTTTCAGGAAAATTCTAAAATCAGATTATGAATCTATGAAAATTAATAAAATAGCAGGTTATGTGTGAAATAATGAAGCTATAGTGTAACTGCTATAGTAATAAGCTACTAAAAATAAGCAAACTAATGAGATAAGCTACCAAACAGTGAACAAGGCTTAAGTCTACTAAAATAAGCTAATTGCAACTATTTCTAACTACTCCTAACAAGCTTAAGGCTCAGAACCATCAAATAAGCCAACTGCTTAAATGATCCAAACAGTGGTTTAGGACCACTGTTTGAGCTATTGCACAGCTTAATTAATAAGCAAATCCACAAGACCACTTATGCAGTCCGACTAAACACCTGGCCAGCTACACTTTCACCAAAAACCAGACCTTGCTAAGCTCTTGAGAGCACTGTGCACTAGCTGCACTTTCTGAGAAAAAATCAGTATTCACTGACTTTTGGTGCAGGGCAGATTTGGCCAGAAAGAACAGCTTATTTGAAGCTTAATTTGACCAAACCAGATTTCTCAAAAAGTTGTTATCAAAACAAGACCAGGTGGAATGTGATTATCCAAAGTCTCAAACTCTAAAACTCAGTTATGAATCAGAAAATGATTCACAAAGTTTTGATGAAAAACTGTTTTAGCACTTTAACAGATTTTTGACTTTTGAAGAATGCTTAATAACTTTGACCAAAATGAGTTTTAATCCAAATTATTGAACAGGTTATAATGATATAAGACTAATGATGATTATACTAAGCTAGACCTAGCAAATTTGAACCAAATTGCAAACAATTATACCTACTGTTTTGACAGTAACAGATTATAGATCAAGTATAAGTTGATTTTGACTATTTTAAGTAAAATGCTCAAACAAAGACCTCAAATGACTATCCAATACTTGAATAAACATGTAACAACTATCACTATCTGTCTCACTGATCTCTATCACAATTTTATAAGCTATACCAAACACTACTGCAACTACTGATTATGAAGTAAATGACAGATAATCAATAGATCAAGCTAAACAAACATGAAACCTTGATCAAACAGTATAAATTAACACTAATGAACAGATTCAAACACAAACATAATGATCAGAAACAGATTTGAACTTACAAAACTTCCTTAGCCACTATGGCTTGCCAAGTGAAGAAACTAGAACCACTAACCTAACAACCCCTAATACTAATCCAATTCCAACTTATAATCACCCCAATCCAACTACTGCATCATCCATTCCAGATCCAAAATCAGCAGATCAGAACCAATACTGTAGTATCTGATGTGAACATGAGATTTTTGTGATTATGAGATTAAAACAAGTAACAAGTTCACAATAAGCTATGAAAAGCTTAAATGAACCTATCAAACCCAATTCCAAGCTTGCATCAACCCTGTCCAATAAGCTGCACCATTTCTGCTTATGTTGACTATTATTGACCAAGGCCCAAAAGTGACTAAAACTGAAGTTTAAGCTTATACAAAGCTTTAATAAGCTTCTATAAGCTAGTTTAATATTGAAACTAAACTACTAAAGGTTTAAGCACAGGAGTTTGAAGATGAAAATCTTAACAGTGGACATAAAAGTAGGAAACTTAACATTAACTTGAATTCAAACTTGAAATGAGTTGGAACACATTTAAATACTATTGTTTGATACAATTAAGCTAAAAAATACAGAGGAAAGTTATTTAAGACAACATAAGCTACAATTCGACATACATGGTAAGAAAATTAAAAGCTAACTATCTTCTTCTTGCTTTTCTTGGCCTTTTATACATCCCAAGCTTCTTCTCTCTCCTCTATGAGTAGTTCCCAGCACAAAAAGTGACCATTGGATCACTACAATTGATCCTAGCCATTCAAACCATTTTGGCGCCAATTTCCTTTTAACTGCTTGTGAGGTTGAGTGAGAGATTGGAGGTGCATTAAATGATTCTTTGGCTTGTTGTGTTTGGAGGAGGGTGAAAGTGATGATGGTTGAGTGTTACAGGGAGTTTTTGCAGGCTTGGAATGATGAAGATGGTGTGCCCGTGACTTGGGAGGGAAAGGGGTAGTCAAATGGGGTTTGACTGGCTTATTAAATACCAGTGGGTCAAAAGGCAGGGTCCAAAAATCATATGACAGGGGTTCAATTGCAATTTGACAAGTCCAAGTGGTGTATAAAGGTTTTAAATGATAAGGGCCTTATTTGTAATTTCTGGAATTTAAGGGGCCTGTTCTGCCAAATGCACAAAGATGTTTCAGGGACAGAAATTGACAAGTGTCAATAGTTCAAGGACCAAAGTTGCCATTTTCAATTTTTCCAGGGGCCAAATCTGCCAATTTTGAAAGTTGAAGGACCATTTTTGTAAATTTCTCAAACTTTTCACATTTTTCACCAAAGGACTAAATTTGACAACTTTTGATTCTAAAAGGACCTTTGGTGACTTTACTTTTGAAATTATGTGCTCAGGGACTGTTTTTGACAACTTTTGAAACTTGGGGGACTAAAACTGCAATTTTTGCAAATTTGATATGTTTTTCATCTGATTTTGATATTTTTGCATTTAAAACACATAAAACACTGATTTGTGATATTTTGATCATTTTGATGTGTTTCTGAGTGTTTTTAGATGAATTTGCAGTTTATTTTGTACAAAAATGATGAGTATTTACACACTCATCAATACTCAAGTAAATTATTTTGCAACGCAAATATAATTGTTCATATCCGAAAGTCCAAACTCAAAGCTTTCCAACAACATATGTTGAACTAGCTCATCCAACCATTTTTTGTTGTTTACCATATGGACAACTTTTAAACTTATTTTTAACATGACGCCTTCGTCACCTTAGTTGTCTCAAGTATAATATTAAACGAAGCAAAGTATCATCATTGTTACTCTTCGATAGGCCATTGTAGGAATATAAATTTTCCTAACTTGAGAATGAATACTGGAGAACTTATGGCACTAGAAACTCAATTTGACCTGACGGTTGAATTGCTTCCTTGATAGAAGTTGGGTATGTGGAATCACCCGTAAAAATGGTCGTGTTTAGCCGTAATTGAGCACCACTAGTAATAGTCTCATATTCATTCTCTCACTTGGGAAATCTATACTCCCATGTTTCCCTAAAGTAAGTTTACAATGGAAATACTTTGCGCTGTCTTAGGATTACTAATCAACCAAGTTGTAAAATTGATTTTTATTTTAATTAATCACAACCACTTGCCTCATCAAGCGATTATCTTACTTTGATCGAGAAGAGCTACATGACTTCATGGACGAAGTTCATTGTATGCTAATCACCATCCATAATGACTATACATAGTTCATTGCTTCCGTTGGCCAAAACAACCCTATTGTCTTGAACACCATCATCTACTCTGCACGCTATTGTTAATACAAATGATTTACTAATCTAGATCGTAAATCTATTTTGAGCTTCTTGAATAGAGGTTGTTAAGTTTGATAAACCTATGTGTTACTTGTGAGCTAGATCTCATTTAATTGCTTATGTGCTATTTCTACATGCCACTTAGTATGTTTTACTTGTATACATGTATGCTTACTGTAGAGATCATTAGTTTCTAATTTTGATACTTAGAACAAACGCTCACTGTTAAGTAAAAACTCTCCCAGATGCCGGATCCTTAGTTTGTAACTAGCCGGATCCCTCAAGTGAAGGATCCGTGGGATCCGGTCAAATAGAAGTGGAGTTTCAATCCTTTACACCTCAACCCATGTTCCTAGACTACTTCGCATAGCTGAACTTAATACCTTAGGAGCACATAAGTCCTTCTCAAGCTTAGTAAGCTTCACACTCACTCATAGCTCATTAAGGATCACACTCAAAGTGCTTTTCGATCTATCATTTCACCTAAACTCATCACTCTTCCTCTCTCTAGATCACTCATTATTTCTCACATGATCCCTCACATCTAGACTTAGAAATCTCTCAATTATGGCAAAATTGATCATAATCATCCTCACCTCAAAATTGGTCGAAATAGATCAAATTCTAGTTCTTCCACCTTAAAACCTTTAGGATCTTCTCCAAGACATTATCCTAAGTCACTATCTGATCACTAGGATCATTTAGCTCCATTTGACACTCTCAAGATTTTAGTGTCATCTTTGTTCATTTATTGGTACTCACGAAAGTTCCAATTTCTTCCATATAAGGCAATCATTAGCTACATCACTCATTGCCCTTGAACATTTAAGTACCCTTCCATTTAAAGACACTTAGGAGAACTGAAACACTCAAAAAGGTATAGGCTTTAGACCTTTCAAACATCACTTCTATCCTTTCCTAGCTGCTGAGAGCCGGATCCCTAGGATTAGCCTAGACGGATCCCCCATTGGTGGGAACCGTAGGATCCGGGTGACAGATTTATGTCAACTCTTGCTCGAACAATCATTTCAAGCTCATCTTGCTAACTTGAACGCTCCACCTCATCCTAATTAAATCCCTAGATCAGTAAAACTCTGAAGTTGACTCTTGTGCATGCTAATCATCACATTCCAAAGGATATTAGAGACTTAAGTCTTGAATGCACTTGCTAAATCCTTCCCTTTATAAGTCATCTTGCTAGAATCCCTTAGTCATCAAACACAACATAATTCTCAGCATTTAGAAACCTTTTTCTTAGTCATTTCATCATGAGGAAAGCTCCTAGTGCTAACTCATCCAACCAAGAACCACCCAAGAAACTTGCTCGTGTTGTACACGAAATTTCCTCAACCGAATCATCTCCGGTTAAACCCACAAATGGTAGGACTTCCCATCCACCGAATCATCATCCGTAAGAGATAATAGTGCTAGAATCTAACCTCAACAAACCCATTCAATAATTGCCAAGAGAACCGCAATAATTAGCAGTAAACCTTTTAGGTTAGAAAAGGGATCATCGAGCTCCAAACCAAACGTACCTAGTTCTAGCAAAACGTCTAAACCTTCATTCATAGAGCATGGACTACACTCCTTCACCGAGCCTCTCTCTATTCATTAGAGCATTCACCACTGAGAACTTCCCATTCATCAACCTTCTCGTTAAAATAGGAACCACCTACATCACCAACTAGTCCATCGTTGGAAACAAGGAACCACCAAGGACTTGATCATATGGAGGAATTTCCATTACCATCACTCTCATTCCTAGTAGAACCTCATCCTAAATTACTCAATGTACCTCCATCATCATTTGTAGAACCTCCTCAAAACATCCTGTTCCTAATCAAGACAATAATTGCTCTAATTGTCTAATTACCCAAGGACTTGTTCAAGAAGTACGAAATGAGTTGCATTTCATGTTTAATCATCTTCTTGAAAGATTGGACCAAATCAACAAGTCTACTCATCCCTAGACTCAAGCACATTGTTGCTTCTTAAGCTTTGGTCACTTATTAGTATTAGTAGAATATGGCTAAATCATTCTCTTAGTTTATAGAGATTTGTTGATCATCTCTTATGTTTTATTGAATGATAGTTTTACTTGCCATATTGCATTGAGTATATGTTTGTTGGTTGAATACATATCTCATTTTGATGTTAACATTACTTGTTACATCACCTTTGCTGAATTTCATCAGCTATACGGATCCCTCAAAATTGCCTAGACGGATCCCTACTAGGAGGGAACCGTGGGATCCGTGAGACAAAAAATAATTTTTCTACTAACTTGGATCACATATGCAGGAAATTGTGCATTATACTTGTTTTCTAACCTTTGTTTTGTAGTTATTCAATCTACACTTGAAGCATTTGACACCCTAAAGCTAGGGGGAGCTTTGTGTCAAAACAATACATTGCAAATTACTTGCAATATTAGGATTACATTTCTCGACATCCCTTTGCAAAATTGAAATCATCAAGGGGGAGCACACTCGTCACTTAGACGAAATATTTTGCAAACTTAGTTGCTAACAAACTAGCTTAGTATTACTTTCTTGACGCCCTTACATAGGGATGGACTCGTCAAGGGGGAGTAAAAGACGAGATCCGTTCCCGTTACTTGCTCTATATTTTTTTTTTCTTTCACATGTTTTTCCTAAAAACAATGTGTTAGTTTCCTTTCGAAGCTCTTTTTGTTTCGACAAAAAGGGGGAGAAGAAAGTAAAAACTACAAATTCAAACGTTTACGAATTTTAGCTTTTTCTTAAAATAATTTTATGTTTTGTCATCAACAAAAAGGGGGAGATTGTTAATACAAATAAGCCGTAAAAACGTTTATTTATATTTTACGATCTTCTAATGTTTTGTCGATAACAAACGTAAAATCATATTAACGAAACAAATAAAATACGTAAATGGTTTGAACTAATAGTTTCTAACATATTCATATTTTCACATAAAACACTAAAACAAGTATAAGTGATTTTATGATTTAGTATTACATATGTACAACAACTAGTGTTTACATATTTGGGTAAATATACACATAACTAGTATGTAGTATATTGGGTAATATAAATGGGTAGAAACTTAAGTATTTGACCCATTGACCAAATACATTGAATGTAATTGGGTAAAAACAAGTATATACTAAATGGGTAAAAACTAGCAAATGGTATTGACCCATAACCCATGGTTTTATATATACCACTTTACACACATACTTCCCCCAAGTATTCTAACCCTCTAACCTCATATCCAAGAGATCTATGTAGTTTTGTCTTTTGTTTTTGTGTGATCTTCTAGGTTCATCTTAAAGGAAAGATCACCACTTCTTGAAGACGTGCAAGCTCAAGTCCATGAGTTGCCATGCTTCGTCATCATCAAGACAACGAAGGTTCTCTTGTTGATAGATCTACCTTTCTCCATAGATGTTGGGTTGAAGGCATCAGTGAAGAATGCCGAAAGTGTCAAGATGAAAGCATTAGTGAAAGGTGCTCATCATCCATGTCAAAGCATTAGTGAAGAATGCTAAAGGTGTCAAGACGAAGGCATTAGTGAAAGGTGCCAAGCGTTGTGTCAAAGGCATTAGTGAAGGATGCCGAAGAACCAAATCAAGTGGCATTTGGGAAGAATGCCTAGGTCGTATAATCGATGAGGTGCATCGTTAGACATATAAGCTTTTGTTTATTTACAAGGATGGTGATATCCTTGATGGTGTTGTAACAAGGAGTAGATCTCCTTAAGATTAGGTGTTGTGTCGTAAAGGGTAGTAGTTCCTCCATAGTAATGGAACTAGGTGCTTAGCCTAGTACCTAATAAAGGGTAGGCGATGTTGTGATAGGATTAGTTCTCCTAAGGTGTGAAAGAACTCGGTGGTTAGCCTAGCACCGTATAAAGGGTAGGCGACGTTGTGTTAGGTGTGGTTCGCCTTGGTGTGAAAGAACTCGGTATTTAGCTTTGTACCGGAAAAAGGTTAAGCGACGTTGTGAAGGCTTCTCCGCCATAAGGAGTTGGTGTAGTGCTTACGAACTCTCGAGTAGGTGACTCGGGGAGTGGAGTAGGGCAAGGAAGGTGTCCTTGTAGCCGAACCACTATAAATACTTGTGTCGTAGTGATGTGCTTCTTACCCTTTATCTTTCATTACATGTTTATATATCTATCTATCAATGTCCAACATAAAACAACCAAATAGATTGACATAAGTCGATCTAAATATTTAAAAGGAAGTTTTAAATCGGTAAAACTATTCAACCCCCCCCCCTTCTAGTTTTCCACACAATATTTTGTTCGAATACACTCTTCGATGCATTCTATTTTATATTATATGCGATGTTTCAATATATACAATGCTTTATATTTTCAATTAGTTAAAACATTTTAATTAATTCAAGACTAAATACACGGTTGGTCCCTAAACTTGGTCATATGCTTCGCGTTGGGACAAACCTGGGCCTTTTCATCGCCACAGGTCCAAAACATGGCCTTTATATGCCAAATTAGTCCCTTGACAAAGTCAATGTCTGATTTTTGTTTTGTAGTCGAGGGTATTTTACTCCATACACATTTATACTTTGATAACACATTTATATTTTAGCCCTTCATCTTTAACACATTTACTTCAACACTGAAAGTCACCATTGGCAAGCCTATCAATTGAGCTTGAAGATGCCATGCCATTGCTTTCCTTCTTGGCTCCAGTAAGTTTATTTACAACTAAATATCGAACCTCCATATCGGATTATATTTTAACTGCGTAGAGCGACTCTTTGACTTAGATGTATGAGGAGGTATCCCCATGACTGATTTCGACCCTTTCCATGGCCACCCCCAAATAAGTACCTAGTGAAATAACTTATGCTTATTTAGAAGGAAAAAAAAAAGGGCTTATTGTTTTACCGGAACACCCACAAGGGCTAATAGCTTTACCAAGATGCACCTAAACACCCCCTTAATGTATGTAATCTTTGGACATATATCAGTTATATTGTTGTTGGTTCTTATGTTAAAGTTGGCCTTGCGAAAACTATAAGATAACCTTGATATATTTTAACTATTTATGTTATGTGCATTGTGAAGGTGTTTGGGATTGCTTTAATTTTGCTTAAGGGCATTTGTTTAGCAGATAAGCTGTTATAGTTGTCAGGATCCCGATCCTGATCTTAGGATCTTACGATTTTACGATACTGCAAAGCAAAAACGATCCGGATCCTACATAGGATCTTTGCAAGCTTAGGATCTTGTAGGATCCCGATCTTGACCATACGATCTTACGATCTAATCCGATCCGATCTTACTTTTCTCGGATTACAAACTAAAAATCTACAAATTTATGGGTTGTTTGTTTGTAGAATTCAAAAAACAACATGTTAATCTTTTTAAATATTTTATAATCATAATTTAGGACAACATTTATACGAAACATTCATAGTATTTTATGGTTATAATGTATTAGAATTTGTAGATTTGTATAAAATTACATAAATTATTAAGAAATAACATTAGAGTAGGATCTTAAGATCCCGATCCGATCTTACGATCACGATCTTGCAAAGACGAAAATGATCGTGGGTAGGATCCCGATCTTGACAACCTTTTTGGAGTGTTTGAATTAGTAGTTTTTCACTAGTCGGGACATGCTTATCTCCTTATTTGGGGATGTAAAAGGGTTTTTAACCCTCATATCTAACATGTAAAGACCTTTAAATAAGTAAGTGTAAACAATATTATTGAAGTGCTTAAAATATAAGCAATCCCAACATCGGCATGGAAAACTAAAGCTACTTTAACTACATTTTATTGTTATGAATTTTCGTGTTTATTTAAGATATTTAGGTGCTCCGTGTTTGAAATTCTATTATTTATGTGGTTATCTACTTATTCTTGAAGCATAGAAGCTTTTTTTGATGTTTGGATGAAACTTTTTATAAGCTTTAATCATACAGTAAGTAAGAATTGCCAAACACCCCCCGAAATATGAAAAGATCATTAGAATTTTTGAAGTCAAAGTTTGACCCATTTGACCTTCATGTCAACGTTCCAATCTTTAGTTTGAACATGAAGGATTTATGTTTTTCTTAGTGACATGTAAATGGTTAATGATTTATGTTTAAAACAAAAAGAAAACACAAACCTGTTTAGACTTGCTCATAGTTAAACAAGATGGTTTCACAGTCACAAGTCTTCCTGATTCTTGTTGTTGTTATAGTTGTAACTCCATTACATGAATATTTCTGATGAATGGATGCGTCATATGTAGGTGGAGAACATACCACTTTCGTTTGAATCGGAAGATCACTATTTTGGCTCTTTTGTTTATCCTTTGCTAGAGGAGACACGCTCCGAACTGGCTTCTTCCGTGGAGATCATGTATAGTGCTCCATTTGCTGATATTGTATCTATTAACGAGTCCAAAAGTGGTGAAAATAGGCTCTATGATGTTACTGTTGGTCCTTGGAGAAATCAATTCAGTGAACGTGATAAGTTACCTGGTGTCTGGTGATATGCTTCTTTTAGTAGATCAGCAACCAGAACCTGTTTCTGATTTGAAGCACATGGGAAGAACATGGGCTCTTTCAATGGTAAAAAGTAATGAAGGTGGTGGTACATCTTTAAAAGTTAAGGCATCACAATCAATTAAATTTCAAGATGGGATGTTTGCTGTTTACATGATGAATATAAACAACTCAGAAAAGAATATGGAATTCATTACACGTGCATAGAAATCTTAATATCATCAAAGCGATTCTTTACTCTGACTCTAAGGTGAGAATTTGGTTAAATACATTTTCCAATTGTTTATTGACATTGTTGTTAATAATTATGAATTTATTGTTTACAGGTTGAAAAGAAGTGCAAAATCTATTCTTTAGGTTATGATAGTATGGTGTCTCAAAAATTTGATCCACATCTTTTGCTTAATCTCAATGAATCTCAGATGACAGCAATTGCGACGGCACTTTGTAAAACGCAGTGTTGCCATATCTCTTCTGTAGAGCAAATTTCGGAACCACCTGGAACCGGGAAAACAATGACACTAAGTGTTCTGATTGTCATCCTCTTGCAAATGAACAACAGGACTCTTACGTGAGCTCCAACGAATGTGGCTATAGTAGAGTTAGCCTCCCGCGTGTTAAACTTAGTAAGAGAATCATTTATAACTTCAACTTCAACTTCAAGTGGTGATTATTTATGTTCAGTTGGAGATTTGCTCTTGTTTGGCTCCAAGGAGATATTGAAAGTTAGTACTGACATTGAAGAAATCTATCTCGAGCATCGGATTGAAAGGCTTGCAGAGTTCCTACGGCCGGTGACCGGTTGGAAGCATTGCATAAGATCTATGATTGAGTTATTGGAAAATTGTGTTTCCCAATATTATAATATGATAGAAACTGAATTCTTGAAAGAAAAACAACTTAGAAATGAAAACGAAGGCAAAAGAACAATGTTGGAAATCAAATCATTCATTGAGTTTGTGCAAGAGCGATTCATTTCTTTTGCACAGCCACTGAGAAGTTGCATCGTTAAATTTTGTACTCATATCACGAGAAGTTTCATGGGGGATTATATCTTCCTCAATATGATATATCTTTTGGATAATTTAAGTTCTTTGCAATCTTTGCTGTTTCAAAAGAATCTGGTTTCAGAAGAACTTGAAGACCTCTTCAATAGTAAACCATTGCAAGATGATGTTGTTATGTCATGTCTGTCTTTACTGAATCTGGTTTCAGAAGAACTTGAAGACCTCTTCAAGACGCAGCTGGAAATCACCAAGCTGATACTGAAGGATGATGTTGGGGAGATGATGATTTGGGGAGATGAATGATTTGGGGAGAAGATTACGAGGATCAAAAGATGAAGGGCTAAAATATAAATGTGTTATCAAAGTATAAATGTGTATGGACTAAAATACCCTCGACTACAAAACAAAAATGAGACATTGACTTTGTCAAAGGACTTGTAACGAGTGAGAAACTTGAAATAGGGACCCCCGACGATGAAAAGACTCAGGTTTGTCCCAACGCGAAGCATATGACCAAGTTTAAGGACCAACCGTGTATTTTAGTCTTAATTCAACTATGTACAATGTACACTTTTTAAGACATTTTATAGGTCAATTCTTTATATTTTTTATAAGTTATATAATTTTATGATTAATTTATAAAGGCCGAAAATCCCCAAATTCCCGTGAGGATCCCCGATCCCCGTTAAAGACGGGGTGGGGATGCAAAACGATTCACCGATGGGGATGGGGGATGGTAAGTACGATCCCCGATATTCCCTCGTTGCACTTGGCATCCCTAGAAACAACCTACTGCTTTACAATTATACAGCCAAACAATTTTTCTTTTTTTTAATTGAATTTTAGCAATAGGGTACCCACTGCTGTTATTTTCATGGATACCATTTTTGAGATACATATTAGTCACATACTCACATCTAAAAATATAAAAGTGTGAAGATGATTTTACCTGTCGCTATAAATTTTCCCTTCAAAGTTTCCTTTGACCAAGTTCATGTAAAACAGCAAACAAATGTGAAGTGTAAACAAGGAACTTCTCATGTATAGCAAATAGCTTATAGCAATTAAGTCAAAACAATGAAGCAACCACGGCTTAACAACCTGTTTGGGAGTTCTTTCCTATATGAATTAAATCCGAACATTTGGTGTATATACATGTTAAACAGAGAAAAACGAACCAAAGAAACCGATTTTTCTAAGGTGTACAGAATGCATCAACAAAACGCTTGTCATGCTTAAAGCGAACCCCAGACACATACACAAAAGGAAGGAAACCACACAACATCGCATGTGCTAGTTTTACTCACCTCGGACCAACACATTTTCTGAATAGATCATAAGCTATCAGTCTTGCTGCATGATAGTTTTCAGTCTTTAGGCGTAGCAGCAACAGGGCACTTCCCCAATGTATTCCACAAGATATAATCCCCAGAGTGGACCTGTGAGAAAATAAAGAGTAAGCTTCTACAGCTACAAGATTTGGGAAACACCAGAGATGGCAATTTCAACAGATGTACTTGTAAGGTTATCTCAGAGAGGTTGAAAATTCCAGATTAATAATGTAATAAAAGTGGTACTGATCTCATAAGTAACACATTCGTTACTTATAAATAATTTTAGAAGATGGAGTAAAACGTGTTAATCACCTGGGTCGAATACTCCACAGGTACCTTGACAGATGGAAAGATGTTCACCTGTATATCAAATAGTCATAAGAATGTTCACAAATTCTGGTTCGTCTCAAGTCAAGAGGCAAGATAAACTGAAAGTCATTAAGAAAATTTGTGTACGCTAATCCAGGCCAATATCAAAGGAAAACAGCGGTTAAACATGCTTTTCAACAAATAGTACTTCAAAAAAATTTCTTTAGAGGCCTATAAAGAAGACAGAAATATTTTAAAGTTTTTGCTTCGTAGTCCTAAGGTTGTAGTAACAGGAAAAGCATCATGAGTAGACTCACAGATTTAGGATCAATTGTCATTCCTGATAGAGATGTCCCACTCATCTTGAAAGAGACCTGTGCCAATTTTACGAACTTGGTTAGCAGGCCCACATACTTGCTTACTGTAAACAGATTAAAATGAAATGTTCAGAAACAAGGTAAAATATAAAGGACTTTAGGTCATCACTTGCAATTGTTGGATTATGTGAGTTGGATCCGCATTAAAACGACTAAAAGTGTGTGAGCCTATTGGGGGCACACACGTTAAACACGAGAATACGTTTTATACGTTTAACTTAATACTTGACTATTGACCCGTTAGACTAGACCCGTTCCAAGCCCATTGCCGGTCACATAGTGGGGCGTTTGGAGGATGTTTGGGCTAGTAAGAGTTGTAATCGAATAAGGAAAGAGGATTAGCTTGGAGCTCAAGTTTAGAGCCCAAGCAAGCTAGGGTTCGAGGGTTATATATACCCATACCCTACCTCATAAACCTCACGTTACACACACCTATTCTCAGCAACATCTAATCGATCAATCATCATCATAATTCAATACCCGATCGGAATTCTATATCCAATTAGGGTTTGGTTTTTTCAAAACCCTAAATTGCATTCACTCGATCCAATTCAGATTTAGGGTTCTTCGTGATTGGTTTTCTGGAGTTTTCCAAGTTGATTTGAATCCAGAAAGTTTAGTTTGGTTACTGTTTTTCTCGGGCAGAAAAGAATTCAAATCGGACCTCTTTATCCGATATCGGACAGAAGAGAACTTTGTTCTCGGGTGTTTTGCAGATCTCGGACAGAAGGGTTTTGGGTGTAGGGTTTCTTGTTGTGATCTCAGACAACACTAACTCAGGTTCTAGGGTTGTTTGGTTCGAGTGGTTCAAGTATTACAAGGGTTGTTTGGTTAACGTACACGACTAGCTTTATCGGGGGTATTCGTGTTAAAGTGTTTGTGTGAGCACTCGTAGAGGTGATCGTGTTGATCACTTAGTTTCGTTGTTTGATAAACTTGTGGGTGACTACGAGGGTTAGTTTTTCTTGTTCCCTTTTATTCTTTATTGTTTATTAATTACGTGTTAACTTGATTACATTAACTAGATCCATATTCCGCTGCGTACTCGTAGTGTTAATTGGTTAACATGTTTATAAAATCCCAATAGCAATTAGATATTTTCCTCCAACTAGTTACCTTTTCTTCCATTATACACACTAAATTGTCATGTTTCGGATCTCATTCTGTTGGCTGAACACTTCATTTGAATGAATGTATTCATGTAATTTAATGAATGATGTTCTTCTGAGTTCGATGTTATCATTAATTTTCTCTCGAGTTCAAGAGATATTGTGTTCTGTATAATCCTTCCATTTTGAGTTTATGCCTACCCACTAACTATTTTGATCAAGACACATGGCCATGGGGTACTTCAGATTTCTCATGTGTTGGCTGAGTTGTGAGATTTCGCAGCTATATAATTCAATCATACGCTAAGTGTCACTCATTAGAATTGGATATTTATCAAACTCGGAAAGTCCTACTTAACGTGTTTTATCTCCAAGTGAAATCCAACTATCTGAGTAATCTAAAAAAAACTTTGACTACAACCCGCTAGCCAATTACATAAAGATACAAAATGGGTTTGATATCCAATTGCTCCATTTAGCTATAATCTTTTTACCTCTGTTGGTAATAAAAAGCAGTGAAAGGAGCTGGAGCTGAGTTCGGGAGAAAATATGTCATTCTGAACTGAGATTGAAGACACCAAATCAGCATGAATGGAATCTGTTACGCCATGACCATATTTCCAGAATAAGCACGCACGGAAAAGCTTGATAAATATTAGTCTAATGACTAATCATTCGAGATATTGGGCGAAAATTCAAGAAGATCCGAGATTAAAGCCAGTTGAGGAGGATGATGAATACACCATCAATTCAAAATTTTACTCCAGAAACGCGAGACAATAGGGAAAGACAAGATGCAATGGTGTATCATTTCCTCCATGAGCCCACATAAAGGGTATAGCCATGAAGGAATAGGTAGACCCTAATTGAACAAATTAATGCGAGTAGGGAGTCTATCACTGAACCCAAACACAAATGTTCACTTATCTTGGAACCAAAGGATTCCAAGCGAATTTATGAGACATGGCATTTGAGCCAAAGTGGCAGCATCAATAAGCTTGGAGAGTTTAACACTGAATTTTCCACTTGAATCAAACTCCCAATTCCTCCATATTTTAAAAGTAATATAAGTTTATTACAAGATAGACCCTCCCATACAGTTTAGGAAGCCAAAAGCAACTTATTCGTAAATCACATAGGCAATCTGTACAAAATGGAATTACCTAAAATTTGATTTATAACCTTTAAAGGATGAATTAAAAAAAAACGTTGTAGGTCGTAAACTTAGTTATAGAAGAAGTGATTTATCTAAGAATGTTTTTTATACATAAGGTGATAAGGAACCAACTTTACACATTGGCAGATTTCGGACCCCTAAAAGTAAATATTCAAGTTCTGCCACTTTGTGTGCATATGCGAGGCATTTAACTGCGATCAATGTTATTCACAGTATGCATTACAAATAAATGACCTTATGCAAGATAGTTAAAGGCAAAGAGGCCTTGAGGCGGCATGCCTTGCCTAGGGACAAAGTCGAGAGGCGAGGGCTCGAGTGAATACTAATAACATGCAAGGAATAGCAAATAATATTGAACTTCTAAAGAATAATAAAAATGGGCTTTGTAGTTGAAGTTAAAAAAAGATATCTGCATTTAGTGGATGGGAATGTAGACCAGGTTCTATTAGAGTGGTGTTTGTTTGATGGGGACAAAGTTCTATTAATAGTTTAGGGGATGTTTAATCTCATACTTATGTTTGTCAAGTATAATACTCTAGTTATCAGTTACATACTATGTAATAGTCTAGGGACTAAAAGTGTAATATGTTATGAGTCACCAATTGTTGGAAGAGTATAAATACTCCAATCATTGAATGATGAAAGTATCCTTCCACATTCCCTTTGTGGTAAGTTGATTAATAAGATTCTCTTATACATTGTCATCCAACATTCTATTTGTCGTAATATCGTCATCCTACATACTAAGTCGATAGATCGACCTACTCGTTAGTCGACCAAAGTGTTAACCCACTAACTAAGTAGTAGGTCTAGTCTACTATCTAGTGTGAGTTGATTGAATGTCTATCCAACCTACATCTTTGAAAGTCGACTAGTGTAACTTACTTTCTAGTTAGTCGATTGCCTTACTTAGACGATTGAAACGTTAGGCATTTAACTCGATCATTCTAAAGATTTCTAATCGACTAATGTAGCAACTCGTACTTTTCAGGTCATTACTCAACCCTAAACTCAAAACAATTTACTTTGAACGTTTGATTATTTACTTAAACGTATAACCGCTAAGTTAAATCGCGTAACCCGGAAAACAACGTTAAACGTAAACCGGCACTAAACTAAGTTTAGTATACCTTAGATATGTACTATATGACATTTTCAAGCATGTTTTATAAATCCTTGCATTTGGTTTCAAAAGTTTTACGTAAAACGCTTACTGTTGGGTCTGAAAAACCGACCCAATTGTCTCTAACAAGTATTTAAACATAAAATAGCCTAATACACCTTCTGAAAGTCACTCAGAGAGAATGTCACTCCATAACTATCAATGTGAACGTGATAGTTATCATAAGTGAGATACTCCCCGATAGTTATCAGAGAAAATGTTTGTAAAACCGGATGTCTAAAACTTATTTTTACGAACCGGGACTTTGAAATAATGAAAGTAGACACGTCCACCTACGTTTAGAGAGTTTAACGAAGAAAAACGGGCTTAAAATGAATTAGATATGCTCAAATGAAGTCGGGTTTAACTTAATAAGAACATAACTATTTCTAGGGCTTCTTTTCAAGTGTTAAGCATAAAAGCGCGAGTGACCACTTTCGGGCCTATTTTCGAGGACCTTAGGCTTAGATCCATTAAAAGCGGTATTTGAACTTTTTACGGCCCTCACAGCATACTTGACACTGGAATTCGAAAACGGCCCAAACCAATACGACACGAAGAACTTATGACCCGCTAAACTTGAGCAAAACTCATTTTCGGACACTTTTGAAAACTTAATATTAAAAGGTAAAACTTGCGTTTTACTACGTTTTTAGTCATAAAACCTCACTACAAGTATATAAGGGTGATAAAAAATTTATAAAATTCATATGCATATAGTACATATATCGTTCCTAAGACGACTTATTCCTTAGGTCGCGGTTAAGGTTTCTTTGCACGTTGGACATTACTATTTTCCCGGTTGTAATACTTTGTTGAGGTGAGTTCTCGTGGCCCCTTTTTACTTATTTCTTGGGGGAAAATGATACTCAAAGGCTATTTCAAATACTTTATGTTGTGCTAAACTATTTTATTTCTTTGGACAATATATGTGTCTATAATTGCGTATTTAAGTGCTAGTGGTTAATCTGTACATGAATCCTATGTTGACGACTATGTTGATGACTATTAAGCCAACTGTTTAGCTCCAGCTGGTAGGTGACATGTTTGTAAATCTAAAGCGCTTGCGACTCTATTGATTTGGTTTGTGGTTGAATAACTATTTGTGCTACTTGCTCTGCGCTATTATTATGCACTATTGTCCTACTTGTATCATAAGCACGGCAAATGTGTTATTACTTAAACCTACGAGCACACCAACATTATGTTGACGTTTTTGAGTATTCATTTTCAGGTGATAACTAAATCATGCTTAGGGTGGATAGAGCTTCTGCCTTGCCTAGTGAGACTTAAGCCAAGACCCTCTTAGGTTGTGCTTCCTTGGGGATTTGCATTAGTACTTGATTTTAGACTACGTTGTTTAGCATCGTTTCGTATTGTATGTTGACTTGTTTTATCCTGAGTTGTGGGATTTGTAAGACTTATGACTATGGTTGTGTGGATTTCATTTAGTGACTTCTCTATTATCTTATACCTTGTGTTTTGTGCTATGAAGCCATACCTCGAATTTCTTTCCGCTGCGCCATTTTGGGGGTGTGACAACTAATAAACCTCGGGTAAGTGAACATAAGTCGATCAAAGCTTAGTCAACCAACAAGGTTTTATCATTAACCTCTAGCCACTAATAAACGTGACACATGGCCATGTAATTATATACACGAACACCATATCAACCCATTTGGTAAACAAGAGTATGGATTATCAACGTGAAATATGGGTAAAAGACACGCACATAAAAATTGCAGTTTCATTTTTGTATAATTGATAAACTCAAGAAAAGTTTGCTATTACTTAAAGTTAATCTAATCCATAATTATCGCACTCCATAATGTTATTGTCACAAAAAAAAAAAAAAAAAAAAAAAAAAAAAGTTGGTCGCCAAAAACTTAGTTACGAGTACCCGCCGCCGCAAAGCGCGGGTACCCGTCCAGTATATATGCACATAAACATATATCAAGAAAGAGAAAGTGAAAAGATAACAAGTAGCAATATAGGAGAAATAGATACCTTCGCATAGTTGTATGCGTCCCAGCAAAATGGCTCTTCAAGATCAACAGCTTGAAGATTCTTGTTCATTTTCTCCATCAAGTATTCTTCTACATTAACCATATTATTTCCCGGTTCTATTTCTGTATCACTATCTTCATCAACTACCCCTTGATTTTTCCATGGAGCAAACTTAACAGTCCCAGGAAAAGTTGCTTCAATACTTTTTGCACCAACCCCTCGACCACTTGGTATAATTTTCCATTCAACAGAGTGCTCAGTATGAGAAACAGTTCCAATTGAAGGCGTCCCCTCAATTGACAATACCTTTCTTCTGGGAAAAGGCATATTAACAGTACAAAATTCCATTGTTAACGGAGTCTTATAACCCTCCATTAGAGTGAGCTTGAATAAGAATGCACCTTCATTTTCTGACACCATTGAAATCTGGTAAAATCCCTTAATTGGAACTCCTATGGAACAAGGAGCTTGATAGCGCAACAATACAAAATTACCAAGTGGTGGTGAAAACATCACGGTCTGTTTATCCCCACCTTGTTCGGGAACTTGTGCACAAGGATGAAATGATAATACTTCAACCCGTTTACTATCTAACCCAGTCAAAGGGAACAGGACATCAGGCAGTCCCTCTAATTCTGCACGACAATTTACTTGCCCAGATATTGATAAGCTATCAGGAATCTCATCTCGGTCATACATTGCTGCATTAACAGTCTCGTGAATAGTGAATAGCAGTCTCTGTTTTCCTTTAAAGAGATATGGTTTCCAAGCTGGCTGCTTGCTGTCCACAGGAGGCACATCAGCTGAAGAGAAACCATTGGTCCTAATAGCAGAAATATTGGAGTAGCTGAGATCCAAGGGTGTGCCTACATACATTACAAGTAGCATTTAATTAATACAGAACATTCGGTCCATAAAGATTTTTTTCTTTTTTTTTCCCCCAATTAGATACAGAAATAAGATGGCATTAAAAAAAACTATAACAGTAATAAACAACTTCAAATTAACACACATCCAAATTCAATGTGATGGTGCATTTGGAAGATAAAAGTAAAGTGGCCAATCATTATAAAGACAATAACAGCAACAATAACTACTTACAACCTGTTTTCTGGAATAACTAATGACTATTATTATTTTTACTGTTAGTTTCTAGCAATAAGGATGTCTTTCAAGTAAAAAAAGAAATAGCAATATTAAAAATATTGTTTTGGTTTCCGAAAAGTTAGCTATGTTTCAATCATCAGACCAAATTAATTTCCGTACATATATTTGAATCCTCAAATTTCTTTAACACTTATGGTTGTTTTCTAGCCCAGAGAATAGCATGTCTTACTGTTCCAGCAATAAAGTAGGACGCATACTAAGACAAGTAAACATACATATTTAGGATGGGAAAGAAATCAAACTCAAATAAAAGTTTACCAACCGAAGGGCATTGCAGAACTGATGAAACTTAGCAGTGCATCTTTATCCGGGTTCCTGGGACCAATCTTCGGAGCATCAAATGAGCTAGAACCACCAGCAACAGTGCTGGAATTAGTGGAAGCTGCGACTGGTGCTGCTACAGGTCGTGGTCTTGCAGAAATGCCAATACTTCCAGTTAAGGAATCCAATAAGCCTCCAACAGAAGGTCCTGCAGTTACAACTACTTCTGGTTCTTGGAGATCTGATGTAATTATGTCGCCTAGAACATGTGCCACCATGAATGCCCTATAGAAGAAATTAGACCTTCTTAATGTGAATGGCAAAAAAAATGTGAGAAAAGATAGTGCATTCATATGCTAAAGTTGAATGCATAACAGATGCTTGGGATAAAGGATTTCATCAAGCTTAATCAAGTGAAGTTCATGAGAAAAGATACTGCTGCAGAAAGAAGCAAAACATTCATGTTCACGTAGGATGCCATGATGCAGTAAGCCAGTAACCAGTGCAGTGGTAAAAGAGCATTTAAATTTATTACAAGAGAGATAGTTTAAGCTATTAGAGGCTGTAAGCATATAAAAACAGTTATTGGATAAAGCAGCATGAGATAACATTTGTAAGCAACTTACCCTACCCTGTAATGGATGGAAGTTGAAGCAAGAGGGAAGACAAATTTCCGTCAACCCCGACGCCATTGCCACAATCAGACCTTGTACATAACGTCTTGTATGCTTTAAAGTGACCGGGTTCAATCAAGGGCAATACAAGGACATAGTATTGACCTTTGGCATGCAAAATGAGTGGCCAAATTGTATGACCTTCCCCATCTTCCTCTTTCTTAACATTAAGACTTATAATATGACGCATCATAGGATCATCAACCCATGAGTCGGATCCTTCAACTGACTGTTTGACCCGTATGCCATACCCACGAGCAGACCCTTCTCTGCATTAAGTGCTAAATCAGTTACGTGCTGAAAAAGACAGCTTACATTTATATGTATGCCTGTTAGTAAACAGTTTACCAAGTAGCATGAGAAAGTTCCTACAAAAAATTTAAACATCCATCACTTATTACCGCTATATAAATGAGAAGAGCTAGTAAAATGATGCAGTCCAAACAAGGTTTACGTGGTCTTTATTATGTGTGGTCTCCATCAGAGCATCTAAACTCAAGTACTTTATCCTAAGTTCAAAGTTCGCATACTAATTACACTATTCTGAGTTCAAAGTTTGCAGACTAAGTACACTATCTTTAGTCCATAGTTCGTATACTATACAACATCAACTATAACAGATTTCATGTCTCACATAAAATAATTAATAAATCCACTTTACAATCTTTTTATGACTCATTTTCATGTGAAGAATTTATTTAAATATGGCCCTATTTAACACTGTTTTCAAATTCTCCGCATTTCTGCCATACCATTTCTTTACTTATCCTAGCCATCCTAAATTAATTACACATTCCAAGTCTTTACATCACATATAAACAAAAAACAACAAATCAAAACTTGCGTAAAACCTCCTTTTTCGGTCCGTAAACGCATCAGCAATCTCCAAATCATTCGGAAAAAACGAAAAGACGTTCGCTTTCTTACAAGCAACATTCCATCGTCTCTCAACTACAGGAAACCTCCTAAACAATTTAGAAAACAACAAATTAAACACTGGATGTTGAATAAAGATGAAACCCTAATTAATGGGATAATGGATGTACCGTGAGAAAACAACGGTGCGTTGGTTGTTAAGGATCCAGATAGCTCTAATGCTGCAACTGTTGTTTGACATTGTTGGTTTAATCTACTTTGATTTGATTTGATGATATGTGTGTCAGTGTTTCAGGATTTGTTCTTCCTGCTCTATTTAATAAAAGTTTTGTTTGTATTTGATTTAGGGGTGTTTGTTGAAGGCTGGCACACTCGTTACCCAGTTCAACAGCTTTCTCTCTCCATGATCAGACACATAAAGTTGCCACAGACCAAATAAAAAAAATTAAAAAAAAAAATAGAAATAAAGAAAAAAAGTGTGTGTCTAAAGTTTTGAAATCTGTTGAATTTTCAACCGATATATGATTTTTTTTTTGCCTCGATCGGACCCAAACTCCACACTCGATACGACCGATTTCTAAATCGGTCGTTGTTTGATTTTTGAGGTGACCGACCGATGTTTAGTCCTCCACTGCGTCCAGCCTTATATACGGGCTTATCAGCTTATTTGATTTCGGCTTATATTGTATAAGCTCTAATTTTCTAGCTTATTTTGAATCTACTTATATGAGTTTTTATATTATAATAAACTTATATAAGCCCACAAATCTAAAAGTAAGCCAAAAATTTGGTGCTTACGTAATATAAGCCGAAACACAAATAAGTTCATAAGCCACGTATAAGCTTAAACAAACACCCCTTAACTGTTTTAGTTTTTAATTGAAAAGTTAATTAAAATAAAAGTCATATGTTAATTAAATACGACTTAGTGAAAAAATAAAAGATAAGCCTTTAGATCTTACAAAAAATTTAGATTTATTTGTTTTTGGAAATTTGACTATTTAAAATATTTGTTAACAATAACTTCATGAGTGTTGTTTAAACACTTCAAATATTTAAAAATAAATAAATAAATAAAAAACCTTATACATATTCTATAATTATACACTTTAATCATTTTAAACATGATATGTGATAATAAATAAGGTATGTTTAGAAATCATTAAGTGTTAATTACGTAAACATGAAGTGCTTAAACAACACTCATAGGGTTGTTAGCAAATCTCATATCTCTTCGTAAAAAATTGCACATGGTAATTTTTAGGCTTTGCAGAAAATTGGGATTGATACATTAAAGTTTTTTATAACCCTAAAAACATACTCTGTAATACATTATAGAAATGTCTCTTTTTATAGAAAAAACACAAACAAACACACACCCAAAATGTCCACATCAAAATGCGGAAAAAAAAATATATGACGAAATAAATCAACATTTCTTTCCTCATCTTCATCTGAATTAGATGATGATTTTCGTGTAAGGAAAAAAACTGAAAACGAATGCTAGTGTTGAAAAAACTTTGAATAATGTTATCATTCAAAATTTATATGAAGATCATAAGTTTCGTATTTATCTATGGAGCAATATTTTGTTGTCCAGAAAAGAATAAAAATGAAAATGAAACAGTTGCAAAAAAAGTTAGTTCGAAGAATGTGTATGTTATATTTTGTTTTGTTATTATCAATATATGATGTTAATGGAGTTATTATCTTTATATGTTAATTTATAGTTTATTAATTTACTAGCTTATAAGACCCGTGGAATCTACGGGTTTTTAGAAGAGATATTGCAAAAAAAATGGAAAATTAATGTGTAAACAAAATAAGAAAAAGAACGAAAGTACAATTCACGTGAGCTTCAATCTAGAAGTAATAATATAGAGTACAATTCTTGTAAGTAATAATGTAATAAATGGCCATTCACGTGAGCTTCAATCTTAACAGCCTTTAAAAAGAAAGTGTATGTAGTGGGAAGTTGATGAAGTGGTAAGCCAATAAAAATTTGTCGAGAACCTAATAAAGCATAAAAAGAAGGTGTAAGTAAAACATTTGTGTCAATGATAAAACATGTAAAAAACAAATGCATATCGCATTATATGAATATTCGTACATACCTCTTGATAATTGATCAAAGACCGTGAAGAACCTCTTTGTAGACTACATTTATAGTAGTCTTTGATAAATTACCATCGGCATCAGAAATAACAACCTTCAAACCCTTTTTGCTTTTTACGCGTGAAAGAGCCACGTATAATTGTCCATGTGTGAAAACAGGACGTGGTAGGTATAAACCAACTTTCGAAAGTGATTGGCCTTGGCTCTTGTTTATCGTCATGGCAAAAGAAACTGACACAGGAAATTGTTTGCGCACGATCTTGAGTGGTAAACGTTTATCCGATGGAGTAATTTTCAACCTTGGAAGTATAACCGTATTCCCAAAATGTGTTCCATTAATTATTTTGGCTTGAATAGAAGTTCGTGTTAATTTAGTGACTTGAAGTCTTGTCCCATACATAAACCTTGTGATTGATTAATGTTTCTCAACAACATTATTGAGACACCGACCTTCAATGCAAGCCTACGGTTTGGGACACCCAAAAATTTTAAACCGTTGATAAATTCAGGTGAAAAAATGGCTTGATCTATAGCACCATCACGTTCAGTTTTATCTATGTTGTCACAACTAAGATAAACCATTTCTTCACCAGGAAAGGTTAAGCAAATGATTGTTAATAGTATCAACCACTTCATTGGTTGGGTCAAGAATGGCCTTTTTCCTGGAAGTATGACGGATCATCTATGTTATCCAAAAGGTTTGGGTAAGTGAAATCTATAATAGATTGTACCGGATCATCAGTTTCATGTATTAGAATATCTTCGAGGATATCTATCAAAACCTCTTCGTCGTGTTGTCCTCCAATATCTCCATCTCCTACTTTCAATATCCATTCCGCAAATTCCTTTATCTCAATTACATCTTCAGGGCGTGATCCAACAGTAAGGCACATATTAGCGGTTAATTTTAAGACTTTGCAGTGATCCCACAAGTACGATTGTTTTAAAGATGCACTTACAATGTCTTGCCGGGAACCTTTTGGAATAACGGGAAGCACCTGCCTAAAATCACCGCCAAATACTACAGTCATGTTACCAAAGGGCGCATCACAAGTGTCGTACTTGCTCTTACGCAAGATATCTCTCAAGGACTTGAAGATGTTAATGTATGATGTTTATATTTATTTTAATTTATGTGTTTTTAATCATATTTATGATTATGTTAATGTATGATGTTTATATTTATTTTAAGGGCAAAATCGCATGAAAAGGTATTAAACTTGCCTTCAATTTCAATTTAAGGTATCCGATTTTTTTTCTCAATTTAATATATCCAAGTTATTTTGTTGTGCAACTAAAGGATTTTTTTTTAGTCAAGTAACCGGTTACTAAACCTAAAGCCAAACACACATTTCTTCAACATCTCATCCACCATCATTAAACACCACAACCACCATTGTAATTAGGGGTGTCATTCGGGTCGGGTCGGTCGGGTTCGAGTCAGTCGGGTCGGGTCGAAGTCGGGTCAAGCCAAAAAATAATATACCCGAACCCGACCCTATTTGAACTCGGGTTGGTCGGGTTCGGGTCAAATAGGGTCGGGTCAAGTCGGGTTCGGGTCAAGTCCATTTATATAATTCTAGAATTTAATTTCTTAAATTTAGTAACCAAACGTTATGAATATAATGTCTATTGGTTTTTAAAAGGTTATTATATTCATACAAGTAGAGCAATGCACTAACACATGCATTTTATAGTTGGATTTACACATTTTCTTTTTGTAATGCATTTTGTTTTCAATCTGAGGTCAATTATATAGAATGAAAATGAATATAAAACCAAATATATGAAGCAATATATGTTCATGCACTAATTTGGGCCTTTCAATTAAATAAAGATTGGGAAAAGTTAAAAAAAAAAAAAAAAAAAAAAAAAAAAGAAATTAAGTCGGGTTAGTCGGGTCGACCCGAACCCGAAATTTCAAATATTTTGAACCCGATACCCGACCCTAGTTCGTACTCGGGTTAATCGGGTTGACCCGATTGACCCGAATTGGATTTTGGACCCGAGTAACCCGACCCGAATATCCTTCGTCGGGTTCGGGTCCGGGTCGGGTCGGGAAATATGACACCCCTAATTGTAATTCATAATCACAACGGAGGGAGCCACACCAATGGCTATATGAAAACTGTTCTTGAAGCCAAATCAATTGTCGTACCTTTCTTTAACCACAATTGAGTATAGAATCCCATAAACCAATCTACGAAAAACCTTGAAACTGATAATATTTGAAATATCAAGAGTGTGTACGTTTGGCATAATCTCAATTGCTACATATATCTTGCATCTGACTTCTAAATGTTTCCTAAATCCATGCTTACCTAACAAACAAATAAAGCAAAAAAAATATGGGGGTATCACACGATCATTTATGGCTACAGATTGCTTAATGACATTCAAACTACAAGGCCATTTTCCAGAACCTCTTCCTTAATAATTGAACCTTGAGACTAAATGAAACAAGTTAATTACTATATTGATGGTAAGTCTCTTTTATGTTTTAACGATGACAAATGAATGTCCAAAACACATAAAATCACAAACGTTAGCAAAAAACCTAGCTAGACCTTAACTCGTCCTGGCACGCTGCTGACGCGCAAGCCAAGCTCGGCTCGATTTTTGAAAGTCGGCTTTCCTATTACCCAACAAATGTGGTCCTTCCATTACAGGTATGAATATGATAATTGAGTTATTAGAAACACTCGAAACGAAGTTTAGACTTAGAGAGAAGCAAAAACAAGTCCTCCCGTTTTTGACAAAACGTCAACTCAATTTCTTTACTAAACGCCTCTAGTCAAGGCCAAAACTCTTTCCTAAACCTAGTACACTCATACTTTCAACATACCCATCAAACGAAAGTATTCATATGACCATAATCTGTATTTATGTCTTCTCTAATCACATAACGGGTTTACTCCCTTATTGGTCAAACAAAGTCAAATGCCATTTTACGTAAACGCATCTTCTCCCGGTATGAGATATGATTTACTTGAGGATGCAAAGCACTTAGCTTGTTTACATCAAGATGATTAGTGATCATGTTAATTGTTGGATAATCACGGATTAAGTCTTAATGACTATTTGAGTTTGTGTTATTTGGAAGTTGATTATACTTTGAATTTTATCCCTTCTCATACAATACATGTTTTACAAACTCCCACAATTCTTACACATCACTTCCCACTAAACATTCCCCTAATCCTTTGTTAATTCTAACTTCCTTAACAAATGATTATACACACTCTCCTACACAATCTAAACGTTCCAACAAACATTCGCTCCCATCTCCCATTTACATTCCTTAAACATTATTGCCTAATTATTTTATTTCTTAAAAGGCAATATCATTCACCTACATAATCACTTCCTTGTTTATCATCTACTTCATTCCTTTCACATAAGCCTTAAACCTTCACCACAAGAAGTGATGGATTATATTAGGGACATTCAAGAATTGATACACAACTATCATTTGTGTTAATACAAATAAACCATAAAAACTTTTATTTATATTTTATGATCTTCTTATGTTTTGTCGATAACAAACGTAAAACCATTTTAACGAAATAAATAAAATATGTAATGTTTTGAGCCAATAGTTTACTAACTCATTTCACTAAACAAATAAACATTTAAACATGTTTAGTTAAATAGTTTACCAAAACCATTTTTATAAAACATTTATAAGTAACTTTGGTTACTTACATTCCTATAAAAATACATACTAGTTAAATGTAACTTGTAATATAAAAGCTTGGACTATCCATAACCCAAAACGCATGCCCAAAACCCATGACCCATGGAGCTTGACCCAAAATCCATAACCCATTGCATGACATCATGCATGACATAAAAAATGGGTAATATCCATGACCCATGATCCAAAGTCAATGATCCATGACCCAAAGTCCATAACCCATGACCCAAGATTTATTTGACATCATGCATGATATCACATGACCCATGGACCTTAACCCATAACCCAAAACCCAAAATTGTAACCCAAAATCCGGACTAGTACTACTAGATAACCGGATCCCTTGGAATACACTGGACGGATCCCTTTGGGAAGGGATCCGGGTGAACAGTGACCAAAAATGCCTATAAATAGTGAACCGTTTCTTCCTTATTACAAACCACTTTTAGGTATATCTTCTCTCTACTTCTCTAACTTCTTTAACCTCAGATCCAAGGATCCTCTATGTAGTTTTTCTTTTAGTGATTCTCTAGGTTTCTCTTAAAGGCGATATCATGACGTTTAGCTTAGAAGAAAGCTCAACGACATGGGTTGCTAGATTTCACCATCATCACAAGATCACAAAAGTGTCTCTTGTTGTTGGTTCCTCTCAAGTATGTCATATGTGTGTTGTGTTAGCCCATGTTTAAAACTACCTATTATTAGTAACAATAATTGGATGGATTTAGTCTTTAGTGGACCCAAATGAACATGATAAATAGTCAGCGATGTGATGATGATTTGAAGTTACTCTTGAAGCAGGTTCATTCGGCCAACAACGCAACAAAATCATGCGTAATTCACCTGAACTAAAAAGACAAGTGAATGAGTTGTATAGGAAATTTTGGAGTATTACGGTACGCGCAAACTACATTCTTATATTTACTTAGTATAGTGTGTAACAATATATAAGTGTAAATTTTGTAATTAGTAGTTAATGACTGGCACTATGCAACGGGTTGGGTAACGTTAAAGTATCACGCTGCCAAAATAAGCTTTTAACCAAAAACCCCTTCACGTAATCTTTTTAAAAAATAAATAGTGTGGCATTGCATTTTGAAAGTAATTATGTGATATATAAAACAGACATGACGCCGGCCACATAGCCACCGACCCTCAAGTTCACCCAAATCGCTAATAGGTCATGTTTAAGTGCTGATCCAAACGGTCCTAGCAGGTTTTTGTTTGCACATATACATTTTTTTAGCGTACTAATTGTGTGAGTTATATTACAAAATCAGTTTGCCTATAAATACAAGGCCAATTCCTATTGTTTAGACACACCTTGAATATATATTCTCTCTACCACTCTCATAGCATCTTCTAACCCTTGATCTCATATCAAACTCATAATTTACTTTTGTTTTTGGTGATTCTTTTTAGCTATTTATAAAAGACGAGATCACTACGATTGCATGCATGACGATCAAGCCTCAAGTTTACTTGTTGCTAGTCTTCATCATCATTACTAGTTCACTGATTTGTTTCTAGTTGATCATTCATTTCATTGTACCATAAACTTGTATTGATAGATTGCGTTTTGGGTTGGTTCTACCTTTGTAAGAACTTGGTATTTAGCTTTGTACCAGATAAAGTGTAAGCGACGTTGTGAGGCTTCTTCGCCGGTTAAGGAGCTTGTTGCCATAGTGTTTACGAACTCTCGAGTTAGGTACTCAGGGAGTGGAGTAAGGCAAAGAAGGTGTCTTTGTAGCCGAACCACTATAAATACTTGTGTCACGGTTCTATCTTTTATATACTTTATTTTACATATCTTATTTACCTTTACTATTTTTATTCTTGCATTATAAACACTTGACTATCAAAAGGATTTCACATATACTTGAGCTAATTATTTTTGAAACTAAATTTAATCGGTTAAACTATTCAACCCCCCCTTATAGTTTTCCACAATATTTATAGGGATGCATTTTGTTGTTTCGTGTGACACTTGGAAGTGATCCAACGGTTAAGGATGATCGAATGGTCCTTGATGGACCACGTGTCGATCATCTTATGGAGGAGATAAGAATGACATGCAACATGTTATGATTGGCTCAGGTGGTTATGGGAATCATTGACAAGATCTACACATATTAGCGGGATACTTGCAGCACTACCTCTGCACGAATGAGGTAGCTACGCGTTGTATGGACGTGTAACGGTTTTAGAGATAAGATCATAGGCCTGCCCTAGCCCTGAAGTTAGTTATTCAAGCAAGGACGATTGTGTCTTGGCTAGTGTTCGCCTAGGAAGCTGTTTCTCTAGCAACGTGTGTTAGGCTTTGAGCCAATTTGGTTGGTTATAATAGTATGGGCTTTAGCCATGTGGGCTAGAACTCTCTTAAGCTATCAATGTAGATTACTAAAGGTAAAAAAATGATTACTTAAAAAGGATATAAAGTACATGAATATTGAATTGTACCAAATTACCAATGCATTGTTTAGTAACTATATAAAACTATATGGGTTGTCTAGTAAGAGCCCATAGGGTATTGGTTTTGATGCATAAAAAGGAAACGTCAATGTAGCGTTTGGTATGCTGTAATCAAAGTGGGAATGGAAAAGGTTATTACGATAGAAAGAAAAAATCTTGTTTGTTTACACATTTATAATGTAATGATTCATTGCAAGGAATGACTCATTACATCAAAAACTATTATATTCATTCCTTAGGGGTCCCCTTATTTTTTTTCATTACATCTTGTAATGTAATGAAAATTATATAAAAGTCTATCATTAACTAACCACATTAAATAAACTTCCTACCATCAATAGCAATTTTAGTCTTTTTCTTATCGATTTCATTACGTCTTATCTTACCAACCAAACATGATTAATAACGGTAATGAATCATTACATTGCGTCATTCATTCCATTATATCGTTTATTCCATACATTTGATATTGTATTTCGTCCTACCAAAAGAACCCCAAGTTCATCAAATTAAAAATCACATGTAGTTAAGGCAATTTATATGTTTAATTAAATGCATTTTTTTTTAACTTAAATGGAAAGTTCCAATTTAGTTAATAACATTTAACCATTGCCATATGAGCATTCTTTAGACAAACCCAAACTATATACAATATTTTGAATCTTTTTTTTTTCCAAAGTGTTAATTGCTAACATTTATATCTCCCCTTACAATTATTACCCAATTACTTAGAGCTACATGTTTTCCTTCATAATGCATTAACAAGTTGAATTTTGTTATTAATGATATTTATTATAAAACTTATGTTATCAAAAATCCAAAAATAGAATATGTGTAAACTTAAAGTATTAAGACTAGACTTAGAATTAAATGGGAAAGAAAAATTAAAATGAGAATGATGAGAAGAAATCATATATATACATTTCAGGTGCACTTAGAAAAGTATATGTATTTTCCCTTAATGTCTCACTCTTATTTAAAATGAACGACTAAAAATCTTTCTCATTCTTTTTATTTTACTTTTTTCTTCCTACCAGATTTCTTCCCATTAAGACTATTGAAAAGGACATTTTAAATGATTTATAAGTAGTTAATATTAAAATATAAATAAGATAAAATTGTTGCATTTTTAAAAAATAATAATAATAATAATAATAATAATAATAATAATAATAATAATAATAATAATAATAATAATAATAATAAGATTAAATTACACGGATGGTCCATGTGGTTAGTGTTGACTTGCATATATCGTCCTTTGACTTTTTTATTGCAATCATAGTCCCTAAATCGGAAACTAGTAACGCAGGTAGTCCCTCACCTAAACTGCCGTCACCTTTTCCGTTAAAATCCCCTCATGTGCCTTGCATATGAGGGTAATGTAGTCTTTTTCATTGTTTTTTTACATTTGAAATTGGTCCTACCCATTTAAGAAAACTACATGCCAATACCATATGAGTATACGACACCTCTTCCTCCATTTGAATTCTAATTTTAATTATAGTTTGTTTAAATTAAAAAACTCTGTTAATACAAATAAACCGTAAAAACGTTTATTAATATTTTGCGATCTCTTTGTGTTTTGTTTATAACAAATATAATGTTATCTTAAGTATAATTATAAGGATACATGTTATTTTTGTAAAGCATTTACATATAGCCATTTAAATACAAAAATGTAATAATTAAGCATTTGTTGTAATAGTTTATTAGGATGGGTAAAAACCTTAACCCATGGACCATAACCTATGAATCATAACCCATACCCAAGTTGGCTAGATGCAATGTAGATACATTGAATCTAAAGAAAACCCATGGACCAACCCATAACCCATGACCCATAACCAAAAAACCCATGGGCAAAGAGGAGCGTTCCACGGATCCCTAGGATTACACTAGACGGATCCCAAGTGGAAGGGATCCGTGGGATCCGGGGAACAGTGAAGAATTTTGCCTATAAATAGAGAGCCATTTCGTCATTCTAACTTACCCCTCTTCTTACTAAATCTCTCAAACACTCTCATTCTCTTCTAACATATAGATCACTTGATCTAGAGAGTTGTTCTTCTTTCTTTCTATTGTGATCCTCATATAGGTCCTTCTCTAAAGGCGAGATCACGAGCATTCTACAAGTCATCCAAGCAAGGGGTCCTTGATTGATTTGTCACTCCGCAATATTTCTGTAGCGAAGATCTTGTATTTGATATTTCACATATTTGTTGTGTAATAGTCGTGTTGGTTTGGTCCACCGTGTTACGGACTCGGTATCTAGCTTTGTACCGGAAAAAGTGTAAGCAACGTTGTGAAGGCTTCTCCGCCAAGTGAAGGAGTTTGTTGACATAGTGCTTGAACTCTCGAGTAGGTGACTCGGGGAGTGGAGTAGGGCAAGGAAAGTGTCCTTGTAGCCGAACCACTATACATCGGTTGTGTCTTTTCTTTCCCTTCACTTTACTTTATTTACTTGCTTTATCATTAGATCTATACTTTCTCTACATCCATAAGATCTCACATATTAACGAATCTAAAGTTTTTGAAACTAACGTAAAATCGGCAAAACTATTCAACCCCCCCTTCTAGTTTTCCACAAACTCATCATCTCCCAACTAACATTTCCATATCTTATACACCAAATCCAGATAATGAAACAATAAACTAACAAATATCACACATAAATGTTAGAAAAATAAAATAAAAAATCCTACCAATCATTTACAATAAAGTGTCTAGCGCGGCATCGCCACCTCTCTCTGACGAGCCACCACCACTTTGCCGCATCGGTCTCGCCGGAAGGCCATTACACTACTGCTGCTATTTTGCCTCCACACATTGTGGCCCACCTTAGATCTGAATTTGTGTTTAGTTATTCGTGTCTACGAGATCTGTAAATGGGTTATAATTTATAAATGAGTTTACGTGTTTGAAGAGACGCCATAACCACTGACGATGACGCCATAACCTCCACCAGCAACCCCCGTTGTCAACACCACCATCATTTTTCTAACAACACCATTCATTTTTCTTCATTTAAATTCATCATCATCCAACTTCTAACACCGCCATAATGGATGACACCCACAAAACCCACCAACAACAAAAAAACACATTGATATAAATTCAAACCCACTTAAACAAAATAGTTATAAACCCAGAAAAACATAGTGGTTTGATTAATTTAACGTACAATGTAAATATAGGTATGAAGGTAATGGCGTTAGAAACGATAGCTATGGTGCATTATTAGCATGTATCAGGCTGTTGGTGGCCGGTGATGCACCTATTTGTGTCTGGCCGGCAACTTTACCGACGATGGTGACTGAAGCGACGGGATGACGGTAGGAAAGAGAGTTCTTGAGGATTTAAATCTAACAAACCCCATACCAATAAAAGGAAAACGAGGATTATAGCTTTAGATGTTTAGGTTCAAGATGAGAAGGTTTTGTTCATTGAGGTGTTTTAGGGGATGGTTTCTACAGAAATAAGATTTAAGTCATTTGTTTTTAGATAGAAAAAAATGATTGAAGTTAAAACTTATGAGATGAGATTGATGATAATGTATTTTAAAGAAAGAAGGGTAGTGGAAATGTAAGGGGCAGTTTGTTTGATGTGTTTTGATTGGTGGAATGGAATGATATCTCAAAAAAGATAGTTTGGTACAATGAATTCAAAACATTATCAATCATTTAAATTAAAATTTCATTCCACTGCAAAGTGGTAGGTTTCGATGGAAAGAAACAAGCTTTTCTGACAAGTCCCACTTCTTCTTTATTTTGGCGCAAAAATTTTAACAAATTTCTTTTTTAATCTTTTTCCTCTTTCTCTTATTTATAACAAATAATAATCTTAAATGTAATATTAATTTTTAAATTATACATATTTTTTAATAATTACACATTTTATCTTTCCTCCTTTTCTTTCAAACCTTTCCTAAATTCTAATCCAATTCCAATCCCACTTACAAACCAAACGCACTCTAAAAATGTAAATCAGTGTATAAGCAATGGTTACTTCTACTTTTCTTAAAGGGGTAGGACCAAATGCAAAACAACAACAAAAAGACTAAATTACCCTCATGTGCAAGGCACATGAGGGGATTTTAACGGAAAAGGTGACGGCGGTTTAGGTGAGGGACTACCTGCGTTACTAGTTTCCGAGTTAGGGACTATGAGTGCAATAAAAAAAGTCAAAGGACGATATATGCAAGTCAACTCTAACCACAGGAACCATCCGTGTAATTTACTCTAATAATAAGAGTAAACTACACCGTTCGTCCTTGTGGTTTGCGTTGACCGACGAGTTTCGTCCTTTGACCAAAAAAAATGCACCATTCGTCCCTAAGTGCGAAACGTTATGTATTGTTGATCCTTCACTCTAACGAACCACACTAACTCTCGTTATGTGACAACACTTGATACCCATGTGAGGGTATTTTGGTCATTTTGACCTGTCATATTAACTTCATCTTCTTTATTTATACTTCTTTATCTTCAACCATAACTACCCACCACCAATCCAAATAATTTCATTTTGACCCATCACCACCAAAATCACCGATCCAAAATCACACCCTAGTTCTCCAAATTCTAAAATACAAAATCATTTCATTAAAATGTTGCCTACCCTCTCCCACCTACAAAATAATTTAGACATTTGATTCTATCATTTTCATCTTATTTTTTTGTCTTTTCCTAACACCAGTACACCACATACGTTCTCAAAAGTCAAAACCAAATGTTCATCACTACAAACTTAACAATATAAAATACTCATAAATTTAAACATAAAACATTTCAACATTAGTCAAATCAAAATCACCCAATATATTGACTAAAAAACAAACGTATCAAATCACATTCGGTTTTATAATGGTGGCTTGTGGATCTATTCGATTTTATGTGTTTTATTCGGGGTTATGTTTAAATAATTTATAGATTTTATGGTGGAGATGGTTTCAGTCGTGGTTTGGTTTGTATTTGTTACCAAGTGATTTGGGTCGTGGTTAAATTTTAAGCGGTTTGGAACTTTTGCGAAGTGATTTGGGTGTGGAAATTTGTGGTTCGGGTCATTGTAGTTGTTTGGTCATAAAGTGGTTAGGGTGGTAATGTGAAGATATAGAGGAAGATGATGAGTGGAGGTGTTGTAGATTAGGTGTTGTAGGTCTTGAATGGAATGGAACAATAATGATGGTAGCAGAAAGATGGCGGAGGCGAGGGTGGCTGGCGAGGTGCAGACGAGTTGGTATGAAGATGACGATGATGATGGTTATAATGGGTGTAGGTAAATGGTTTATGTCATTTTTATTTGCGACATAATTTTATTTTTTAAGGTTTTGGATCAATTTCTTGTAATAGGGTGTATTATATTTGATCGTCTTATATTATAACAGCTCTGCTCATTTTTAAAGATTTTAAATATGGTGGTGTGGTGGTTGTGTAAAGTTTTTGAAAAGGTTGAATTTGAGGTGTTTGAATAAGGGGAATTAGAATTTTAGAATTTAATAAAAATGAAGATAAAAGAAGATGGGCTATGATTGAAGATGAAGACGAGGGTGATGAAAATGTGTTGGGTTGATCTTCTTGTTTTGTTAGACAGAGAAGCGGAAAATGGGAAGAGAGAGTTTGTGTTAATTATTTTTATTTATTTAGTCATTTAGGAAAGAAAAAGATGAAGGAAAAAAGATGAAGGGAAAAAGACATTTTTACCCTCATGTGCAAGCCACATGGGGGATTTAACGGATACATTTAATGGATACATTTAACAATCATTAAAGTGAAGGACTAACGATACATAACGTTTCGCATAAGGACGGATGATGCATTTTTTTGTTCAAATGACGAAATTCTTCGGTCAACGCAAACTAGAAGAACGAACGGTGTAATAATAATAATAATAAAAGGAAAAAAAGAAAAAAAATGGGCTAATTGCACGAAAATGTATCTAACTTGTCACTTTTTGTAGTTCTGTGTAGCCTACTATTTTTTTTGCAGATCCGTGTAATAAACTTTTGAATTCAGCTAGTTCCGTGTATCGAATGACCTTCTAAACATGTAACAGGTCATTTGTCTATTTTAGAAATATTCTTTTATGCCATGTCATTATATTAATACACATCACATTCAGAAATATCACTTCCAAACACCCTCATCTCTTCCATCTTTGTCTTCACCATTTTCAGCCACCACCACGGACCACCTGCCACCATCTCCACCACACTTTCCTCTTATCCTTTCTTGTGATACAAACCGTCGTCATTGGCACCAAACATCAGCCAACACCATAATCTCCACTAAAACCACCATCACAACCCGATCTTCGTCCTTCCCTTGCCGGAATCTGAAATGAAACACCTCCAAGTGGCCGGAATAAGCCAAAACCCGAAACCAACACCCAAAACTAAAATCAAATTCAAAAATCAAAACATTTTAACCACATAAAAACAATACCCCGTAACCCGATTAGCACAAATATAACATAAATCACATATCATAACCTCGTATGCATCTCCCAAATGTAAACGTGAATCACAACGACATATATAAATAAATCATAGATATAGTGTTAGGTCACTAGTTTTACAACACAAGCTTATAAGAGAAGAGGATAAGGCGATTGAACAAGTAAACAAGCACACATACACAATAAGAGAGGCACGGTTAGGCGTAGGTGAATGTGTGAAAAGAAAACTTGAACAACCAACCCTCAAATGAGGGTTTACAAGATTATTTATAGGAGGGAAGCTAGGGCAACACTCCTAGTTCCCATCCTTTCTTATATGGGCTTGGGCCTAAGCTTATGGGCCTTCTACATAAGCTTGACCTTAAACAAACATAAAGGCCATAATAAAGCTACCTATTACATATGAAATATAAATACTTGAAATACTGTTTAGGAGTGATTCCAACAATCTCCCCCTCAAGTATATATGAATGTAAACGGTGAAGGCGTTGATGTAATAGTAGCAGTGACGTCTTCTGACATTCTTCTTTCTTGTGAGAGGAATTGTATTGATTCGAACAATCTCCCCAGTGTAGAGAGATAGTTATCTTTGAACAGTTATGCTTTGACGTCATCTTTAACTTTGTTCTTTGATCATTGTTCTTTGTGGTGAAAGTGATAGTATGTTGTTGTCTGCATCAGTCTGCCTCAGGTCTGCTTCGCTGCTCCAGTGTCTCCACGTCATTCTTCAACATGCTCACACGCTCTTTGACGTTGGAAATCAATACTGATGAAGTTCTGTAAGTCTTTGACTTTGTAGATTCTTTGATTGATGAAGAATCATTCTGACTGTTGTGTTGCTTTTGGATAGAACTTCCATTAGTGATGATGTTGGCGTGAGCATGAGAAGAATCAGCACGATCATCCCGCTCCGGAGCTTCCATAAGAAGAAAACATTTCAAACGGTTAGTAGTAAGCGGTTTCCGGCACTTACAAGTTTGAACTTCGAGAGTGTCAACAGCATAGTGTGAAGACACAACTCTAATTCTTACAAAGGCCGTTCCTGAACTGGAGTCCCACAAGTGAGATAACGCGATGTACCGAAGTACATCTACAGTTCAGATGAGTCGCTGAGGTACACCGAAGCATCACCTCACGACTGTAGACCGTTTGAGACACACTCCGCGTAATCCACGGGGAGTTACCGAAGTGACCTTCTGTCAGGGCTGTTTGATGTTGACCCTGGCAGGAGTTTCCATTCAATCACTGAGGATCACAGATGTGAACCTCTCATAAATGTTCTCGACAGATTGCTAGGATCTGTGAAGGACTCGATATGAACCACTGATGATCTTATTGTTGATTATCAAGTGATTGAATGTCAAGTGTTCCTAAGAGATCTTTTGATGAATCTCATGGCTCTAGACTCAATAGTGCGTTTTGGTTTTCTTGAGCGGAGAATAGGGAGAGGGTCTCCTTCTTCAATACCAGCGATCTCTAAGAGAAAGCCAATAGATTATGTAGGGTTCCCTGTGAGAATGAAACAAGTTTCTGTTGAGAGAAACTTGAGTGGCTAAGAAGGTTTAGTGCATGCGTCACTGGGTCCATGACGACTTTTAATCTTCAATACCGGTGTCACTAAGTGACAACCATTAGCATATGAATTGAACCCGGTGTCTGCCCTAAGTTGAATAATCTGGAGGGCTATTTCTTTTCACCCTTTACTTTACATTTGTTTTTTATTCTTCAACTCCTTCTTTCTCCGATTCTCATTTTCTCCTTTTTATAATCATTCCTAAGGACTTCTAACACTAACTAATGGTAGTGTCCTTGGGTAGATCCCTCCGGCTCTGGCGGATCATAGGACGGTTATTCCTAACCTTAGTCACCTTATAACTCCATGACTAACCTAGGTTTGCCATTAAAAACACTGTATGTTAAAATCTCTCTCAAAGGGTTTGTTAATGAAAAACATGTTTGAACCACAGTGAGAGATGAAGTTTTGCATAAATACTCCCCCTCCACATGTGCTTAATTGTTTTAATGGTTAAATGCACAGTGAGGAAAGAGCGCGCACTTTTTGAATTGATTCACTGAAGATAGACAATCCCCCGCGAGACACGGTTACGTTGTATAGTTAAAGAGTTTCATTGTCAGCTTTTAGGTGACAACTAGCTCTAATAACTATCTTGAAGGTGTAGACAAACCTCGAAAGGTTGTCATACCCGTCAGAGTTCATGTCTATCAAGAGTTTCTCGAATGGTACTTTCTACTTGGACAAGTCCTTTGCGAGACACGTTTACATCACTAGCGAACTAGCTTGAAATTATTACCCGTCCAGGACAAGTCTTTTCGAGTTACTAACAGTTTAGTACCGTCAATTTGTAGGTTAAGTCTGAGGTACACGGATTCATTTGCATTTTGTACAACATATTTCTTATCACACAATTTTCTCCCCCTAAAAAATGGCATATAAAATGTTATTTTTGAACGTTTGAGAATAAATATGACCATTTTGAGTTTTGCGGGAAGAGTGACCACTGTGAACAATTTGTGAACAAAGTTTTTAGTTCAAATACTCCCCCTCAACTAGTGATATAAACGGTTGAGGTTTTAAAATCATATGGGGAAGTACTTGTCTTTTTGAGCAAAACCTTGAAAAATGAAAGGTTTGATAGGTTTTACTCAAAAATAAGAAGCTTTCGCTCCTTTTATAAGGATTGTGGCACTGAGGCGTACCACAGGGTCCTTTCTTGACAATTACGGGTTGTACACTGTTATGTGTGCACAAGCCATTCACACATATAATCATATATCCAAAATCATATGAAGGAAACAATTCAAGGGGTACCAGGAAGTGCAGTGATGTTCCCAGGAGTGCGCACAGGGCGTTGAAAGCCGGTGATGTTAATCCTGGGTCGACCACTAACATAGCTTTCTAATCGTCTGAACTGATCCCTTCTGAACAACCGTTCATCAATCATGGTGATGATACGTTTCACATCCCTCCTGTCCTGAGAATTCCAGCGTTTAGGATTCCCAACTTTCAGGCGTATATCCTTCAATCTGTACGCCAATCCATCCCTAACCATCTTCAAGGTATGATCCCCGAATTTGTGGAGCTCACTACACGCCATTAAGCAGTTTCTTTGAAGTTCACTGCGGTAAACAACGCCGAAAGGTTTGCTGATGAGCGTGAGTTGTTTAAGCTGGTTGATGTCGGGAAGATCAAGCTGTGGTGGAGTGAAGTTTACACGTTTCTGATATGATTCAACAGCCATCTGGATATCTTCGACACGTTCTTTGATCACGATGCGTCTAATGAAGATGAGAACTGACTTGATAAATTCACGTTGAACTTCAGTTGAGAATTGTCTCATACGACCCTGTACTTTGGCAAGGTACATGTCTTCGATGTCGTTGAGGGACAAGTTCTCAAAGTCAGCCTCGGAGAATCCATAGTCCTGTTCATCTTGTCGTTTGACTATGATATTCTTCAAGAATGTGTAGTCCCACTTAGACTTGAGATCAATGTGTTTGATGGCCACGATGTCCTTGGAGCTATACACTTCATGTTGAGACTTCTGAACCAGGCAGCTTCTGTAGTAGATTCTTCGGCGTTCAGGCCAATGATGAATCCCATACAATGCATCTTGGTCGTATGCTTGCACGTTGTCAGAAAACAAGTGAGTTGCACGTTCCTCGATAGCTATGCAGTTTTGAGTAAATAGCCGCTGGGAATGGAAGAGTCAATGATGTAGCGTATTTTCGTGAGCCATCGCTTCCGTGTAAGAGAAAGTCCAGGTCTTTGTTAAAAAAGTATCGGAAGGGAATCCGTGGTTCGTCTGCTTGGCCAATGGTTGGTAGAGGTTTGGTCCAATCGGTGTAGTATGGAGGGTTGTCCCTTTGTATGAAGTCAAGGTTTGCTTCCGGATTGAGCCAATCCATGTTGTTAGACATAGCTCGAGCGATGTTCTCAAGATGATATTCGACCTCGAGGGCGCTTTCAGAGCTGTCTGTTAGAAGTTGGAATGCTTCATTCTTGATTCGCTTCAATTCAGATTTCGTCATTTTCTTCACATGGAACTTTTCTTGCAACAGTTTTGCATGCTCCAATGTTGAACCGTCTACCAATTCCTGACCTTCATCTGGGTAGGGAGTTTGATTGACAAGTGTGGAGAACCATTCAAACTCTTCGGTTTTATCGTCATCTAGCCATGATACAACTCCAGGCTGAGTCGTCTTCTTCTTCCTTTTAGAAGGCCTTGATGATGATACTGGTTTCTGCACTTGTTTGGGTGAGGTGGGTTGTTGTCAGGGCTCAAGGACCTCTTCATCGTCACCACCCGTATACTCAAAGTAGTCACCAGTTGTATGAGTCAGGGGTGGTAACTCGGAATCGTCCCGAGGTTTATCAGTAGAAGACCGAGGTGGAGGAGTCTTATGTTGAGAAGAAGTCCGTGGTAGAGGAGGTGGCATAGATGTAGATTGACCAGACTGTTTCTGACGTTTAGGTGCAGAGTCCTTATCCTTATCATCGTCATCTCTTGGCCGTTTGGGTTGATCGGTTGACTCCTTGCATGATGAACTGAGTTGAAAAGCAAGTAGACCTTCGAAAAATTTAGCTTCATCCGAAGTAAACGTTCCAGATCGCTTTGACATTTGCATCACTAGTTTAGCGATTAACTCAGATTCAGAGAGATCAGCTTCTTTGGCCATTGTATGTTTAACCAATGCGACGATGTTAGGGGTGAGTTGTCTGGAGAATACTTCTCTAGTCACACCGGGGACAGTGTCGAGAAGAAACTTGTCCAGTTCCTTTTGGACATTTGGAACGATATCCTGAAGGTACTTTTGAGTGTAACCTTCAATCATTTCGTTCAGTTCCTCCTGACGATGACTTCTCATGAAATCCTGAATAGCTTTCCTATCTTTCCGCATCTCGTCATTTTCATCATGTAAGTACTGCATTTGTTCAGCATACCAATTAAGTTTTCTTTGAAGCATGTCCTTCTTTCTAACTTGTTTGACAGCTTTCACAATTCTTGCATGTGTTTGAGAAATCCAAGATTTAGGTGGTTTCTTCACGGATTTGGATGATGATCTGGTTGACTTCGTTGATGGTGGTTGTGAAGAGTGAGACGAAGAATCCGATGATGAGGAGACATGAGGAGACTTCATGTCCTTAGGAGTTTCTGAGGGTTTCTCCTTTGAGTGTGTTGGACTGTCGAGAAGAAACTTTGTATAATCATCCTCGTCATCCTTAGACTTTTCTTTCTCAGTTACCTGTTTCTCAAAATCATACACAATAGTGTCCTCCACAGGCTGTTGTAGTTGCAGAAGAGTGGTGGCACCAGCTCCCTTATCGGGTTGATTAACCGCGTCAGGAGATGGTTTAGAGTGGGCAGCACCACTTGAACCTCCGGGGCCACCCATTTGATCTTTAGCAAATTCTTCGGCCTTTTGAAGGTGTCTGACTTTGTGAAACTTCTTTCTGTATCCTTGATCCAATTGCTCTTCTTCATCTTCAGAGCTTTCATCCTGAGGTACAAGTGCAGGAGTCTTTCCTTTAATAGTTTGGGGACTTGGAGGTTTTGGTACTGAGGGATTTTCATCCTTTGCAGTTTCAGAGTATGAGATCTCTTCATCTGTGTCAGTAGCCTCAGAGTCCTCGTCCCTGAGCTGTCTTTGCGGTTCAAGTGAAAGGATCGGAGTGGCTTCCTGAAAAGGAACTTTCTTCTTAGGGGTGGGTTTCCTCTTTGGAATAGGTTTCTTCTTTGGAACATTCCTTTGACTATCTGTACTTGTAACACTTCCAGCACTTCCTTTTCTGGTTCTCCTTACAGGTGTTCCAGAAGACTTTTCGTCGAGATGACCAACTTTGCCTTGTCTGACTGCTTCCAGATACCTTTGGTACGATTCTAGCTTTCTGACATCTTCAGTTAGAAGGAAATCTGGCAGCACAGCACCTTGTTTCTTTGTAGACGTTTCCTTAATTCTAACAGTGAGAATGGGTTCCGTCAACATGTCGTGATTGTCGGGGTCATTGAGCCTCTTGGGAATGTCAGGATGAAGTCCAAGTGCTCTCTGGATCAACAATTTGGTATATCTGATGTAGGGAATTTTTGAGCCAAGTTTGTTGAGAAATGACATCATGTCATCCCAAATCAGAGCTTCGATAGCGATGTGTTTCTTGTTGACCAATGCCCAGAATATTTGCAGTTCCATGAGATTAGGGTGCTCATAGCCGCTGTCACGGCCAGAAACAGACTTGGTGATGATCATGTAGAGAGTTCTCCAGGGTTGAGGAATACTCTTAAGCTCTACGTGAGAGTGCTTGTTGATTACTCCTGTACCCTCGTCATAACCGATATTGATTAAGAATTGGAGAGTGAGCTCTTCAGCAGGTGAGGCATATAGTTTGGTTGGATCGACTTCAGGAATTAGGAGAACAGCCCTTAAGTCTGCAGGTGTAATGGTGACTTGTTTGTGATTCAGAGTCACCGTCACAGCAGTTTGTCCTTTGACCCTTTCCATAGTGTTCCAGAACTGTTGGATGTAGATCTCAGGAACAGTTGCAGAGTGTGTAAGCATGTTCTGATACGGATGAGTCCTCAGAATGTCAATAGCAATTAAACACGAAGATTCAGAGCAAGTGAGGGTGTCAAAGTCAACACGGAGATTATTCTTTCCTATCTTCATTGGATAGCCATGAGGATAGATATCAGCAATGGAGAGAACTTCATATGCATCCACATTCATTTGTTCAGCCATGTCGTAATCTGAAATAACATTAGCCAAGAGAACCAACATATCGAAAGACATAATGTTAGTCAACAGAAGGTCTTATTGTCTAGTTATTGAATGAACAGCATCAATGATTGTTACGAGTCCTAAGTCACTTGTATGTTCAACAGTTCAATAATGTCGTGAAATGTTTCGTGAGTTAGTTAACTTTAAGTTTTAAAGTTTATTTTATCACTTATTGTTCACAACATATCAAATGATTTAAGTTTATTAGTGACATTTTAGGATTCGTGATGATATGATTAGTTTATTTACAAGTTTGTACAAGTAACAATTCATCATGAAGGTCAATCCAGGGTTAAGCGTAGTTTTGGCAAAGTTATGCGTAGACAGGTATGATATATGCTTAGGCGTAGACTTACGCGTAGAATCCTAACTTACGCGTAAGAAATGTTACGCGTAGGAAAAGGAGACCTTATGCGTAGAGCTTATGCGTAGGCATATATTAACCTTACGCGTAAGGCTACTCGTAAGAGTTGACCTTATGCGTAGAGGTCACTGTTTACGCATATCCTTCACAGGATACGCGTAGTCCATTGTAGAACCTTACGCGTAGTTGTTATGCGTAGGATTATTCTTACGCGTAACATGACTACGCGTAGGGTGATCCTTATGCGTAGATAATCAAATGACCTTGATTCTGAATTCTAAGCGTAGCAATCCTGAAATAAATTTATCAAATCATCAATATTAGCACACATATTCATTTTAACAACAATACATGGCATGAATCATTCTTTAAAGGTTACGCGTAGAAAGTCATACGCGTAGGTCAAAACCCTAAGGGTTGAGATTTACGCGTATCACTTTTAGCCATAGGATATGCACCATTTTAATTCTGGTAGTTCAAGAGTGTTGGTAGAGTCTTTAGGCCAAGTTATAACATCAAAATTGTTGTGAATCAAAAATGCCCAAAAGTTGTGAACTTTAAACCCTAGTTTCAAATTGTCAACCAATTTGTGTTTCTGAGTGGTTACCAACTATGGAAATGATCAATTCAACACCTTATAACCATAACCCAACAACCTTATTGACCAAAACACATCACATTTTGAAAAACCCAAATCAACTCATAAACCCTAATTTTCAAAAATCATTAAAACGTGTTTCTGGGTGGGTTTTGATGGTTAAGATGGTATTCATGATGTATAAGAAACGTTTTGACACAAACCATATAACCAAAAACACACACACAATGATTATGTGTTCATACGCTTATGCGTAGAACACATAATCACGCGTAACACACTTTTTAGCCGTTGGATTTGCGTGATATTAAAACCCTTAGCTTAAAACCATGTTTAGATCATTAAAACACTTACAATTTGATGATCAGAACAACGGATTTCTTCAATGAATCTTAGGCGTAGATGAGTTTAGGTTTAGTAATAAATGTGAGTGAAAGAATTAGGTGAGAGGTGTTTTATTAAAGTTAACTTTAAACTTTTGGCAGTATTGGTCCCTCTACCTTTTCCTTTTTCATCCAAAGCCATTAAACTTCCGTTTTGGTTATCAAACAACGATTTTAGGAAAGAAACATGACGACACTCCCCCTCGACTTGAGAAAATAATGAAAGGTTATTAATTTAAGTCCGAGGAGTGTCTTTGAACCAGAAAATGTACCACCATTAGTAACAAAATCAACCGAGATGTGATAACATGCAAGTACACAGATGTTTTGAAACAGTTAATAGATTATTTTCTCCCCCTCAACACTTGATCGGAAAAATAGTGAATTTTTAAAGATTAAAGTGTTGACGGAAGAAATGTACTTGCCATGTTGAAAGAAAGATAGATTAGGAGAATATTTTTGTTGTTTTATCGGATTTTATATTTTTGTATTTTGTTTTTGAAAAATTTATTTACAAAAGATGTTTTGGTGTTTGACAGGTTTTTAAGACTGTTTTAAGAGGTCATCCAATTCCTCTTGAGTCAAACACCTCATACCAATTCGGTGGACCAACTCATTAAACCTAGCGGGAGGCAAGGCTTTGGTGAGCAGATCTGCCAATTGGTATTCAGTACCCACAAAGTATAGTTCAACGGTACCCTGTTCCACGTGGTCCTTGATGAAATGATAGCGTAGATCGATGTGCTTTGATTTCGAGTGCTGAACTGAGTTGCACGAGATTGCAATGGCACTCCGATTGTCGCAGTACATCGGGATTCTGTCAAATACGTAACCATAGTCTTTGAGTTGTGTTCTCATCCAAATGACTTGAGCACAACACGCGGACATGGCTACATATTCTGCTTCAGTTGATGACAGCGATGTACAATCCTGCTTCTTTGATTGCCAAGACACCAGTTTATCACCGAGAAATTGTAGAGCTCCTGAAGTACTTTTCCTTGAGTCTAAGCATCCTGCGTGGTCAGCGTCTGAAAAAGCGATTACTTCAAAACCAGAATCCTTCGGATACCAGATCCCCAAGTTAATGGTTCCCTTGATGTATCGGAGGATTCTTTTAGCCTCAGAGAGGTGGGTTTCAGTTGGTCGCGACTGATAACGGGAGCATAGATAAACGGCAAAGACAATATCAGGTCTGCTAGCTGTTAGATACATGAGGGACCCAATAATACTTCGGTATTTGGTAGGGTCCACTAATTTCCCATGTAAATCAGCGTCTAACTTCTTGGTATGAGTCATTGGTGTGGCATAAGTATCACAGGTTTTCATTCCAAATTTGTTTAACAATTCAAGGGCATATTTGGACTGACTCAAGAAAATACCACGGGGTGATTGATGAACTTGCAGTCCTAGAAAGAACGTGAGTTCACCCATCATGGACATTTCAAAATTTTTCTTCATTAGTTTTGCAAAAGCGATTGAAAACTTTTTATGTGTAGACCCAAAAATGATGTCATCCACGTAAATTTGAACAATTAAGATATGTGCCCCGTGATATTGTATAAAAAGAGTTGGGTCAACCGAGCCTTTGGTGAAATTGTTGGCAATGAGGAAGGATGATAGCTTATCGTACCATGCCCGAGGGGCTTGTTTGAGACCATAAAGAGCTTTGTTTAGTTTGTAGACATGGTTCGGGAACTCAGGATCAACGAATCCATCTGGTTGGCTGACATAGACCGTTTCTTTAAGTTGCCCATTGAGAAACGCCGTTTTGACATCCATCTGATAGACCGTCATGTTCATATGAGCCGCGAACGCGAGAAATATCCGAACAGCCTCAAGACGAGCAACCGGAGCAAAAGATTCTTCAAAGTCTATTCCTTCTTCCTGACGATAACCCTTAGCAACTAGCCGTGACTTGTTTCGGATAACATTCCCTTCAGCATCCAATTTGTTTTTCCAAATCCATTTTAAACCAATGACGTAGACCCCTGTTGGTCTTTCAACCAGTTCCCATACTTCAAGACGTTTGAATTGGTTGAGTTCTTCCTGCATGGATTCAATCCAGTTGTCTTTTGTCATTGCATCCTTAATGTTTTTAGGTTCAGATTGGCAGACAGTGAGTGCATAAATGCAATGTTCACCATCTGAGTGAAGACGTTGTCTCGTAACGACTGGTTGATTCGGGTTGCCAATAATATTAGCCAGAGGATGGTCTTTAGTCCATCTATGTGTAGAGGGTTGATGTTGGTATACATTGTGCAGATTCTGAGGATTCAAATGGTTTGTTGAAGATTCCGCGACATCTGGTGCAGCAGTCTCATTAGCAAACGGGTTGAAGAACGCATTTGGATCAAAGTCTGCAGGTGGGGGTACTTCATTCAGAATATCATCAGCTGGTTCATCATTGTTGGAGGCGGTATGTTCAACTGTTGTGTTGGAGTCAATTGGTGTAGGTGCATCTTCAACAGTAGTTGTTGTAGCAGGTGTATCAGGTATATGAATGTGATCAGGTTGTGCAGCGGAAACAGCGGATACACCAGGAGCACGTTCATCAATATCGTCACAGAACAGAGGAGTAAATAACCTTTCCATTTGTTGACGAGTTAGCTGAGGGCTTTCTTCAGCTGATGATGGGGGTTGAGGGAAGTTTAAACGGTTGTGACCGGGTTCTAAGTTGTTATACTCAGAAGCCATTTCCGTTAGTTCATCGAAATGAGCATGAATCGTTTCCATTACCTCCTTAGTTCGACGATTCCAGATTCGGAAACCTTTAGAATTGTCACAGTATCCAATAAAGACTCCAATATCAGCTTTGGCTTTGAGCTTTCCAAAATCATCACGATCATTATTCGGATAGCAAAGGGATCCAAATACATGAAAGTGTTTGAGGTTCGGTTTATAGTTGTGGACAAGCTCGAAAGGTGTTTTGTTGTGGCGTTTTGTGATCATAGAACGGTTTTGAGTATAGCATGCAGTAGATACAGCTTCTGCCCATAAGTAATCTGGAAGTTTAGCATTGATTAACATTGTTCTTGCAGCTTCCACTAACGTTCGGTTTCGTCTTTCAACAACTCCGTTTTGTTCAGGTGTCCGTGCAATATATGTTTGATGCTGAATTCCCACTTTCTCATAAAATTCACGAAGGGTTTTGTTAACAAATTCAGTTCCTTTGTCTGTCCGAATAATCCTGACGGTGTTGCGGAGCTGAACCTGTATCTTTGTGAGAAAGGTGATGATCATTTGTGGAGCTTGGTCTTTGCTACGAAGAAAGTAGACCCAAGTCCATCGTGAGTAGTCATCAACAATTACTAAGATGTAGCGTTTGCCGTTGATCGTTTGCACACGCATCGGGCCACACAAATCCATGTGAAGAAGATGAAGCACATGCTGAGAGCTGTATTCCACCTTTGAAGGAAAATGAGCACGTGTGCTTTTCCCTTGTTCACAGGCTGAGCAAAGGTGATCTTTTGAATACCGGAATCGTGGGAGTCCTTTAACTAGTTTGTGTCGAGCAAGGTTGGTGATGGTTTGAAAGTTTAGATGTGAGAGACGACGGTGCCATAGCCAGGATTTTGTAGATGTTGCCTTTGAAAGTAAGCAAATGGGAGAGGAAGCAACCATGTCTTGCATAGAGATAGTGTAGAGACTAGAATTACGCGAGCCAGACATAAGATCGTTTCCTTGTAGATCACGAATGAAACACGTTTTCTCCCTGAAAGCAACCTCCAAATCTCCATCACAAAATTGACCTACTGAAAACAGATTGTGACCGAGGCCTTCCACATAGTAAACCCTGCTGATTTCGATGTTCCCATTAACATAATCTCCGTAGCCCATGATGGCTGCGAAGTGATCGTTCCCGAATCTGACAGTGCCAATGAACTTTGCAATAAAGTTTGATAACAGTTTAAGGTTGCCTGTCATGTGTCGGGAACATCCGCTATCAACAATCCAGAGAATGATCTGTATCACCTGCATTACACACAGACGACACAGATGGAATAGAAGTAGATGTGGAACCCGAAATGTTAGAGGGTTCCGAAGCAGATATTTTAGACATACACACATTGAGAATTTTAGGCATCCACTTAAATCCTAGTGTGTTATATATCCATTTCTGCCATCTGTAACTACTCTTCGCTTTAGTCTTAGTGAAAGCACTAGGTGGTACTACATTCTTAGGAGGTGAAGCGGTAGCTACTGTGATAGCAATGGTTGCCTTAGAATCTAAAGAAGGTGGTTTACCAAGCACAGACTTAGAATGATTAGTGGGCCTAGAGGTTTTCCGATTCTTAGGATTCCGTAATCTAGAGATTATAGCTTTAGCAACACATTTGTCATGACAATCAGAATTCATACTCTTTCGACAAATAGCACAAGGTGCATCAGACTGAATATCAAACGTACTTAACGGTTTAGCATTCGTTACATCACTATTTCTATTACATTTGCCAGACGTAACATCTATAGTGGAAGCAACATGAATTTTATTCAGAGTCCTAGGGTGTTCTTCTACTTTAGCATTCCTTATTGATCTTTTCTTAGGTCGCAACTTCCTATTCTTCGATTGAGTGCTCCTAGGCTGTGAAGTGCGGACGTTTGGAAAAGATGCAACTATTCCTGTTTCAGTAGAGGGAAACACATTAGCAACTTGTGATTTGGCAGTGGGAATTCTTGGTTCACGATTACTAAGTGTGACTGGTGCTAATCTCTTAATCACAGTAGGCGGGAGTAGTTCATACTTTCCTAACATTTCCCGTAACTTAGAGATGGTGTGAATCAGATCTTGATTTTCAGAACGAATATTACCAGCAAAATTCATAACTTCTCTAGTGTGAGCAAGATAGTGATCAAGTTCGTTTGATGCTTCATCTCGAGTCTTTTTGAGTAAATCAAATATGACACCATATTCCTGTTTAACTTTTACGAGTTCTTGTTCATATTTTGAGATTTGACTTTTCAAAGACACGTTTTGATCATCCAGTTGCTCAATTTTAGGATCAGAAGATTTTGCACTCAATTGAGCGATTTTCTTTTGAAAACTAAGTTGATGGTTGTGAATATCTTTTTCACACCATTGAAGACGACGTTTTGCATTGTAAATTTCCGTGTGTAATCGTTTATTTTCAGCTTTTAAAGACTCGATCTGAAGCACATTATCAGTGTTCTCAACAGTAACAACAGTTTCAACAATATCAGCAGAGATATAATCAGATGCAAATGGCAAGGCATGAAGTAACACAACATTATGGATATCAGCACAGATAACATCTTCCAAGAGTCGATCAACATCTTTTCTCAATAGTTTCTTTTTGCGTTTTGTGTTCGAAATAGATGTTTCTGTTTTCTCGAAAACGTTTTTCATTACCCCAAGTTCCTTATAAAAATCCTTTTCCCAGGCAATTGCACAACTTTTCAAGTTTTTAACATTAGGTAAAAGATTTTTCTGAAAGATGTCTCTTTGTTCTCGCGCCAGAGGCGATTGAAAATGTTCAACTTTGATTTCAGATCGATATTCTATCTCATGTTGTAAAATTTTGAGGTCAGCCATGAAAATGTCAAAATATCGAAGGATTTTTCGATTTTCAGGTTTTGAGTTTACTTCACTGATGGAAGGTAAAGGACCATAAGTTTGTGCAAATTCTGTTTTGGGATTAACATTAGAAGACTCAGGTGTTTTGATGATAACCCTTGGTGTGTTAGAAGAATCCGTTGGTGTGACGAAAGTGACCGCGTTTTTATAATTAAAAGGTTTGTTGTAAACAACATTTTTTAATTTTGATCGACTCTCGTCTTCTGCATCTAATTCCTCTTGACGATGATATTCAACAACACTCATGACAGTATTATCAATTTTGTATTCTGCACTGGAAACTTCAGGAGTTGGTTTGAATGTTTTTAGTGAAAGCTTTGGTTTGTAATCAGCTAGATTTTTTCCATATCCTTTTGGATTGGGTTTTAAGGTAAACTTTTCAATAGCTGTTACGGATTCACCATGTTTGTAAACAACAGTTTTAAACTCTTTAAGTTTGTTTTGCAAGCCGAGAATTTCGTCAAGAAGGTCATCTACCCGATTCGTTGAATGCTTTTTGTATGCGGAGAACTGTTTTTGACAATTTAACAACTCAGCCTTAGCTTTTTGATTTTCCAAGGTGAGAGCGTTAATTTGCTTTTTATGTTCGTGTTTCAGTTGTTCTAATTCAGACAACAAAGCATTCTTCGAGGCGGCTAGATCACGCATCTGTCTCTCTAAATATTTTTCGTTTTGATGAGATTTTGCAAAAGTGGCTTCAAAACCTTTTTCACGGTTTTCTTGAGTTTTGAAAAAGTTGAGTTGCATTTGTAAACATTCAAAATCCTTGGTTAACAGTGCATTTTTACTTTTTAAGGATTGATTTAATGCATAACATTCCTCCATTTTGATTTTATGGTCTTGAATTAACCGAGCAAAATCTGGATGAGGCAACAGATCATCTTGTTCAACGTGAGTCTCAACATGATCATTCTTTAGATCCTTAAGTACGACCACGGAGTCAATTTGATTATCAAAGGAAACCATAAGGTCATCTTGATCGTCAAATGTAACTACAGGGTTAACTTGAAAATCATCAGAAGAAGATGTAGAAGACTCAATTTGAACAGTCTGATCCGTGCCGGATTCAGATATTGGCGGAGATATTAGTTCAGATATGATGATGGTTTGTTCGGGTACCTGAGACAAGCCATCAGTGTCATACACTGGGCCTGTATCACTCATGTGCAGCTCATGCATATTAGCCATCAACATAACAGCTGCATTAGCCTGCAAGTCCTCCATATCATCATCTGAGTCTGCATCTGCCATAAAGCTCTGTTCTTTGTCTGTGAGAGATCCACCAGCTTCATCCTTAAGAGCCAAAAGTAAGGCCTCTTTGAAATAAGCACTGCCCCTAGTCCTTGGCTTTGGGCATGCATTAGCCAGGTGTCCCTTCTCATTGCAGTTGTAGCATCTAAGACCATTTAACCGATTCTGAGCATTTCCCTGTTCCACCACTTGAGCTCTGTTGTTATTCCTACCCACAGCATTAAACCCTTGACCACCGCCCATCTGACGACCATAATCACGATTCTGAACTTCAACACGTCCATTGTGCACAACAGCTTGAGTCCGTGTGTTAGATGAGGAACGAATACGATTGTTGGATTTGTTGGTGTAACGGCCAAAAGCATTAGCAATCATCACAAATCCTTGTTGCAATGCTTCGAACGGATCTGTTTCCTCAGTCGCTTCACTGACATATGCTTGAGCGTTGTTGCTGTATGGAACCAATTGATTTTGTTGAGGTTGTGATTGTGAAGGTGTGTTTGATGCAGTTGGTTGAGTTGCTGGTTGAGAGGGATAATTCTGTTGAGCATACAAGGCAAGTTGTTGATTGTCCGGTTGTGACTGTTTAGCAATTTGAGCACGGAGAATCCTTTCCCGATCAACTTCCTTTTCATGAGGCTTCAAGTAATCGTACAACAATCCATAAGTAGAATGATGCATATTCTTCGCTTGACGGAGAAAAATGACATACTTCTCCCATTCTGGACCAAGACTACTCAGGAACTTAGTATTCACTGCAATTCTTGGCATGATGATGTTGTGTTTATCCAAATCATTGATGATATCTGAAAATCGATGATGATAGGACTCTAGTGTCTCTCCAGGTTCAATCATGAAGTGTTCATAAGCCAAGTAAATTTTGGATTCCAAATCCTCCTGATTGAGTACAGATCCTTCCATAAGAAGACGAATATGATCCCACATTTTTTGTGCAGTCTTTTGAGCATCAACACTACGAAGAATTGGGTTTGGTAATCCTAAGAGGATGTATTCCATTGCAAGTTCATCAGCTTCATAGTGTAGAAGTTCTGTAGGATTTAAATCTGCAACAGTAGCAATGTTGGTTTGTTCATCTCTTGGTGGAACAGCAGTTGGATCTCCGGGTACAATGACAGTAGGCATATCAAATGGGCCTTCCAAGATAACCTTCTTTAAGAACTTTCCATGTGGCTTCTTCAGATCACAGAACCTAAAGAACCTTATCACCCATTGATCGTAGTTTCCTGGAGTGAGCATTGGAGGTCTATCAAGTGATCCAGCTTCATGAATTGATTGTTGGCTGCTTAAAGCTTCACACATCTTAGCAAACCAAGTGGGTTCCTTCATAGTGCTTCGTGATGGATGTTGATTGAAATCGTTTGTGTAGGGTAGAGTTTGAAGACTTGGTGGTGGTTGAACCATTTGTGGTTGTGGGATTGCACCAAGTTGTGGAGTATGTTGCTGATTAAATTGTTGTTGTTGTTGATGATTATAAGTGTGAGGGAAATAGTTAGAGTATGGTGGTTGAGACATGATGATAAACTTGTGTGGTAAAGATGGATCTTTGTAGTCGAATGAACCTTTGTTGATGAAGTATCCTTAGGCGTAGAAAAGACAAGAACCAAGTAGTACTTATGCGTAAAAACACCAAAAGTTACGCGTAACAATGAGGAGTTACGTGTAGGTTTTAGCTTACGCGTAAGTAGGGAAAACACTAAAGTTAAGCGTAGACAAAAGTTAGGCGTAGAAACGTAGGCGTAGGATTACCTTATGCGTAGACCGTAGTTTACGCGTAAAGTGAATCTTATGCGTAGGAATTCTACGCGTAAGCTTATGCTTATGCGTAATTTTAGGGTTTTTGCCCAAATGATCTTTTACACTTCACAGTGCAAAAGATATCCAAAGTCGACGTATTTTCAGACTTATCCAAGTAAGAAAACACGGATAAAACCAGAAAATTGAAGATCAAACCAAGGAACAATCTTACGCGTAATTTTAGGGTTTTGATACGCGTAGGATTACTCGTAACTTTGATTCTGCCCAAATGTGTTTCTAAACCAGTTTTTTGTTATGGAATAGCTTCAATAGTACCAAAAGAGCACAAAAGTGTGAATTTTGATGTACCAAAACTGCTAAACAGGTTACGCGTAGAACGACACCCACGAACAAAAACAAGCTTAAAAACGTAAATCCACGCGTAAAGTTTGAAACTTTTTGCCAAAAACAAGTATTTTAACACCTTAAAACATTGAAAGTACAAGAATCTTGGATTAAAAAGTGTAAAAAACGAGTTTTTAAGATAACCAAAGAATGCGTTATCTCTACGCGTAAGATCCAAAACCAAAACTTCAAAAACAAACGAGTACACCCAACTATTTGGCGATTGATACCACTGTTAGGTCACTAGTTTTACAACACAAGCTTATAAGAGAAGGGGATAAGGCGATTGAACAAGTAAACAAGCACACATACACAATAAGAGAGGCACGGTTAGGCGTAGGTGAATGTGTGAAAAGAAAACTTGAACAACCAACCCTCAAATGAGGGTTTACAAGATTATTTATAGGAGGGAAGCTAGGGCAACACTCCTAGTTCCCATCCTTTCTTATATGGGCTTGGGCCTAAGCTTATGGGCCTTCTACATAAGCTTGACCTTAAACAAACATAAAGGCCATAATAAAGCTACCTATTACATATGAAATATAAATACTTGAAATACTGTTTAGGAGTGATTCCAACATATAGACACAAATGTAAACATAAATAACATATATAAACATGAATCAAACATGATGAGATTTTTTGAGGCTGTGACGAGAGATGAAGAGGAGGATGATGGTGAGATTGATTGAGGTTGGTTTGGTTAAACATGAGGTTGTGATGTTGATGGTGTGCTTTTTATAAGAGATGATATGATTTTGGTAGATAGGTGGTGTTTGGATCTTGATTTTATAAGAGCACAAGGTGAGAGGAGATACCAATAACACGTTATTGGTATGCCACATCAGCGCCACATCATACACTTCCCAATAACACACCAATCACTCAAACACCCCTCTCTCATAACACACCACTAACATGTTATTGGGTCCCACAAAATACCCCACTAAAAATACCCACTCACTCACATAACACAAAAAAACAAAAGAAAAAAAAAAAACACAAAAGAATGCAAATGGCTTGAGCCATTGCATTGGCTCAAAACATTTGGCTCACGAATGGCATGATGCTTCCGTATGGTTGGCTCACGAATGGCATGCATTTGGCACACCAATGGCACCCCATACCTTGTGCTCTAAATATAAACGTAGTTTGGTAGAGAGGTGGTGGTGTTGGTTAAGGGTGAGCATCGGTCCGGGACTGGACCGGACCGGACCGAGACCGAAAAGACCGAAGACCAAATTAGGGTAAAAACCGGGACCGAGACCGAATGTGGTCGGTCCGGTCCGGTCTTCGATCGGTCCGGTCCAAATAGGCAAGATTTTCGGTTTTTTTGTTGGACCGGACCGAGATCGAAATAAGGTAAAAATCGGGACCGAGACCGGACCGCCGGTCCATCGGTCCGGTCGGTTTTGTCGGTCGGTCCGGTCGGAATGCTCAACCCTAGTGTTGGTGCTTGAGAAGATGCAGGGTTCTCAAGGGGTGTTTGTTTTTAATCATCAGAAAAAATAATAATTTATGCTACTTGGAAAAAACCGGTGCCACCTAAGCCGTAGCAAGTTTATAGGTCACTTGATACATGGAACTAACTGAATTCAAAAGTTTACTATACGGATCTGTAAAAAAAATAGTAGGCTACACAGAACTACAAAAAGTGACAAGTTAATACATTTTCATGGGAAAAAAAAAAAATTGACCTCCTACCGTCCTACTTACCAAATATCCAATTAAATAAAGTTAAAAACATTTGGGCCATAAAAGTAGAAACAATAATTTTCTTGATTACTATTTCTTCTACTCTCTCACTGATCAGGTGATTCCCACAAATAACCCTTTCTTCTTGATTCATTAAACCAATCAGAACGATGTCGTTTTCATTCTTCAAAGCCTTAAGGCCTAAAACCCCACAAGAATTAGCAAAAGCAATCAAAGATAGCCTCATGGGTCTTGACACTAAAACTGTTGTTGAGGTTAAATTACTTGAAAAGGTTCAAACTTTAACCTTTTTTTTTATATGTTTTGGTGTAATGTAATTTGGTATGCTTTTTGGGTATTGGGTCAAGATTAAGAAATTGGGGATCTTGGTTGAAATTTAGAAATGTAGATCATTTTCGAGTGTTTTGATTGCATTTTATATGTTGGTTATAGTTAAATATCCCAGACAATTAGACAAATTATGAGTTTTTAGGAATTAATGGATGAAATGCCAGAAAAAGAGTTTTTGAAAAAAAAAAAAGTTTTGTGAAATTGGAGTGAAAAATATTAACGTTTGGCCGAAAGAATAGTAAATGGGTAGTTTTAGATAACTAGTTTTGTTGGGGTGCTAAGAAACTGATTATTTAAAATCTGAATATTTTACGGTCAAGTGATTATATAAGAGAAGCAGAATGACAGCATTATGGATTTGTCGTTACTTTTTAATCTAAGTAGGAAAGTTATTTTTTTGTAGAGGAAGTAAGGCTTTTGAAGACTAATATGCAAATGCATTTGTGAATACAGGCATTAGAGGAAGTTGAGAAAAACTTTGGTGCAATGAAAGTTATGCTTTTAGGTGACGGTGAGGTTGAACCAAATGTCGATCAAATTTTACAATTGGCAGTGGAAATTTGTAAAGAGGACGTGATTGCACTTTTCTTTCACAAGTTATCTATACTTGGTTGGGAGGTGAGTGATTATGATCTAATACCATCGTCTTATGTATTAAGCTATTATATACTTTATGAGTATGATGACATTGTAATTTTTACATAGGCGCGAAAAGATTTGGTTCAGTGTTGGTCCATACTATTAAAGCAAAAAGTTGGATCAACCTATTGTTGTGTGCAATTCTTGGAGAACCATTCAGACTTATTAGACTTCTTGGTTGCGGGGTAAGATAATTGTTTGATTCAGATTTGCTGCTTTATTTGATCATATACGTTGGCTGATGATAGTTTTTAACTTAGAATAATTATAATGATGCCAGTTATGACAACAAGGAGATCGCCTTAAATTGTGGAAACATGCTGAGGGAATGCATCAAGTTCCCGACTCTTGCAAAGTAAGACATTATGCTGCTTACCTCTTTATATCTGGTCTATTTTGCAGATAATTTATTGAATCATACCTATGCCCGATTTTTTAGGTATGCAATACTAGTATAAGAAATTAGCGAGTGGCCATTCTTAACTGATTTGTCATATATTTGTCTTGAGATACTGGTGTAATGCTTTTCAAATGGTGTGTAGACTGTAGAGGAATCATGCCAAGTAGGGAGAATGCGTGTGTAAATCTGGTTAATAGTATATGTTATGATTTATAGGAGAATTCTTAATGATTACGTTTAAAAGATCCTGCAAGATTATTTTTATTATTTCCGTGTGGCTTTCAAACTATGCATGGTACAATAGGCTTTGCTCAATCCTACTATAAAAGCAATGATTGGAATGAAGCTGTTGCTGAATCCTCGTATTGGTGTTTGTGAGTAAAATACTTTGCGTGTATGGTGGGGTCTTCAGGTTTTGATTTGATCCTTTGGTCTGTTGATGAAATATCCGAGGGCATGCATGGTTGGGAATATGGGAAGAACAATTATCATCATTGAGAAAATGGAAATAAAATATCACAAAGACGCAATCTGTAAGATCATAAACTGCTGCAATTAAACTAATATAAATACACTTCTATATACGCAAATAAAAATATATAGAAGTATCCTGTGTAGCTTAAATTTAGGATTGATGGGTCCTGCTATTCATGTATCAAGCACCAATACTCCTTCCACGCTTGTATATTTGCCACATAGTTAGCAACTATGTCTAAATGGTTACAAGTTAAAATCTTTGGACCCGCCCATTTAAAAGTAAGGGTAAGGCAATCTGATATCTTAAACCTCAAACGTGATCCAGAAAGAGTAACTAGCACGAATAATCTAGACAAACAAATTTTATATATTGAGAACAAAACATACACATCTTTGGTTTTCATCTTCAGGTGATTTCAAGCTGTTAAGTCGGTCATGTCTTCAAATTATGTCAAACCTTTTGTTAAATGCACGTTTTGAATGTTTTCAATCGTAGTTTCTTCTAGATCGTTCTCATCCTCAAAACTGAGTGAAATTTATGGTTTTAGATGTCCAATCCGTAATCTTGTTACCAAGATTGCAGATCCTTTGCCAATTTTGCGAATAGTTTGATTTCCATTTCGTTAACTATATATTACATTAACTCCAGCTTCAACTTAGATGTCATGATCGGTTGAAGCTCAATATGCAGATGCCCAAAACATTCTTCTTCTTAAATTTCTACATCTTAAATCGCCTTAAAAGGTGTTCAAATGAATGGAAGTATGAGATATGATCGTTATGCAACACAGTAAAGCTGTGAAAATGGAATATTAGCTTCATTTAGCTATGTACTTAATGTCTTTGTTTCGTTTACACGTGCAAGAACTATTACGGAAGTGTTATCTGCAAATATATCCTTGCAAACTAATAAGTCCCGCCACTCTTGTTTAATGGCCTTACAAGCTTACTTTTGACACATAATATAAGATAAGGACATGCAGTACGCGTAAAATGTTACTACCATTTTCAGTTGAAAGCATGACACTTTTAATAATGTCTTTTCAGATATATGTTAGAGTCTCCAAGCTTTGAGTTGTTTTTTAAGTACGTGGAGCTAGCTAACTTTGATGTTGCTTCTGATGCATTTTCCACCTTTAAGGTCAGATCTTTTAGTTAAAATTATTTAAATTTCGGGCAGAATTCGCTGGTACAACTCACATTTAAGCTGTCTGTAACTTGTTATTATACTAAAATTATACAGGATCTGCTTACCAAACATCCGGATGCAGTTTCTGAATTCTTAACTTCTCATTACGTCGAGGTTTACTTCTTTCTTGTGTCTTTCAACCATAATTAGCATCTGAATCAGTTTAACTTGCATTGAATATACGGTATGTATAGATTATCATATATTTATCATGATATGGTTAGTCATTTTACATAAATAGTGAATTGCAATGTAACTAATGGTAAGAAATTCACATTCTTCGAGATTATTTAGTGACTAATACCAACTCATCAATACAAAACTCAAATTTGTGAAACAAAAATTTTGAGTTGTAACATATCAGTATTCACGAGGCGATGGAAATCATGAACAGAAAACTATGGTAAATTAGTACAAACTTGTTAAAAGGACAGCATAGGATAACCAGATAATGGAAGTGATGGAACATTTATAAGAGACAATGACAGGACAAAACTTGACACACACGACTTATAGTTAGGGTTTCATCATAAATGAATAAATTCAGTAGAAAAATCTTCTATTTAAATTATTTGCAGACGCACGCTGATTTTATTCTTTAACATCATTTCAGTTCTTTGAGCAATATGAAACACTCTTAACCTCTAGTAACTATGTAACAAGAAGACAATCTTTGAAGGTCAGTTTAACTATTTTTACATTATTCATTCGGGTTCATGTGCTTGGTGAAACAAACTGATGATGAATCTTTTGGTTTGACAGCTTCTTTCTGAGTTCCTTTTGGATCCTCCGAGCTCCCATATAATGAAAAAATATATTGCAGAAGTTCAGCACTTTAAAGTCATGATGACGTTGCTAACGGTAATTAACGCCTTTTCTTGTTTATTATTAACATTATTGGGATTGCATCTGGTTTCAACGGTTTCGGTTGAAACGATTAATTTTTCACTATGGGTTGAATGGGCCTGTTTGGGTTGGTTTACCCATAATTACCCTCTATAAATAGTGAATGCCTTAATAATGAGTATAAAACTTTTAATAAGAATATATAGGGTGTGAGAAGCTCCCCAACCAAATGGTTGTGGGTTCAAGTCCTACTTAGGACATGTGAGATAGATTTGTGGTGTATATATTGTGAAATAGTTTGTCGTTCAAAAAAATGAAAGTAATAAAAAAAATATTGACTCAATATTAAGCTGTTTATATAGAGATTCAGGAATCAGGAGGTTATATACATTAGACCCATTAGACCAGTTCCCTTTATAAATAACTTTTTATCATATACGGAATAGTAATTCCTTCCAAACTTATATCTTTGATAAGTTCATGGTCACTATTTGTTATTATGTCTGACAGGATACAAGCAAAAACATCCAGATATCTGCATTCCACATCTTTAAGGTATAAGATCTTTTCTCATTATTACTACAATACACTGCATTGCAGATTAATGTATGAACAAGAAGCTACATGTTATCGTTTATTTTTCATTTTATTGCTTATTTTAAAGAGAAAATTTTTTAAATGGACACTTTCTCTACTAATTTACACATATAAACCACGCTTATAGAATTTTCTAAAATGAACTTTTCAATATGAGACGTTAGATTGTTACTGTAATGCGTTTTAAACCGAACACGTGCACACTAATTCTCTGGGCGTGGTCGAGGCGAGGAGTTTGGGCGAGGGAATGACCTAGGCGTGCCCTGGGCGTGGTATGAAACAATGGGCGTGTACCTGGGCGTGGCATGGTGGGCGTGTTATGAACCTGGGCGTGTACCTGGGCGTGCCTGGGCGTGGGATGCAATGAACCTGGGCGTGTTGCTAGGCGTGGGTTGCATGAACCCTGGGCGTGCCTGGCTTGGAGATGTACTTGGGCGTGGATGTCCTAGGCGTGGAATGGGGCGTGAGTAATGGCTGGGCAAGACTAGACGATGCTGAGGCGAGTGCTATGCATTTTAGTTAGTCCTGGGCGAGCTAGAAAAGTGTCTGGGCGAGGGATTTAGGATTAGGTGAGTAGGGAACATGTATCTATTCAATGTCATCACCTTTTTAATTCTCCATTTCATTGTTCCCTAAATCTTGACCGTTCATGTGGCATCTATTAGATCAAAATGGTTTTGTAAAACTTTTGTTACACTAATATATGCATGAGCAATGTAATGTTTTTCACTGTATAGTTCACATGATCAATAGGGATTGTCAGTGAAAATGTACTTTTGGTTCATTTTAGTAAAATCAATAAATGTAGTCTCTTTTTGTAAAATGAGTGTGAATATGGTCCATATTAGTAATTGACTTTATTTTAAACCTTGGAACTCATATTTTGTTGGCTTATAATTCTTTTACCTGCAGATATTTGTGGCTAACCCTAATAAGCCTCGAGAAATAAAAGTCATATTAGCAAAGAACCATGAAAGATTGCTGGAGTTGCTAAACAATCTATCTGCTGGAAAAGGTAAATTACCATAATATATGCTACTCTGCATTAGAGGTGGCAAGTTGGGTGGGTTATGTAACCTATCGAAATGGAGATCAGGTTGGGTTGACACACAAACAGTTTTTTGTGCTCTTTTTTAGAAACTTCATAAAAACAGAAATGTGTAGATCATGATTACAAAATTATAATTATTATAATATTAGTTTAAATCTTCGAAGAAAAAACAATCATGAGTTGTATATCTTAAAAAATAAAGTTTAGGTGACATAGAAGTTTATACCTATTAACTCATTTCCCTTTTGGCTAACTATTTTTCTAATTCCACCCATTTTAGATAGAAACTACACAAATCGACCCAATCATCAGTAAATGGCCCGAAATTGCCACCTCTATCTCTGGACCAATTCCTTTGAACGTTAATTTTAATTGTTACAACCTTTTTGTGTACACATGCTCATATTCTCTTAAAATATATGCTTTAGGTGGTGATGATGATCAATTTGAAGAAGAAAAGGAACTTATTATCAAAGAAATACAAAAAGTATCTCAACTCCCTGATCTTTCTTCTTAGGTAACAATTTCTGTTTTTCATTTATATTTGTGAAGAAGATTATGTTATGCATCTATTTCAAGTTTAGGGTCCTTTACGTGATTAAGTATGAGGTCTCTTATGACAATAATAGCGATAGTTGGGTGTGTGTCTCGATGAGTAGCCTATATATAGGCAATAGTACTGATATCAGATTTATGAATGAATTGATAATTTTCTTTGCTCCAGTTCTCTTTACACACACTTACAAAAGCTACTATAATTCCATAGCTTTCCTTGTTGATTTGAGGATTGATTACCCACTGAGCTTAGCTTGGTCCTAATTATATCTGAATCATAACAGATTACAACACACCAAATATAAACCTCTGAGTTTCATTTTCCAATATGTAGTAGCATATAACAACCGCTACATTGAAAAAATATCATCTTTGAGATATACTGTGCGTTTGGTAGCATTGTGATTCATGGTAGCCTTTTGGGACCCATCTTATACCTAAACCGATACCGATTGTGATTCATGGTAGCATACCGAACGCACCCCTCGATTTACTTCAAAATCTATTTATGACCAAGTGACCAACATTGGTCTTATTATTATCCATTTGGTGTTAAAAATTGGTTCTAACTAATTGGAATTATTTTATTTTGTGGGAGAGTTCCTACCTTATACAAGCCTACAGGTGCCAAGCCTGCAAGAGATGAGCCATTGACCAGTACTAGCAGCATGGGCCCAAGCCTTTAAGTTCTAGCTGGAGATGCTAAAATTGGGTGGGCCTGGAGGGTTAGGTAACAAATAGACACAGGTTTAGGATGAAGCGGGTCTTTTTTAGTACCTATGGGTTCAGGTTTGGCTGTTTGGCTTGACTCACAAACACTTTTGTCCATTATTTTTCAACAATTAACTGATGTGTCAATTGTGATCGCATTATAATATTGTTACTACAGTAACTAATACATTTGGTTGTAATCGATATAGAAGGTTGCATGCACTGAAAAGATATTATTTCGTTGGGTGACTTCATATATTTTTTTTATCTATGCGGCCCATTTGACCTATAGCTAATTGTGTATTTTAACCTGTTTAAGTGACAACACAACCCTAATCAAACTACTCATAAGTTAATGGTTCGAAATTGCCATAAACATGTGTTCATTTACAGATTGCAATTTCAAACCACTAACATATGAATAGATAACTCTTACATGGGAATGAAGCCGCAGTCAACGGTAATTGAGTTGACCAGTGTAATTAACGTTTGTTATGCATAAATTGTGCCAACAAACTAATGAATTTTTTATAACCCTACACTGGAAAACAGAAACAGTTAACTTACCTTATCTTTACATTGTGTTTTCAGATACAGAACCAGCAATTGACTATCATTGGTTGCAATGAACAGCCAAACGCTGCCATCGGTTTCTAACCTGATTACATGTATTAAGTATAATACAAGTAATCTTTGGATAGCGGAACATTATTTGACTTTCAGAGTGGTACAATTTACTGTTTAGGGGAATTATTTCTCACATATGGATGCTGACTTATTTGTAAAATCAAATGTATGTAGCTATGGTGCTCTACCCTTGTTCAGCATATCTGTAACAGCATTTTGTGGTCAAATATAAGTCATAGTGGCCTTTTGTGCAAGATGGTGCTGAATGTAGCAGACTAGCAGGTAACTAGCATAATCAACCAGCTGAGCCTTTGGCTCAACGGTATGTGAGTAACAGTCAACCAAGAGACTATGGGTTCACGTCTCGAATGAGACATAGCATGCAATTAGATGCACGAGTATATATCTTTTTAAAAAAACTGGCATAATCATTCGCTGATTCTGTCATTCATTATATTGAGGTTTTAGTGTCAACTAAATAAAGGACTAGTGTTGAGGGGTTTTACAGGTGATCAAAATAGTCATTTTTGATAATCTGTCTAATTTGCTATCAACCATGAGCATTGTTCGTGTCAACGACTATAATGTGTCTTATTGCATGTATTGTACAGAAATGTTCTTAATTGTTTGTTAAGTTGCCCGTATTTAGAGGTGGCAAAATGTGCCCAAAAGAAAAAAAAAATGGGCTAAATGGGCAACTTTTTAAAAGATTTTGGCACATTTTGCCCCCTCCTTTTTTTGAAATGGGCACATATAGCCCATTGAAAACTTAAATGGCACTAACGGGCACATTTCCCCCCCTCAATTATTGAACATTACGATTGTTTTAAAGAGTTTTTTTTTTTTTTTTTTTTTATATAATATATTTAAGTTTTTTAATATAAATAAGATATTACGTTTAAGAAATTTATTTCGTCGTTTTAAGTATTTTATTAAGCGATTTGTATAACATGTGCCCGTTTGGCCCGTGCCCGTTTAGCCCGTGCCCATGCCCGCCCGGCCCGCCCGTTTTGCCACCTCTACCCGTATTAGAAACTTGCCAAACATAATCTAAGTTACATTAGTGTGGTTGAACTTTATTACATTTGTGTGGTTGAACTTTATTTTCTCGAGTTGGATCACTTGTTTCAACCTTTGTAAAAAAACATTCACAATTCTATGATTTCTTTTCCCTGATCTGTTTCAAATGAAATGATAGTGTTTAACATTCACAATTCTCTGCCCTCTCAACTTATTATTAATTGATTTCCAGTCGTTAAAATTGATCTTTTTTATGCTAATACATGTGCATGGTAGATGTTTTATTTTCTCCTTCCAAATTTCACATTGTTTAATCTTAAATTCATGATGATTGTTCGATTATAATGTTGTTTGATCTTAAATTTCATGATGTTTTGTTCGATTATAATGTTGATGTGTTCTACGGAGTAATAAATATGGGTTCAAGATTTTGGATAAAGTTTTGATAATTATTCATACATGACACTAGGTTTTTGTTGGTGTAAATCCTTAGGCACTTTTGTTTATCAATTAAGTTCTAACACATGTTAGATCACTTGAAAAAAAATATACAATTTACAAGTTGGTGGTCAAAGCATTATTTTGTCCAGAAGTGTGTTGTTGTACGAAAAAATAACAAAGACTATAATTACACCATTTGTCCAATGAATCTCAAACTTTACAGAACTCGTGTAATGTGTTAGCTAACTACAGAAAAAAAATTGGATTAAAACTCATTAGTTTGCTATGTGAACGAGGCATTTTGCCACGGCTGCGCAAATGGGACAACAACTCGTATTATGTTATGTGTTGTTGTACAAAAAAAAAGACTATGATCACACCCTTTGTCCAATGAATCTCAAACTTTACAGAACTCATGTGTAATGTGTTAACTAACAGAAAAAAATTGGAATAAAACTCATTAGTTTACTATGTGAGCGACGCATTTTGCCACAGCTGTACAAACAGGACAACAACTCATATTATGTTTATGTGTTGTTATTGACATGTTTTCATCTTGGTTATAGGCATGGGTGACAACTCACAACACTTACGAATGAACAACTAAAGTTCTTTTTAGAGATATATATCGAAGAAATACTAGGTAGGATGATAAGGGAAACTAGAGAAGTAGCCTTCAAGCAGAGTCTTGGGAAAGAAACTTGAGGAACAAGTTTGGGAAAATCACTACCCAAAAGAAAGGGCTAATTCTAAGAATGCATCTTTCGCTCAAGGTGTCATCACTTTTTAGGAAAAAAGTTTGGGTATTTCCAAAATAGACTTTGAGACTTGCGAATTTTCTACTTTTCATATAAGCTTGACAAGTGTCCTTCGAAGTTTGTGTACCCAATCATTTTTTCTGACTTTTACAGCTACGATTTTACAGCGACCGAATCTAAGCTACTTTTTTTAGAATCTTGCGAATTTTTTTTTTGTCTTTTAGTAAAAAAAGTCAAAGTTACTAAAATATTTTTTTATACTTTTCGCTCCTTCCCAATGCTGAGCGACTTAAGCAAAATAACATTAACGACTTTTTTTACTTTATATTTTTGTACCTTTTAATACCTTTTTTACATTTTTCAAAATTATAATTTTACCTAAATTGTCTATTATGCCCTTGTTTCTTCAGTTTCCACCTCTCTACAAAATTTATGACATTCCTCACAGCCTCACACATTCACACCACTCCACTACTCCCCCAAACTTCTCATTTTCATCTCAAATAAAAAAGTTGAAAACCTAACAGACGATCTCCTGCGATGTTAATGGCGTCAGACAATCGTCACACCGTCACCATCGCCGTTTTCTCACCGTCACCGTCACCATCGCCGTCTTCTCACCGTCACCGTCACCATCGCCGTCATCTCTCCGTCATCGCCATCTTCTCTCTGTCATCGCCGTCCTCTCTCCGTCATCACCGTCGATTTCGATACATCCATTTGGTTAATCTCTGGTTCTATTTTTTGAATTACTTATTGTTATAATTGATTATAATTGTAAAATTGAGTTTAACCTAATTTTGCAATTGATGTTTTATTGAAATACTTACTGTTATAATTGATGAATTGTTATTTTATTGATTGGTACTAATTGAACAGTTTAGTAATGTGGATCTCTATGAATTTAGTTGGTGAGTAGTTTGTATGTTATGATTATAAGTCGTGTGTCGATGTTAGAGTCCTGTTTTTTGACGAGAAACATATCGTTTATAGATGAAAAACCGATAACTTTTTGGTTAATGGAAGTTTTTGTGATGGAAATGTTCGATCCCTGAAACTAGGTAGGTTAATATGGAATTTCAATATGTAAGGAACTAGGTACGAATTTTGTATACGATTTGGACTGCCCTGATAATTGGCGCATTTAAGTTTAGCTTAGGAGACTTGGTATCGAATGGTAGGTCTGTCACTTGTGTCTTGCATATACCTACATACATACATACTTGGACACTTGGTTACTTTCTTAAGTATGCTTAATGAACTTTAGGAATCACAAGGAGTGCATTGTATTTCTTTCCCTGAGCTCTATCCTTTTAAGAAACTAATTATGCTTCATTATGGGATATCTTTCAGATAAGTGCAAATTCAGTTTGTGGGTTTACGGGAGCTACCATTGGCCAGTTACCATGCTTAGAGATATCCTCAAGTGTTACGAGCTATGGTAATATGTCATCAGCCTTGAAGTTTTATGTTTGTATGTGTATGAGCTTATAGTTGGAAGGATTATTTATGGGGTCAACAAATCTTCGTTGAAATGTAACCCGATTTTATAACCTGACCAATTTGTGAAGGTCGGCAGATGATTGAACATACAAAAAAAGTTGTTGAAGATAAGTTCACAACACTCAAGGGCTATGAACATATCCTACATCAGTGGTTACCAAGTACTAGCAGTGGACCCAAAGTCAAAAAAGATCTTGCAGCTTTTACGTTTGAGACAGGTGATTTTTCATACTTCAAACACATATGCTTTTTGTAGTCTAGTTTGACAGTGTTTTATTTTGTACTGAGAAATGTTGACCATTGAATTCTAGATATACGTATCCTCTTATTCTTCTTAAAATTGCAAAACATAGTTTTTCCAAAGTTTTAGACAATTGGTTTTGTCTGACTTTGCCATCGTAACTGGAGTGAACCATGTTGATCAATTTGATTGTCGATTCATGTAGCTCTCATGTGTTTTAGTAGAGGTTAAGTTTGGTCAAGTTCGTTATATTATATATCTTTTGAAGGTCAATATTTGCAATGATGCAGTCGAAAACCTTTATTTTGCAATTGTAAGTCAAGTTAAACATCAACGTATCTCACATATTCTAAAAAATGAATACTATACTGATCTTTTAAGCAATCTAGTGTGTATATGAGACATATAGTGGGTATTGTCAAAAGTTTGTTAAACCTATACATTTTTGTGTGGTTATACGGGTACGTGTCTTCTTGAAAGTCAACAAAGCAACATTGAACATGCTACACAGGGTCGAACCATATGTTACATACGGGTACGTGTCTTCACAAATGGTTTGTACATCTAGCCGCTACTATTCTCCATAGTTTTGCTGAATACATTTTATTCCACAGGTACCCTAACTTGAAGAGCGTCAAAGAGTTGATCTGCAAGAGGGGATATGGCAAGTTCTATTTACAGGAATGTGCTTGGTTTTTGAAACTATGCTTCTTAACCTTGATATTATTTACTGAATGATGTAATGATGAGTAGCTTTTTTTTTAATCACAGGCTCTTGTTAAATTTGGGTTGATCTGTGTTGAAGATCTTATCCACGAGATCTTGACCGCTGGACCTCATTTCAAGGAGGCCAACAACTTCTTGTGGCCATTTAAGTTGAAGGCACCGTTGGGTGGCATGAAGAAGAAGAGGAACCACTATCTTGAAGGCGGAGATGCTGGAAACCGTGAAGACTACATCAATGAGCTCATCAGGAGAATGAACTAGGGATATTGGGTAAACGAATAGTTTTGTGACTTATCATCTTGTTTCTTCAGTGATATCTTGAGAAATTTTTGAATTTTATATTTTAGTTATCGACTTGCAATATCTATCCTCCTTGCTTGTCACAGTACAACTTTATTTTGTGTCTCTTCACTCTCTTGTATGTTTATGAAAATGCTTTTGCTGGTTCATTTTGTTACATGAACAAATCTCTTTTTCTCTGCAGATGCAGGTTGGTCTTCACGGGAATAATGCTGGGCAGTGGTGGCTAGACATGATTGGGAGAACCTTGGATGAAGGTTCCAGTTTTCACCGTGTTGGTTCTAGACAGCTGGCGGGCATGCTTATTGGAGTGTGATGAGTATTATGTGACGATCGTTATTTTCTATTCAATTGCATTATACGTGCCATGCTATATGTTTAACAACGGAATGTCATTTCAGGGTCAGAAATAGTATTAGAGATAACGTTGGAGATATTGATGTTGCAGCAGTTCCATGTGGATTTGGTAATGCTATCGGTAATAAGGTAACTGCTGCATTTTGGTCATGCTAATTTGCTTAAATTACTGGAGATCCTAATGATGCACATGCTATCTATATATTTCCTTTTACTTATTTTTTTATGTAATATTACTAATTCACTGGTGTGTACAGGGAGCAGTTGGTTTGAGGATGAGAATCTATGGACGGATCATATGTAATGCTGATTTCGATCATGTATACAAGACAATGACCTTCAGTCGGCCACCAAATATTGTGAATGAAGTTACGTACCATAAATATGTCAATCCTGCTACTATTTAATACCATCAGTCTGGTTTAGCAGGTATATAATACCATAAATATGTCAATCCTGCTACTATTTAATGACCAAAATGAAGTTACGTACTGTATAAGTTATAAAGTTGCTTAATGTGGGTCTGACTATTCATGCTGTAGGATATGATTCCGGTGAAAAAAAGCGCATTCCTGCATGGTGTGATCGAGTCTTATATCGTGATAATCGTCAAGATTCATCAGACAAATGCAACTTAAAATGTCCTGTAGTCTGTTCGGTTTTGCAGTAAGTTTGCTCCATCCATTTAGTGTTGTACTTACTCATCACCATCTTGATTATTTGGTTGCTGAAAGGCTCACTTTTCATCAGGTATGAAGTGTGCATGGATGTGACAGACAGTGATCATAAGCCTGTGCGTTGCATCTTAAGTGTGGAACTAGCTCGAGTAGACGAGGCAAAAAGAAGAAAACTGTTTGGAGAAATTATCAAATCTAATGAGAAAATCAGGCGTATTCTTGAAGAACAATGTAATGTTCCAGATGCTATTCTCAGTACAAACAATATAATTCTTCATGATAATGATAAATCAATCTTGCGAATTACCAACAAATGTGGGGAAGACAAAGCTCTATTTAGAGTAATATGTGAAGGACAGTGTACCATTAAAGATGGAAAACAAGCATCCAGTCACCGCCCAAGAGGTTGTTATGGCTTTCCACGATGGCTTGCGGTAATTTTCTCATATGCCTCTTTATATTTCACCTTTATTTTATTTTTAGGACTGTACAATTCTGATTTATTGTGTACTGCACTTAATAAACCAGGTGACGCCAACAGTTGGTATAATAGAACCAAATCATATCGTGGAGATATCAGTGCATCACCAAGGATATGAAACCAAGGAGGAATATGTAGATGGTGCTCCTCAAAACTGCTGGTGTGAAGATGTACGTGATAAGGAAGTTATGTTGGTGGTAGAAGTGAGGGGCAGTTGTACATCTGAGAGAAAATGTCATAAAGTTCGTGTACGTCACACCCACAGTCTGTCAGATAGGTCTATGCCTATGGAACAGAAACATGATAACTCTACGCGTGTCCAAGCGAATGTTCTTCACCGTTCTGATATCAAGTGGTTGACTGGTTCACATGATGTGGTTGACCATTTACGCGATCTGCATACCCCTTGAAGCTATTAACAAGATGAGGTGGTTCATGATCTTGGTTATATACATTTTGACTAGAGAAAATCATTCTTATAATGCTTATTGAGTTTATTTTCGGCTCAAAGTATAAGTGTTAATTTGTGTATTGCTACTTTTTTTTTCCGGGTTTTTGAGGGGAGGGAATGGGTTTGGGGGTGTGAGTTCTTACTTGTTACGATTAGGAGTTAAATCCTTGGAAGTAAATGTTGGTGTCATGGATTTGTATATAAGCTTTTCCAAGCCTCATATATAATATCATACGTTTATATTTTATAATGGCAATTGTTCGTGTGAAATTTACTCTTCAATAATGTATTGAGCATTTATTGTATTTTTCTTCACCATGCTTGATGCAGTATTCACACACGTGTAAGTTTGATAGTCGTGATCACTTACTAGCAAATTGTGCACAGATGATCTCGATTGCTGACTTGCAGTCCTGGATATAAGATTCAATGACGTTTTCCCCATGAGGTTTTGTTTGAGAACATCAATAAGAAACATACAAAATTGAATTTTTTTTATGGTTATGTCACACGGCACAATATATTACAATTTATGACAAAAGTAGCTATCAGGGATGAACATCAAACCAAACATTCCTGCGTTTCTAGGGTGATTAAAAACTGGTCCATTTTGATGTATCCACTAACTCTACTATTGGGAGTGAAAGGATTATAGCAGTGGTTACCAAAATATACTAGCAGTGGTTTAGTAACACTAGCAGTGGAATGAAATATACTAGCAGTGGTTTAGTAACACTAGCAGTGGTTACCAAAATATACTAGCAGTGGTTTAGTAACACGTAGCAGTGGTTACCAAAATATACTAGCAGTGGTTTAGTAACACTAGCAGTGGAATGAAATAAAGTAGCACATGGTATTTGTATGATCAAAACAAAAGGAATAAAGGATATATACCTAAATCTGATTCACTTCCTGCATGCTTAGCTATATCTTCAATCGTTACACTATTCACACACCCTAACGCCAAATGCAAAATCGCAGTAGCTATTTTCGAACAACCAATATCAACATCAATCTCCAAATAATTCTCACCTCTATAATAATGACAATTCAATGCTTTGCCTAACAAACACGCGCTATCAACATTGTAAGGTGTAATGGAGATACATAGCACATTGGCAAGGCAAAAGTTATCAACATTGTATTGTCTACAAATTATCTTCATCACTACAAGAGTTTACTAAAGTGTAATAACATGTAATGTCTTTGTAATAAGCTTTAGTTTGTAGCAGTTTGTGATAGTGTAGAGTAGTGTAGTCAAAGTTTAGTCAAGTGTGTTCTTGTATAAATAGTCCTGTATCACTTTCATTTCATAATAAGATTTGGAAACATTTCTTAACTTTCCCTCCGATCTCTGATTCTCAAAACTATGGAGGGTAAATAACAACAAATAATATATTATCATTGTCAATTAACATCAGTTATATACAAAAGTTGTCAATTTTACAAACAGAATATCATTGATTCTAAACTAAATACTATAAATTACAAGTTTACAACAAGAGAAGATGTGGCATGCCATAAAATAATCCTAGAACCTTTTGAAGATTATACATAATACTGAAGTGAGAGATATTTTCATGAGCGCCGGTATTCCATGTTAAAAGCTTAACAAGAACTTTTGATGATACCATATATTTGCTCACAGCAATAATGCAAGAGTTTCATATAGTAAGGAACCATCAATGGTTAATGTGATTCACTATCATACACATATCACAGCGCAATAACTCTAAGAGTATCGATCACAACCTATCTGTAGCCGGGGACAATGCCATTTAGACATTGTAAAGGATTACTAAATATGAAAATTTATGTAAGATGTGGCAATAAAAGGCAGATAATCAACCGGTGTTCTGCATTCCAGCAGCAATGCCCTTCATGGTCAAGATAAGTGTGTCCTCCAAACCAGGTGCATATTCACTTGTTGGGTTCAACTTAATAAATTCATCAGCCGGTTTACTTGGCTCAGGGCCATTTTTGGAGATATGAGGCCTTAATGTCACATTATAGTTTGGATCACGAATTCGTTTCAGGGTGTAAGCTTGGCATACATTTAAGGTCGTGATGTATGAATCACGCAGTCTGAGCCTTTGTTTCAAGTAGGGATCACCTTCAAGAAGGTCCTTATGTCCAGCAATCTATGAAGCCAAACACACGAGAAATAAATCGTGAAGCTTTTAATGGGGTGAAGTCAATGTAACAATTTGAACCCACTTGCCTAAAGAGTTATTCATACCCGAAGAAGAAGATTTCTGGTGTCAACATAGTTTGCACGTAAGGATTCACCAAAATTTAACAAATCATTAGAAACGAGTAGCTTGTCGTTCAAAGCAGCGATGCCAGGGTCTCCTTTGGTAAACACCATTTCGACCAAGTCGATAGTGACCCTGTTTTGTACATGTCTTGTAACATTAAAAGACTTGTGGCATCTTTTTCTATGACTTTCTTAAATGCACCTCCGAAACCAAGCCAGACGGGGAGATGAAACCTTGTTTGAGTCCAAGCAAAGATCCACGGAATGGCTCTAAGTGATTCTATGCCTCCGCTTGGTTTCCTTTTGGATGGGCGGCTCCCAATGTTCATCCTCCCATACTCCGTTTCAGGTGTTGCCTGTAAAGATACACAATAGAAGAACCAAGAAGCATTTTTATACCAAACTATAGAAGGATTAAACAGTAAAAAATAAGCAAGGTAAGACTTATTTTAAGATGATGATACTTACACATCGGAAATACTCAACAAACCGAGGTTCCTGGAAAACAATTGAACGGTACTCTTCAGTTGAAGAAGTCGCAAGGTCATCCATAAGTCGATGCCACTCAGGTTTAGGCGAAATAGGAGGATGCATCCCATGTTCAAGTGTAGCTGCGCAAAACCTTTGAAGTGTTCTGAAACACAAATGTTCCTCACCAAAAGACTGTTCGATAACCTCACCTTGAATCGTAACTCTCAGTGACCCATGAACAGTTTCAGGTGGTTGGGACAGTATCGCAAGATGGGTAGGCCCACCTCCTCTTCCTACCGTCCCACCACGTCCATGAAACATAGTAAGTTTAACCCCAAAACTTTTAGAAACGTTTACAAGGTCTTCTTGTGCCTTGTAAAGCTGCCATGCAGCCGAGAGTCTCCCCGCGTCTTTTCCTGAATCAGAATATCCAATCATGACTTCTTGCTTACCAGCGATCCTATTTTTGTACCAATCGATTGAGAAAAGACGAGTCATGGCTGCTGGGGCTGCTTCAAGATCAGCAAGTTTTTCAAAAAGTGGGACCACTCTTAACGGTTTTGTTACACGACATTCCCTCTGAAGAAGCTCAACTGCCAGCACATCAGAAGGCGATGTAGCCATAGAGATTATGTAAGCGCCAAAACAATCAGATGGAAGTTCTGCTAATACGTGAAACGTATCTAAAACATCTGCGATTTCCTCAGTTTGTGGGAGATCGGGACCAAAAAGTGGACGTTTCCCTCTTAGTTCTTCTAGAAGCCATTTTTGACATTTGTCTTCTGACCATTCACGATATGAACCAATTTCTAGATGTTGTGTTATGGCATTGAGGACATCTGTGTGTCGCTCAGATTCTTGACGTATGTCAAGTCTCACAAGTGACAACCCGAATGTGGATACTTGTCTCAGGAAATCAAGAAGTGTTCCGTCAGCAATCACGTGGTCCCCACACATACGTAGTGATTGGTAGCATAGCTCAAGAGGTTCCAAGAACTACAAAGATTTCAAAATTTTAGAATTTGATCCAAGGAATGCAAAATTTGGAAAAATTGCTTGCTTGTGAAAAAAAGTTAATTTTTGGGTGGCCTTCATACACATTTTCCCAGTTATCTACTTTACCTGTTCAACATGGGTATAAGAAGACTCTTCTGGTGTTTCTGAAAATCCGTGGGCTAATAGATGACGGGCACGTTCACGTGTATTATATAGCTTGTCTCTCACAGCACCAAGAACAACTCGATACGGTTCAGTGGGAGGAACTTGTTTCCAAAATTCTGAAGAAAAAAACCCAACATTCACACCTCAAATGGTACTAATTAACAGTAGTAATAAAAAAAAAAAAAAAAATCGTTTTTATTGATCATACCTTGGTAGTGTTTTACATCTTTTCTTGCTGATCTATATCTGCTTCATGCAATGCAGGAGCATCATTAGTCCCATCACCCGTTACAGCAACAACTTCCCTGTATTCATTCCTTAAAAGAGTAACTAGTTTATGTTTATCCAGAGGCAATGATCTTGCCATAAATTGAAGTCTCGGTATTATTTCCCTCAATTGTTCAACAGTTTTTTCTCTAAACTCCGGCCCTTCAATAGCCAACCCATCCGGTGTCAATATCCCACATTCTCTGGCAATAGCTTTAGCCGTATTAATGTTATCACCAGTCACCATCCTAACCATAATGCCTGCATCTAAACAAGTCTTAACAGCCTCCTTGACCCCTGGCCTTACTGGATCCTTAATTCCAACCACTGCATAACACTTGAGGTGAAGATAAAACATCCATAAAATGTTTCGAAGTGCTAGTTACCGTTCCATATTAGCAGACCATCCAAACTTGCCAGACACAAGAACACATGGGGAAGAGCTCAAACGGTTTGAGATTTGTACTTTAGCAACTTTGTCACCAAGTTGTTGCTTCATCCAGTCACAAAGAAGGACATACTCTTGCTGATTTTCCCTCTCTTTAGCCTCATCCGTGTCACCTGCAATGTAAAAAGTTATTTGCCTTACTCGACCCTTTAAACAATATAAACGTTAGGTAACAATTCAAAAGAAACAGGCCCCTGTAAAATGGGTAATTTTTCATATTAGTTCAGACTGGACAAGGTAAAAATGGGTAATTTTTCATATTTATCCAAACTTCCGGAAAAAAATAAGGCAGATGATTACTAGTATATTTTCAAAGTAGTCTATTTTTTATAATAAAACCTATAGAATGTTTAATGCTTAAAAAAAATACACTTTGAAGACTTTCAAACCATTTGACACGTTTCTTGTTAACTTTTAAGCCATTATGTTTTACATGGTTGGCGCGTTAAAGATAAAACATATACATGGTCACCCCGCCACAAGTTCCTGGTCAACTTACCAAGTTTGAGATCTTCCTTGCTCACATCTACGGCTTTTCTGAGGAAACAAGAACTACATCCAAATAACATTTTAAATGACTGCCTCCTGAGAAAGCTCTGCCAACACTATGAGTTATGCACAGAAAATGCCATTTCTTACCAACAAGACTGAGAGGGAATGAAACACACAGACGTTTCTGATAAACAGCCTGCAAAAGATAAAGAAAAAACAAACAATAAGAGTCTGCTAAAACTTTGTAACGAAAAGCAATATATCAATTGTGCAAAGCTGGTATTGATACAAAATAAATGCTCAACGTAAATAAAATTATCATATTTATTGACAGTGATTTAGTAACACGTAGCAGTGGTTAGCAAAATATACTAGCAGTGGTTTAGTAACACTAGCAGTGGAATGAAACATACTAGCAGTGGTTTAGTAACACTAGCAGTGGTTACCAAAATATACTAGCAGTGGTTTAGTAACACTATACAAAATTGAGTGACCGTAAATAATAAGCATAAAAACAGAACACATACCTGCACCCTCTCATTAAAAACAATGGGAACCAAAGCCTTTGTTCATTCAAAATCTTTATTACATTCTAAGCGCTACCCGCTCCAAATAGTACTCGCTATAAAAACAGTGCTACATAAATACAAACTGATATATCAAAACTACGCCTTAAAATTGCGATAACTCGAATACAGTTGACTCCACCAATTCAACACGCAAACTGATAAAATGAGTTATTCACCTAGCACTATATACTACTCATACTATATACAATTACAGTAATTTATTCAACTGATAGAGAATAAGTATACCTGCACGTGCGTTGCCGGTACCGACGTCGATGATACCCATATGATTTTCAACATGTGAAAACAATTTAACCAATAAGCATTAAAAAACGGATTCAATCGCCCCACATAAGAGATTAGCTCTTGTCAGGCCTATCAATTTCAGGAAACCAAAAAAATTTGTTAATGTTCTGGAGATGATGAGATGATAAGAATGAGAGGCGGTGTGGGTATAAGCTGGACAGATATTATACCGGATCTCGCTAAGAAAAGCCCAACATAATTTTTTTTTTTTTTTAATACATGATTAAAATGGTTTGGATCTGTGATGCATCTAGGTAGCAGTGGGTAGAAGTTTATGTTAAAGTTTAAAAAGTGAATTGGTGGAAAGAAGTAAAGATGCTCAACATGTAAAAATAGTTAAGGGTACAATAGTCATTGTAATTTAAAAAGTATTTAAAAGTTATGTAAAAAAAATATAAAAGTACAAAAGTACAAAGTTAAAAAAGGCGCTCAAATTAATTCGCTTAAGTCGCTCGACATTGGGAAGGAGCAAAAGGAATAAAATATTACTTTTTAAAGTTTGACTTTTTTCTCGAAAATATAAAAAAAAAATCGCGCGAATCTTAAAAAGTCGCTGGATATTAGTCGACTAAAAATCATAGGTACGAAAATGATTGGAATCTGAAAAGTGTCAGGACACGTGTCACTCTTACATTGGAAGGAAAAAGTCGCAAGTCTCAAAGTTTATTTTGGAAATACCCAAACTTTTTTCCTAAAAAGTGATGACACCTTGAGCGAAAGATGCATTCTTAGAATTAGCCCCAAAAGAAATTAACAAATATGATTACCTTACACTCTAATCCCAAAGTTTCCATTTGGAAAGAAAAGAAGAGAAATGGATATGAAATTGAAAAATATCATGTTTCCGAGATTTTTTGAGAGAATAGAAGAGAAGAGGGAAGAAAATTATGTCAAATTCCCCCTTATAAACTACTTCCTAAATTGGGATGATTTGGAGAGAAGTGAAATGTTAAGCTTAATTTAGTCTTGTCTCTTCTATTTTCTTTCCAACTTGGAACACACAACTAAAAATCATTTTTCCCATCTACTCTTCTTTTCTCTTTTCTTTATCCTCTCCATTCATCTTCTTTTCGTTTTACACTCGTGAAAGATCCAAATATGTGGCTTGGTCTTTTTTGAGAGGAAAAACGGGAAACATCTACCCCCTCTAACAAATATGTTTAGCCTAACAAATGTAGAATGTGATGACTTTTGTGCTACACATTTGAAACATGTATGTTTAAGAGAGACTCCAATTCCTTACCCCCAACTTTGTGCAACTTTATTTGATTGGAGTTATGCCACATGTTCAATTAGTCGGTCTCCTAATCCCCTAAATCCCTCGTGATTTCTTAATCCTAATATTTATGTAGTTCAAGTTGTGGATGTTCATTTTATCAGCCATGAGGCTCACATCATTCATGACTCAGGGTTTTGAAGGTGGTTCTTCAGTTCCTCTAAGTTTAAGTGCCCCCAATGTTGATCGAGATAGGCCTAGGAAGAAAAGTAAAAAGAACATTGATTTGACTGAGTTAGAGGTTGATATGAGAAAAGTAATTGCCAATTTTTCCAATGAAAACGAAGGACCAAATAGACGATTGTCATGAAAATTTGCAGAAGCTTGGGTTAGAATCTACGGATCCAATGTTTTTGGTGGCATTTGATATTTTTAGTCAACCGTCAAATAACTTTAGGGAGTCATGGATGACACTTCCATCAGATCCTCCTAATGTCATGAAAGGGTGAATTAAGATGATGACAAAGACATCAGGCTATTTGCAGTTTGATCTAATGATGTTCTAAAGTATTTGATATTTGTATTTTAGTACTTATGTGATGAACAATATGCTACCATGTATGAGGTTTTGGGCTACTATGTATTTAGCTTTTTGGTACAATGCTTGGTAGTTGTCTTTTGGTAGCCATGTTGTAAAGAATATGCTATAATGTATCTAACTATTTGGAACCATGTTTGATAATTATTTATTTAACTATTTGGTATCATGTATGGTATTTGTATTTTGGTACTTATGTTGTGAACATTATGTTGGTACTTAATGTTTGTTCTTATTATAGGTTATTTATGTTTTTAACAGGTAGCGTGGATAATGCGCGAAAAGTTATCTTTGTCATTTTGGTTTACTTTTATTTAAATACTTCCGACCAAGGGCAATGAAACAAAAAATGGATAATACATTTGCAATGTCCGGAGAACAATTTACTCAAGAGCTTTTGGAGGGAAATGATTTGCAATGCACGGAGTGGTTATGCATGCTACGCAATTCATTTGTTCGACTATGTGTACATTTTAAAGAGAAAGGTTGGCTAAAAGATAGCAAGCATATATTAGTCGAGCAAAAGATGTGTATATTTTTATGATAATTGGTCATAATCAACGCTTTAGAGTGTTAAAGCGTAAGTTTCAACACTCAAATGAAACAATCCATAAGTGTTTTCATGAAGTGCTAGACAAAATGATGGTATTTGCAATGTCCGGAGAACAATTTACTCAAGAGCTTTTGGAGGGAAATGATTTGCAATGCACGGAGTGGTTATGCATGCTACGCAATTCATTTGTTCGACTATGTGTACATTTTAAAGAGAAAGGTTGGCTAAAAGATAGCAAGCATATATTAGTCGAGCAAAAGATGGGTATATTTTTATGATAATTGGTCATAATCAACGCTTTAGAGTGTTAAAGCGTAAGTTTCAACACTCAAATGAAACAATCCATAAGTGTTTTCATGAAGTGCTAGACAAAATGATGGTATTTGCTGAAGAAGTTATAAGACCAACGTCATTTAATCCTAACCCAAACATTCTTGGATATAATAAGAGGGACCGATGAGTTTTTGAGGTATCTAATAACAATATCACTAGTATGATCTTCAGCTTTATTTTTATGTTAACAAATGATTTTTGTAATAGGGAGTTGTTGGTGCCCTTGATGGAACTTTGATACATGCTAGTGTCCCCGCTGATCAACAAAATGTGTATTGAGCAAGAGGTAGATGTGATTGTTACCAAAACGTTTTAGCCATTTGTGATTTTAACATGATATGTACTTTCATTGTGACCGGATGAGAAAGTACAACACATGATTCTAAAAGATTAAATGAAGCTTTAGGAAATCCTAATTTTGATTTTTCATACCCTCTTGCAGGTATTACTACAAGTGAAAAGATAAAGCAATATGTATGTTATATATACATCATTTCAAATATTAACTATCTCATAACTTTTCAGATAAATATTATCTTTGTGATCTTTGTGATGTTACATATAGATACGTGGATTTATGGCACCATATCCCAATGTTAGGTATTTGTTTAGAGATTTTCGTCGGAGTCATGCAATGAACAGTAAAGATAAGTTCAACCATATCAGTTAGTCAGTGAGAATATGACAAAACGAAATACAGTACAGTTAGTCAGTGAGAATGTGCAAAATGATTATGATGATGAAGACATTCAATCTCACGGGAGCGAAGCGGATCAACAATACATGACTACTTTGCGAGATGAAATTGCAACACAACTAATGCAAAGTAGAGCTTGAATGTTTAATTCACTTGATAATATGTAGCATTTAGTATCGTACTTTGTTTTGTACGTTATTTTTTTATGTATGTTAAATATATGATTAGTATGCTTTATTTTATATTTCCAAAATTTTACTCTTTATATAAATAAAAAATTTTGATATTTGAAATGGTAATATGGTAAACTAAAGATATTCAGACGTTTTTGAATACAGACAGTCTAATATAATTCAGATTCGGATTTCTGAACCATCTATTAAGATTCAAATGTGACATTAAGATTCAGAAAAAAAAAAAAAAAAAAAAAAAAAAATAATCTGAAAAAACTTACATCACCTAAGTCATGTTTTATTAATAGACTTAAACTACTTAATCTGGAGATCCTCACTTATATCACTTTTCATTTTAAGTAATACTCTCTTAACTAAGAAAACAACAAACAACTTTTCACATGACTTTATGTGTTGAGCTTTTTTCATATTAAAACAATTAAGTCAAATTCAAACACCATCTACGTTTTGTTCACATAACTGAAACAACAATTTAAACATCAACAATAACACACAGTCTTAGAAACAATTCATACATATATTTTATATTTGACGTTGATTTATTTATGATAAACCATCATAATGTCGCGCAGTGTTTAGGTTTCACCGACAAAGCTTCTCTCGAGGTTATGTCCTGTTTGTCTTAGAGACATTTCAATATTTTAACAACACCGATGCCGAAAAGAATTATTCAAGGCTTCACTTAATTTCCAAAGATAAGTTAGATCCATAAATATGTAAGAACAAGATTGAGATTCTCTCTCAAGTTAGCATAAACATGTGGTTCATTTACAAATAGTACGGCTTACAAAGTAACCCATTTTTCCTTAAACGACTTATTGTGACATTTTAAATACTCGACTAGTTGAAAATTGTTTAACTGAGATATATATTCTCCCTATCACATTTTAGTATGTTGATTGTAAATACATTCGTTTTTCAAACTTTGTCCAATTTCAAAAATGACAAATTTTAGTTTTTTAATTCCAGCGAATAATTTATTTTCTTAAGAAACTATTTGCTATCTAAAGGAGTAAAAACTACAAAATAGCCACGTACTTTCAAATTTGTGTCGACTTGAAAAAGTTAGTTTTTTATTAAATGACTTCAACAACGTACTTTTACATTTTGGTGAGACTTCACCAATATGACACTAAAATGACTATATTATCCTTGTCACTTTAACATAATCACAACCTTGTCCTCTTTAAATGGTCCCTTACTTCCAATGTTAGTCATTTATACTAACGACCGTTAGTCCTTTTGCACGTTTTCGTCCGTTTTTACACGTTTTCGTCCGTTTTACACGATTTCGTCCGTTTTTTTTTACGTTTTTGTTCGTTTTTGCATATTTTCATCCATTTTACAAGTTTTCGTCCGTTTTTACACGATTTAGTATGTTTTTTTACGTTTTCGTCCGTTTTTACACGTTTTCGTTCTTTATACGTTTTGATCCGTTTTGCACATTTTCGTCTGGTTTTACACGTTTTCGTCCGGTTTTACACGTTTTCGTCCGTTTTTACACGTTTTTGTTCGTTTTTTACGTTTTGACACGGTTTTACACGTTCGTCCGTTTTATACGTTTTGACCCGTTTTTACACGTTTTTGTCCGTTTTTACACGTTCTCGTTCGTTTTTACACGTTTTCGTTCGTTTTTGCACGTTTTCGTCCGGTTTTACACGTTTTCGACCGTTTTTATAGTTATGCTTAACATTGCGCTCTTAGTTTTATTACGGGTTGGAAAGATATGAAATGCCAAGATAGTGGAAGAAAATTTAAAATGTAGAATTCATTTTCTCATAGGGGTTTTTAACAAAAAAAGATAAAAACAATTAAAGGGGAAATTTTAATTAGTTCTTTCTAAATTTTCATCCTAAAAATAGAAGAAAACGTGTAAAACCAGAAAAACATGCAAAAACGAACGAAAATGGAAAAAAGGACGAAATCGTGTAAAAACGGACAAAATCGCGTAAAAACATATGAAAAGATGCAAAGACGGACAAAAACATGCAAAAATGATAAAAATGGTGCAAAAACAGATGAAAATGTTCAAAAATGAACGAAAACGTGCAAAAACGAACAAAAACATGTAAAAACGAACGAAAGCGTGAAAAAATAAACGAAAACGTGTAAAAACAAATTAAAACGTTTAAAATGGGTGAAAACGTGTAAAACCGGATGAAAACATGCAAAAACGAAGGAAAACGTGTAAAAACAGACGAAAAAACGTGCAAAAATGAACGAAATCGTTTAAAAACGAACGAAAACGTGTAAAAACAGACAAAAACGTGCAAAAGGACTAACGACCGTTAGCTTAAAGTGTAGAAAACTAGAATGGGGGGTTGAATAGTTTTACCGATTAAAACTTTGTGTTAAACTTTTTAGATCAACTTATGTCAATCTAGGATATTGATAGTTAGATGTGATTAAACTATACTACGAGATAGAGAAAGAAAGACACAACTATAACACAAGTATTTATAGTGGTTCGGCTACAAGGTCACATTCCTTGCCCTACTCCACTCCCTGAGTACCCAACTCGAGAGTTTGTAATCACTACACAACATAAGCTCCTTTTCTTGGCGGAGAAGCCTTCACAACGTTGCTTACACTTTTTTCCGGTACAAAGCTAAATACCGAGTTCTTCACACAAGGTAGAACCAAACCTTATTCGCTTACACTTTATCCGGTAGAAGGCTAGATATCGGGTTCTTCCACAAGGTAGAACCAAACCTACGTCGCCTACACTTTATCCGGTACAAGGCTAGATACCGAGTTCCTTTACAATGGAAGAACTAATCCAAGCACCACTAGTTAACACAACACACCTATGACATGCTTGAGAGGAACCAACAACAAGAGACACTTCTGAGATCTTGTGATGATGATGAAGTCTAGCAACTCATGTCTTCGAGCTTGTAAGTTTTTTATGCTAAACGCCGTGATCTCGCCTTTAAGAGGAACCTAGAGAATCACTAATAGAAAAGCTACATAGATGATCCTTGGATTTGAGGTTAGAGAAGTAAGAATATATAGAGAAAATATATCTAAAACTGGTAAGGAGAAATGAGGGAATGGCCAGCTATTTATAGGAGAGAAATCCTCTGATCACCCGGATTTGCCGGATCCTTTCCCAAAGGGATCCGACAAGTGTTATCCAAGGGATGCGACTATTTTTTTAATACCAGTCCGGATTTTGGGTTACAATTCCGGGTTTTGGGTTATGGGTTATGATCCATGGGTTGTGTGATGTCATGCATGATGTAATAGACATCTTGGGTCATGGGTTATGCACTTTGGGTCATGGGTTATGAACTTTGGGTCATGGGTCATAGATTTACCCATATTGATGTCATACATGATGTCATGCATATGGTCCATGGGTTTTGGGTCAAGGCCCATGGGTCATGGGTTTTGGGTTATGGATAGTCCAAGCTTTTACAAGTTACATTTGGCTTAGCATGTATTTTATAAAAATGTAAGTAACAAAAGTTACTTATAAGTGTTTTATAAAAATGGTTTTGGTTTTATGTAAACTATTTAACTAAACATGTTTAATGATTTATTTATTTAGTGAAACTGAGTTAGTAAACTATTGGCTCAAAACTTTACGTATTTATTTATTTTGTTAAAATGATTTTACGATTGTTATCGAAAAAACACAAGAAGATCGTAAAATATAAATAAACGTTTTTACGATCTATTTGTATTAACATAAAGGAATAACGATGCAAGTGAGGGACCATTTAAGGAGGAAAAGGGTGTGATTATGTTAAAGAAGACAAGGGTAATATAGTCATTTCAAGGTCATATTGGTGAAGTCTCACCAAAATGTTAAAGTACGTTTCGAAGTCACGTAATAAAAAAGTAAGTGTTTCAGTCGGCATAAATTTGACAATACGTGGTTGTTTTGTAGCTTTTACCCTATCTTTAATACATCATGTAAACTTGTCATTGCAATCATTAAAAGTAAGGGTGCAAATGAGCCAAGATTTTGTCAAGCAACTCTCGAGTCGAGCTTTTATCGAGCTCGAGCTCAAGCCCAATAAACCGGCTTGAAACATATAATGAGTTGAGCTCGAGATTTTGATAGCTCGGCTCGAACGGTTACTAAGCTTCTCGAGCCTTAGTATAGATATATTTTTATATTATTTTTAAATATCTAAATAAGGGATGATTTGGATATTAACCTAATTATAAGGACTAACTCCATAAAGGATAAAATTTAATGTTCTAGACGTAGAAACTCTAATGTTGGCCTTGGTTATGAGAATTTTATTGTTGGTTTTATTACTCTTAGTAATATTTAATTTGGTTTTCAAATGGTTAAGTATTTCTCTTCCAATTTGTAATTCGAGATCATGTACAAGTACTATGTTAAGACAATATTTTGTGGCAACTGCAATTTGCAATTCGTTTTGAAATGAAATGGTGTATTTGCTATTTTGTTTGAGCTCAGTTCAGCTGCAAATACAGTTGGCACAAATTCGAGGTTTTCATATATATAATTTCGAGCATTTCAAGCTAAGCTCGAGCTTTTCTCGAATCCTACTCGAGCCGAGCTCAAGCTTAGATAGTTAAAGATTGACGAGCAATCGAGCCGAGCTCGAGTCAACCTTTTATTTTTCGAGCCGAGCTCGAGCCATGTTGAGCTCGGCTAGATTACACCCCTAATTAAAAGTCTACATCACTTATTTTAAATTGAAATTTTCTTTTGTAGTGGACTAGTAAAATGCGAAGCAAATAGCTCTTATTACTATTTCACAAAAAGGTATCTTATAAGAAAAATCGAGAGGTATACAATTCGCATATATCACAACATCTCACTTTAAATATGGCGGAACTTAAACACACAACCTTTTAATTGAGAACATAAATATCTCACATGTATCATCAGGCCAAAGGCCCTTTGGTAATCGGGAGAAATGTTAGGTTTGGCAACTAACTTTTGGAGCGTTTAACAAATATAATATATTTTTGGTAACCATGATTTTTTTGACTTTTTTAGCCGACTAGTTTATGGGTTGAACCCCAATGTCACACAGACTCAAACCGAGTAAAACTTTTTCGTTTTAGGGGGTTAACGTGTCCACTTCAAGATAATACTTGTTTGACAGTGTGCGATCACCATTTTGAATTTTGTTTAAATCCTCCTATTTGAAAATGATTGTATACTTATAGAAACAATTACTCTATGAAACACTTATACAAAACAAATAGATATCCAATGCCTTTGATTTAGTGGTATGTGAGTTGACCACCAACCTAGAAATTGTGAGTTCAAGCCTAGCTAGAGACATTTGTAAGATATAGTGTGAGATATGTGGTATATGACGTTAAAAAAAAGAATAAAAAAAAGGTTAATATACAAATATGTTACTAAACTTAAAAAAAAGTTCCCCTAAATTACCGAACTTTCATTTTGTTTACCTAGTTACCGAACTTATAAAACATGACATTTGAGGTAGCTGAACTTATTAAAAAAATTTATAAACAAAACACTGAACTTGTAAAAACACAACATTTAACATATCAAAAAATATACGATTAAGTCACTCCTATCAACACTAAAAAACGCTTCTTATAAATTCAGTAACTTAAGTGAACAAGATTAACTTTGAGTAACTGAGGCGAATTTTTTTGAAAAGTTTAGTAAAATGAAAAATAAGTGAAAGTGGATGGAGCATTGATGTAAAAAATCCATTTGGCAATAAAACATTTCTATCAACTCAACTCAACTCACTCGACTCTACTGAAAAAAACTAAACAAAAAACCCTTTCCGTCATTCCAACAGGTAAATAAATATGCTCTTTTGATCTCAATCAATAATAATCACTAATATATATACTTAATCACTTGCTAATTTTGCAGTTAATCGATCAATTCATTTCATCCACATTTTAATCAGGTAGCTAGAAACTTGTATCATTTTTTTAATTGGAATATATTTATGTTTTTATTTTCTTTTATTCGATTGATGAACATGCAAACATTTTTTTATGTTAAAAGTAGTGATTGAGGATTCTTACTGCTAATAAATAAACAGAGTAGCGTGTTTGGATTATCTAAATTGCTTGTAGTGCTTATTTTGGGAAATACCGGTTTTTAATAAGCAAGTTAAGGTTATCGGAAACAACCGTATTAGATTTTTTTTTTTTTTTGTGCGTGCATATCTTCTTATTTTTAAGCAAATAAGCAGTTTAGAGTGTTTGGATGATCCAAATTTCAAAATAAAAATGGTTTCCGTAAGCAAGTTGGGACCTTCTTAGTTTGAATTTTATAATTAAGATGAAACAGATTTTTTAAGAAAATTTTTACGTGCCATAGGATATGTTTGGTTTAAGGTTTTTGGAACTTGGGAATGAGAATGTGTACGATATGAACCATTGTGTTTTAGGTCCTAAAATAAGCATTGAAACCGCAGTTCTTGTAAGAAATGCTGGTTTACTAGTTGGTTTTCGTTTCCCGCTTTCTTATGTCTTAAAAAAAAGAAGTTTATTCTTCAACTTTGTATTATGATTTCCAGGAAACACATTTCTTCTTTGTCTCTCGCGTCGCATTGTGTTGTTGTACCATTGACTTTCGTTATTCCAGTAACCCGTGTGCTCTCTCTATCTTCGACAGTAGATGCAGGGGCGGAGGGGATGGGGTGGCTAGCGGGCAGTGGCGGACCAGGATTTTAGAGGGCGGGGGGCAAAATTTTTTTTTTTGATAAAATTTGTGATGAACTTTAATAAAAAGGTCATAAAATTTTTTTTACACTAAAAACTGATATTTTTTTAGATTAAGATAGAGATATAAGGTTTTTACATTGTTTGATCTTAAGGTGGGGGGCAATTTGATTTTGTAATGGGGTGCACTTTAATAAAATGGTCCTAAATTTTTTTTTTTACACTAAAAATTGATACTTTTTGGCGAACCATGGAGGGCACCGCCCCCCCCTAACCTCCATGTAGTTCCACCCCCCCCCCCCCCCCCCACACACACACACACACACACACACACACACAAATTTATTTTTGTTAATTTTCACGAAAAGAAAAAAAGAAGGAAACCATCCGTCCTGTGACTCCTGTCAAAGTGTCAATTATAAACCGATCAAAAATTTTTACAAGGTATTCAATATTCTTTATTATTTAGTTTTCATTAATGATCAAAATTAGTTTTTGTGTTCGGAATATTTCGGATAAATGAAGAACCGAGACACCGCGGTTTTTTCTTGTTGCAAATTAATGATCAGTTGAATACTTGATAAATGATAAATGTTAATTGCTTCATTGATTGTATGCTTATTACTTGTTATTTGTTAAGTTATAGACTCTACCAATTGTCAAAATTTTAATAAACTAGTATGATCAGTTGATGACTTGATGTGTTGTATTGTATGTTGCCATTTGGGACAGTTAGTTTTATGCATATTAGTTTTGTTACAGAACATATTAGTTTGACTGGTATACTTATTAACTTATATGTTGCCATTTGACTGATATACTGTTACAGAACATATTAGTTTTATTCCTAAAAATTTAGTTTAAAGATACGAGTTTCTTAAGTTTATTATCTATTTGGTTCTTCATCTATTTTTCTAGATTATCATGTTTTGTTGTATTTCTTCGAACTATGTCGTGATTATATTTTTTTTTTGGCCCTCCTTAACTTGAAATCCTGGCTCCGCCCCTGAGTAGATGAATGGTCAGTTTATTGGGTTCACCATTGAGAGTTTCCTAGAATGTGGATCATGTGGCAGGGTTTTGATTATATATCGTAGCTTTAACTTGTATGACGACATGACGTTCCTCTCTATGCTTACCCGCGCACATTTTCAGTTTTTTTTTAATCAAATGAATGATTTCGTGGGAAATGGAGCTGACTATAAAGCGCATAATTGTAGGATCAAGTTGTATTGCCTCTCTCTCTTTGGGGATAATACTCTAACCTAACACGTAAATGAAACAACACTTATAACGTATCATATTCATTTCCATTTCACCCTTTTATCAATATTATCCCTATATTTAACTCATCTTAATAACTTGGTCGACAGTAACAAATTTTTGACGGTAACAAATTTATCTATCTCACATTTTGTGTGAATTTGGTAGCATACAACTGAATTGATGTATTCTTTGAAATTTTTATGTAGGTTGACGTCTCAGAAATGGCATACGCAGCATTGATGCCAGCGAAACTGGGGTTAGATGGTACCCATGATCTTCACAGGCTTAGGACCACTACCTCGTGCATGAATATGGACAATCTGAGCAAAGGTCAGCTTCCATTCCTTCTATTTATTAATTCAGATCCAATATTTCATCATAATAGATATGTTTGTTTACCTTAAGTAAGATTATATTTGTACTATTTTTTTTTTTTTTTTTTTTTTTTAGTTTCGAAATAGTGAATTTTAATTTTTTTTAGTGATTTGCACCAAGTCTATTTATACAAGTGAGCATCAATGATGTAACTAGATTATTATTGATATGGCAGAAGAGTAGTTAATTACTTATTATATCATACTTCTTATCTAAATCTACTAGTTGCCTTTTTACCTAGCAAATTAGCAAGGTATTTTACGATTGTTTAGAGGTTTGTAAGACAGATACTGCAATTGCTTATGTTCTACGAGCACTGTAGTGGCACTCTTAATAGGTCATAATAATGAATGCTCTTTGACTTTTGAGATCATATGGTCTATATTGCAAGATAACTTTCGTATGAATTGTAAAATCTGTCACAAATCACTGAAAAGGGAAATAAGCTCTATAACCGGTGTTACTGATGGAAAATTGTTGGGTAAATTCAGAACAAACGTCCGTGTTTTACATTAAGAGTAATTTCTTTGACCTTACACTCTCAAACATGTTAATATAATTGCCAGAAATAACAATAAAATTAAATAGTTGACTGAAAGTGATAAAAATATATATTGATTTAACTTCTTGTCAAAGTGCTCTTGCAGTATCAACAACTAAAGAAACTAGAAGTTACAACCAAGAACCACTATTCACACATAACCAAAAAAACAGTAGCCAAAGGAATTCATGCTATGACTATAAAGTATAAACAATATTTAGAACAATCATCAACTCTTACAAGCACAATGGTTTACATAATATCTCTAAAACATTAATAAGGGGGTGCTTGGTTAGGGGTAATGGGGGTGGGGAATGAGAAAGGTAATAATTAAACATGTCTGGTTAGGACTAGGGAATGCAATCATTATTTAGTATTAGGTAATGGGGCATTACTCAGTAAATTCGGAGGTATGATAATGATTACCCACCACCAGCAGCAGCAACCACAACCAGCAGTAGCCACCACCACCACCAGTCACCACCACCACCACCAGCAGCCGCCACCACCACCACCACCAGTAGCAGCCACCACCAACAGCAGCATCCACCACCACCAGCAACTACCACCACCAGCCACCACCACCACCACCAGCTACCACCATTAGCAGCCACCACCACCAATCCACCATCACCAGCAGCCACCACCACCATCACCAGCAGCCACCACCACCACCAGCAGCCACCACCACCTACCAGCCACCACCACCACCACCAAAAGCAGCCACCACCAGCAGCCACCACCACCAGCAGCCACCACCACCACCACCACCAAAAGCAGCCACCACCACCACCACCACTAGAAGCCACCTCCACCACCAGCTACCACCACCACCACCACTAGCCGCCACCACTTTGGAGGTTAATGTGTTTTTCTTAAACCAAGCACTATCAAAGATAATGATAATCTCTATTCCATTCCTTTGCATTCCCTTTGCCTTTCCCATTCCTCATTTTATACCAAGCGCACCCTAAGTATCTATATCTTAAGTAGATGAGTTGTAGCAAGCTTGAAAGTTTAAAAGAACACAGTTGATAAACACACGTTGAACCTGTAAGATTAAGATTTTAGGGGCATCTAAAATGCATGATCTGGGACTTATTTCTAGACCATGATGATACAGTGTCATCAAACTTAGGGAATGCATTAATTACCAACACTACCAAGCTGATTTTTTATTAATATAAATTACCGATCGGACAAACGATGTCTATTAGTTGATGTAACATATTTTGCTTGCAGCGATGTCTATTAGTTGATGTAACATATTTTGCTTGCAGCAATGAATAGAACATTGCAATGATGGAACTTGCATGAGGCATGCTTGAGTAGTTGAGTCTTTTTTTCTCCAAATATATACTTTAATAATGGTGCTGTAACTTGTATTCTATTTTAGGAATGAGTTTGAAATATATATCAGATAAAAGTTGATCTTTGTAACTGGACATTCAAACTTTTGTTAAGGTTTTCAAAATAATAAGTGACATATATGTAAGAGTTCCGGAAATTTAGACAAGAACATCTAACTGTGACAATGAAGGGTTTTTTTTTGTTGTCAAACTGGCTAAGTTTTTATTAAACATTGTTTAATTAATGAATAATCTGATAAAGTTTGGTCTTTTGGTTATTTACTAATCAGATTATGAGGCTTTACTAAAATTCTCCACCAATGCATGTGATATATCACCCGGAGCAGTTAGAGCTAATAAGATAAAAATGGGTAAAAGCTAGTTATACAGATTCCAATGACTTGATCATCAAGACAAGTTTCAGACTTTTAGGACAGTCTGCACCTTATGGTATATAAACAATAGGGATCTGTGGGATATGTTGCTTTCTTTATTCATCGTTCGCTTGAGATTCTCAGAATACTGAACTCAGCTATTGAACATCTGAAGTTCTTAGGAACCAATATCCAAGAGCATTAGGTGGCAAATTGCAATTTGTAATGTGTATGTGTACATTTTGTTAGATTAATCATCAAAGTTAGTATTGGTGTGTTTATTTTGTATGATTAATTCATTAAAGCGAATGTTCTACAGATTTCGTTCGTGGAGCGAAGGTTGACAGACTTAAGGTGAAGGGACCTATCAAAATGCCAACCAAGGTTCTGCATACCAGATCTGCATTGTCCTGTGTTGAAGGTACTCTCATTTTGTGCTAATATTCAAATGAACATTCCATAATAGCATTTTTCCTGTGTTGACCGGCCAACATTGCCAGCTATATATTGCGAATACAGAAATGAACTTTCCGATATGCTACAGAAAAGGGATCGTGGTTAGCATATATTTATAAAAAAATATCTGTAAAACTGTTGTCAACTCAGAAGCTTTATCAATGTCAATAGAACTTCAGTCTTATCGTATTCTTTTAATTGAATGTCTGGCTTTACAAAGTTAATATTTTTCTAGAACAGGAGCTGTTCATGAGACAACCTGTACTCAGATTTAATGATTTCCCTCTATTATCATTTTGTTATTAGAGAAGACAGGGTTCAAGGACTTTCTACATATTGACGATTTTGACAAGGGAACTATATTAAAGATTTTGGACCGAGCTAAAGAGGTAAAAGCGTTGCTAAAATCAGGAGAGAGAATGTATCTTCCGTTTAAGGGGAAAACAATGGCTATGATATTTGCCAAGCCCTCCATGAGGACTCGTGTTTCCTTTGAAACAGGATTTTTTCTCCTTGGTGGCCATGCTATATATTTGGGCCCAAAGGATATTGAAATGGGTAAGCGGGAGGAAACTCGTGATGTTGCTCGTGTGCTATCTCGCTACAATGATATCATCATGGCTCGACTCTTCTCACATCAGGTGAGCTCAAGCAAATTAGGGATTGTTTGGGTTTGTGTTATAAAGCTTATTACCTAATTATTGCAACTTGTATTAAAAATTATCAGTTTTAATGTGGATAAACAAAATTTTCTTATGATGATAATCAGTATCATGGTAACCAGAAAAAAAATGATTGTCCAGATGCTATACAAAATTACTACACCATTTATTTATTTATTTATTAATTTTTTTAATCTATCTCACAAGATGCATCCTTTCTTCTAGTTATCGTCCTTATTACCCAATTTTTGTATTAGTTCTCTAAAATCTTAGAATTTGCCAAATTCTTAACGCCAACTGATTATTCAATTATTCCAATTTTAAACAGGAAAAGTTAATCCATATACTATTGCTAATTATCCATTCCCATCACTTAAATTCACATTATCGTTTCCAAAGTACGCATCTAAACAGCCGGTTAGTCTTTTGTCATGTTCCTTTTGTGCAACTCGGTATTTGCTTGTGTATATTGTAGGACCTGCTGGATCTGGCTAATTATGCAAGTGTCCCTGTAATCAATGGTCTGACCGACTATAATCATCCTTGTCAAATCATGGCCGATGCTCTCACAATGATCGAACACATTGGTCAAATTGAGGGAACCAAGGTACCTCTCTTGGGCTTAAAACCTTGAACTCTTAAAGTAGGAGATAGAGGTGGCTAGATGGGTGGTTTGGTAGCTAGGTTAAAAGGGCTTTGGGTTGTAACAGGTTAATTTTGGTACTCGCCGAAAACGGATCAGGTAGGGTACACCTGTAAAAAGTGTTTCAACAAATGTCTGAAATTTCGTATGAACTACTAATGCATTATTGTAATTACAAAAAACAGTAGTATAACATTAACAATCTAAATCTTTGAATAAAATGGGATAATGTATATGAATCCCTCCCAAACTATAAGCTATTTTAATTAAATCCACCCATGGTTTGAAACAACTTTATAGAGCAACCAAGTATGTACACATGTTTGTTTACGTTTATCATTGTTCCCGTCCGCCAAGATTAATGCCATAAAATATTTAATTGACAATAACTATAACATTGTAACATAATTCAGATGCTGCCTTTTTTTCTTACTAGAAGCATGAAAGAAGGCTATCAGCGACTCAATTTTTCTATATTTCAGTTGTATAGTTTAAATATGTTGAAGTTAAGTTCATCTTGTCATTTCATAAATTTTTTGGAACAAATGCCAAAATTGATATACACGAAAACAAATACATATTTGGGTGGCCTATAAATCCGGTTTAATATAATGGTGGCTTTAATAGAAATGTTTATTAGTTGGGTGACCTCCACATACATTATTTGTATAACTATTTAGGAGTTGTACGCATTAAAAGAGACTTTAGGTGACTTTCTACCCATCGACTTGTTTCCCTTCTAGAAATTTTTTTTCTTACTCACCAGTTGGAGATATTAAAAACCCAGATTGACCCGTTCATGAGTAAACGGTTCGAAATTGCTACCTCTACATGTAGGACCCATTTGACTTGACCAGCTTCTGTACTTTGATATGATATGAACTCAGGTTGTCTATGTGGGAGATGGAAACAACATTGTGCATTCTTGGCTCTTGCTAGCTGCTGTAATACCTTTCCATTTTGTATGTGCCTGCCCCAAAGGTTTTGAACCTGATGCCAAAACTGTTGAAAAAGCTCAACGGGCTGGCGTAGGAAAGATTGAAATCACCCATGATCCAAAAGAAGCTGTTAAAGGGGCAGATGTTGTGTATTCAGATGTTTGGGCCAGCATGGGTCAAAAGGAAGAAGCTGCATATCGCCGTCAAGTGTTTCAAGGATTCCAGGTAACTACTACTCGGGCTTGTGTTAATATTATGTTCCTTTTGTTTAAGATGAGGCTGGGCCGACCCGAAACACGTTTACCCGTTTTTTATATGTGCTAAATAGAATAAAAAAGTATATTATTAGAATAATAATCAAATTTTTTTTATAGCTAATTATTTGATTTTACCCATTTGACCCAACTAACTCTTCTATAGCAAATGGCTTGAAATCAACACCTCTAGGTTTTGAGCAAGCAAGCTGATTACCATGTATGAACCTGGATGTTCCCAGATATGGGATTTAGAGGGTTAACTAGATCTTTTTTTGACCTGAATTGAAAAATTTTCCATGGTGAATTGGTGATCAACATGTAATTGGATTACTGAATTCAACTACCCAAAATGTATTACAAAGAATAATTATGGAGCTGAATGACTAGAAAACTGTCAAATTTTAGTTTTGAAAGTTTAATAACACGAGGCATCAACATGACTTCCCTTCTTGTAGCTGTCTAAGAGCATATTCATTAAGAAAATATGATTTAGTGTTAAGTGAAATAAATGCTTAAATCGATTTTAGCTGTTGATTAGTGTTATGCAAGGACAGTGAATTGACAGGAATATATTTTTTTAACATTTTGTATGACCGAGTACTGAATGATAGAAGATTTTTTCATAGGTGGATGAGGAACTTATGAAGATAGCTGGACCTCAGGCTTACTTCATGCACTGTTTACCAGCAGAAAGAGGCGTGGAAGTTACTAATGAAGTAGTTGAAGCTCCATACTCTATTGTCTTTCCGCAGGCCGAGAACCGAATGCATGCACAAAATGCAATAATGCTACATTCGCTTGGCCTTTAAACTCAAGTATGTGGTCTTATAGAGCTTTTATATCTATATTCCCTTGTTTCTAGTTTGTTCAACATTTGAAGTTTCTCCAGAACTGGCTCTTTACCTGACTTTGGTTATTGGATTTATCACACTGAGTTTTGAGTATTGAACCAAGATTGAACTAACGATTTGCAGAGCTGGTTGTAGTGAACAATTTTGCGTGTTGTCAGACAATTATGCATCTATCTTATGAGCATATCACATCTAGGACACTAACGCATCTAGGACACTAACGCATCTAGGACACTAACACATCTAGAACACTAACGGCTGCATCTTTGTAGTATTAACTATAAGAACCAAGCTGAAACATATATCCCTTTATGGAGCAATGTACAAGTCAGAAAATATTTATAAAATCATTTTAAAGTTTCCAAGCAACTTTAATAATTTCTAAAGCTTGTGTTGGGACATAGAATCGAAGTTGTCTTTGATCTATAAAGGGTTCGTGTTAGCACTGAGCACATTACATTTGATCGGTTATAGCATTAATTTCATGTCCTATTTTTGGACATGTTACAAGAGAACGATACGAAAAAAAGGAGTGGAAGATTAGTATGTCAATGTCATCATTGATCATTAATGACTCGACAATTTTTCCTAACTTCTCCTTGACCACCTGTAAGGACTTTAATAGCACCCATCCGCACCATGGATTGAGCAAATTCAGCAAAGAAAACGGTAGGGTCCTCAAAAACTTTTGCAATCAAAGCTGATTGCAAGTTTGTGAGCAATGCCGCGTCAGATACAAATAGACCTTTATGCTGGTTTAAAGCCCGATAGTAATTTGAATCAAAGGAGAGAGAACTATTAGGATCCATTTCCAGAATAGTAGCTGGATTCTGGGGGTTTGGACATAGTTTCCTCAATGTTTGTGCATAAGTCTCGTCAAGAGAAGAATCGGCGTCTCCTATTCCTGTAAAGTTGTAAAGCCTTCTTGCCACAAGGGCGCAACGTGAGGTGCCAATTGTGTGTGCCCCTAGTTATATACACTAGAGTTACGTTACACAACCAAAATGTTGTAGGAAAGAATTACATAAGTGCACATAAATACGAGCTTTCTGTATATATGTATGTTATATTATATACCAGAAAGTGTTGCAAGATCTTTAAGTTTGAGGCCTTTAGTTCTGAATTGAGATAGGAGAGTTGTGAAATTGGCGTTTGCAGATGGTAGGTTCGTTCCAACTTCAGTTGCCAACGAGATGCTTCCGTCCTTTCTTCCCGTGAAGACCGGCCACATTTCTGTTTGAAACTGCATTTTTCCGATACTAATTAGAACTATTACTTTGGTTATATATTCTATATAATTGTATATGTATATGCTTTAAAACACTATTGTTTTCAAAAGTCCTATGAAACCTTTAATCTGTTAACAAATTTTTACGTTAAATCTGAAAAGTTTTGAAGTTTTTGTTGTCAAAACTATTTATTTATTATTATTATTATTATTTTGAGATTTTAGGTTTTCGTCAAAGAACTCATCAAGTTATGTAATAAATCCGATGTTGCAATTCATGTCGGAAGTGCAATAAGATCTGAGTGATACTCATCTATGTCTTTGATCCTACAACACCTAATTTAATATGGATAATCCAAAACGCATTAGCAAATCCTTTAATCTTACTTGGAAGGAAACGGCGTCTCTAGCTGCCAAAGCAACAATGTCAGCTCAAGAAACAATTCCAGGACAGCTAGCTTCCAACACCGTCTTAATTTCATCAATGATATCATATCAACAGATCTGTTAGGTCCTGCTGTTTTCTCCGTTGTCACATTCTGTGTTGAATCCAACAAAATTGAACCATCACACCCCTGCAGTCGTGCAAAAGTTAGGAAAGACAACTTAGCAACCTTTCATGTGATATCTTCTTGTCTTACGAAAGAAGAAGATAACACACGAGCACAAAACTAGTACTAGAGTGACTTAATCGAGCAAGCTAGTTTGGACTAGATGGTGATTTGGGCAATGAATAAACGAATACCACTCGATTACACTTTTGACGTTCATCTATCAAAAGATTTAAAAGTTTTATTGGAAAACTTATTATGGTAAAGATAAATACTACCCTAACAAAGCAATCATGATAAGCCGCAGCCATGGCAGGATTTTTATCAACTTTGCTCCATACAATCTCTCTTACTGTATCTTCAACCGAAATCGGATCACAACGTTTCTTTTAATATTTCATCTTCAATCCCCCACCACCCATGCACCCAACCACCAAAATGGAAGCTAGCAGCAAAAATCCAAAAATTCTTTGAATCATATTTCTATTTTGGGTTCGTTTACTTGATGTTTTTAGGTTAAGATCACCTATGATACAAGCACTTATATTTATATAGAGGCTTCAATGTTTGTTTTTATTAATATATATAATAGCAAGTTCAGGATTCGACCTTAAGACATGCATTATGTTTTTGGCATAATTGTTTGTCATTTTAGGACTTCATTCTACGTAATCAAACTAATTTCGAGCTTTAAAGTGCTAAAATAATCAAATTTATAAACCATGCAAGGTTTAGCTATTAAAAAAAAAAAAAAAAAGCATGCGAATGAGTTGACCTAGGAAAACAGAAAACCGATTCAGATTCTTATTCTTAACATTTCTTAATAAAGGATTGAGTTGTAGAATAGCAATGTACTTTTCAAAGTTTCTTGTTTTGATACGTGTACTTTTTTTAAGTTGTTGAATAATAATGTACTTTTTCTAAGTGTTCAATGTACTTTCCATAAGTGTTCCAATTTGGTACGTTAATGACGTACCAAATTGGAACACTTATAAAAAGTATGACGTTCAAATTTGGTACGTCATTAACGTACCAAATTGGAACATTTATGAAAAGTAAATTGCTATTCTACAACTTAAAAAAAATACATGTATCAAAATGAGATACTTTAAAAAGTACATTGTTATTCTATAACTTAAAAAAAATACACGTACCAAAACAAAAAACTTTGAAAAATACATTGTTATTCTACGATTCAATCCATTTCTTTAATAGTTGTAAAGCTTAATATTCACACAATTCAACATAATACAAGATAATCTTGTACACCGAGAATCAGGGCCGTATTCAAATTTTTGGGGACTTGTATTCGAAAGTCCTGGTATCATAACGCTGTCGATTCACCGAAATATGAATTCGAAAGTCCTGATGTCATAATGCTGTGGATTCACCGAATTTCATCTTAGATCAAACCCACATTGAATCCGTCTTTCAAATAATTAGCTAATATATTACGAATCTAGAATATAATATGGGCATTATATTCATGATTCATGCATGCAAATCTTTTGCCAGTCATACACATCATTGTTGAATCATGGAATGTATATATAAATTAAGTTATCATCATGGAATCTATTGATTGATCAAAGAAGTCAACCAATTAATCTTTTATATAATAAAAGAAGGGCAAATGGCACAAAAAGGCATCAAAGTTAGGGTCCACTTCCAATCAAGGTATTCAACTTTTTTTCTTGCATAAAAAGGTTTCCAACAAAAAATTTTAGCGGATTTGGGTATTTTCATTAACTTCCGTCCAAAATTTATACATTGAAACATTATAAATTTTTGAAGGGCCAAATTGAAACTTTTTTTTTTATCCCCAAATCCAGTGACATATTAGAAGCTGTTGATTTGGCTACTATGTTGAAATCATGAGCAGAGGAAGAAGACGACAATATGGAACTCTGATTACATTCGGTTCCTCCTCCATAAGAATTTAATTGCAAGTAAGGAATTGTTGAAAACGAAGACGATGATGATGGTGAAGGAACTAATGTTCTATGGTGTGGATCTTGTTCATTTTCTTCTTCTGAAAAGGAGCAATCCATGTTAACCCCAAATAACCGGAGTCTTTTTCCAGATGATTTCCCATGAACTGGTTGCGTTGGTGATGGTGATGTTAGTGGCGGATCAACACCAACTCCAAACCCGAACCCATTTCTTTGCATCATCTGAACATGTTGTTGTTGTGCCCCAAAGACACTTGGTCCAAAGTAAAACGATCTAGAGCGGTCTAAATTGTTACCGTCCCAATTAGTGTTGTAAAAGAAATTGTTGTTGGGGGGCTGTAGTATCATATTAGGGTTTCTTTTTGCTGGAAAAGATTGCAACACTAGTGGATTCCAAGGATGGATCAAAGAGAGATTAGATGATGATAACTGATGAGACGGACTTGAGGAGTTTACTCGGCGTCTACAATCGATAAACAACCGATCTTTTGAGGTAGCACCAACTCCTCGTTGGAATGAAACTATGTCTCCTGCATCCAGCTTCTTTTCCTTAACAAAACGGCTCCAGCCCTTGGTCATAACATAGCTTTGGCTGCTGTTCCAGTAGGAGTACCGAAACCTCCATAGCTTTCCATTCATATCTTCAAAATTCAAGAGGAGACCCTTATCATTATTGGATGAATCCAACGGGAAGTACCTCTCAGCGTGTTGCTTTGGAATCACAAGGCGATTTAGCTTGCCAACATAGTAGCCAAAATCATTTCTGGGAAAGAAATGATTTGGGGATAACAGAGGATAAAAAAAAAAAGTTTCAATTTGGCCCTTCAAAAATTTATAATGTTTCAATGTATAAATTTTGGACGGAAGTTAATGAAAATACCCAAATCCGCTAAAATTTTTTGTTGGAAACCTTTTTATGCAAGAAAAAAAGTTGAATACCTTGATTGAAAATGGACCCTAACTTTGATGCCTTTTTGTGCCATTTGCCCATAAAAGAATTACATCGTTTCGAAATAATTTTGTCAATTCTATTCTTACTAAAAAAACAATTGGGCCAATAGCAGAGCTCGATTTTACCACGTAACTAAAATCGTGTGATGTGATTGGTTAATAAAAGTTAAAATTAAATTGATTTTGGTCAAACTTTAATAAATTTGGTTGATAAAAAAACACATAAAAATATGGGTGTCAAATTTGTGAAAAAAAACTTAAAAAAAGAGGAGGTAATTAATAAAACTTTAGTGGTTGAATTTTTAAAAATTATATAGAGTTAAGTGTAATATTATAAGTGATGAGTTTCCAAATACTCATCATTTTTACATAATCTAAACTGCAAAATCATCTGAAAACGCTCAGAAACACATCAAAATGATCAAATTATCACAAATCAGTGTTTTATGTGTTTTTATTGCAAAAATATCAAAATCAGATGAAAAATGTATCAAGTTTGCAAAATTGGCAGTTTTAGTCCCCCGAGTTTTAAAAGTTGTCAAATCTAGTCCCTGGAAATTCAAAAATGTGGAAATTTATCATTCAAGGTCCCTGAAGTATTCTAAGTTGTTTAAAATGATCCTTGAATGATTCTTTGGTCAATTGGCAAGAAAGGTCCCTTAACTTTGAAAAATTGCAAAAATAGTCCTTGGACTTTAAAAATGGATTTTATGCAAAAAGGGCCCTTGTATTATCAATATATGGCAAATTTGGTCCTTGTGAGAAGTTTGGAATAATGGTACTTTTAGTCCTTGGAGTTTGGCAAAATTGCAATTTTGGTCCTTGTTTATCACTAAAACCAAACCGGATCCAATATTATTACTAGGCCCAAAATCCAAATCCAACCCAACTGCTAGCCCTTAGCCCAACATCATTTGACCCTTGAGCCTTGACCCCTCCAGTCCACAAACTTTTGACCCCAGCCACACCCATTTTTGAACCCCCTGTGTTATTACTCTGTGGTCAACCAAAGTCAAAACAGGAAAAACGCGCCCAAACCAGAGCTACTGTAGCTCTGTCTCTCCCCCAACAGAATCACCAAAACCATGACTGGTTTTCACCCATTTTTCTTACCACTCCCATACTATGTCCCCTCCAACTCCTCTACATTCCAAAATCCTTTAATTACCTCCACCAAATTCATTAATTGGAAAAAACTGCTAAGTGGAAAATTGGCGCCAAATCACAAATGAACGGATAAGATTATTCTAGCCAATCCAATGGCTCAAGTTTGGTGGGAATCAATCAGAGGCATGTGGGAATGATGTAAAGTCTATAAAGTTGAAGTAAGATGCAATGTATCAATATCTTAAAGTGTAATTTTATTTCTCTTAGTCGTTTTTTTTAAATTAAGTTTTTCAATGTATGTTTTTATTTCCAAGTACCTTATTTCAGTCTCTCAAGTGTATTAGAACCTCTTTTGATAAGTAATTCCAAGTTTTAAAGTGTATTTCAGTTTATGCAAAATCTCAAATTTAAGCAAATTCTCATATGTTTCCAATGTTGTTGTTTGTTGATTACATGGACTGAGATAGGTCACTTAAGCTTCAAGAAAGCTCAATAAAGCTTTTAGATACAATTAAAACAAATTTAGAAGTTAAAATAAAAAATCACCAAAAATAGCAATTAAATACTTCAAAAATCAAAAATCACTTGAAAGGTACAAGAAAAGCTGGAGCAAGGTTGATATTGGATGGCCTTGGGTTAGAAACTTTGTGGAAAGTTAGTAGGAGTGGTTTTGGTCATTGGTTCATGGTTTTCAGTTGGATTCCCATTTGTAAGCTTCTTAACCATTTTGGCATATTACTGTTATAGTTGTTATTTAGCTTAAATTTCTGTTTCTATTTGTTAATTAGCTATAGTTAAGTGTGTTTGATCATTAAATTCAGTTGGTTGTACTTTCTAATTTGAAGTTTACAAAAAGTTAGTTTTAACAGTTAAAGTTGCATAATCTTAAGACTTGTGTTTTATGTTGTTAGCACTATTGGATCATGTCTATTTAATATCATATAATGATATTGTAAGGTCTGAAATCAAGTTTGTGGTTTAAAATTATGTTTTGGTTTGAAAAAGTCCATGACAGTCAATATTAAGGTGTGTTTGGTTTATGGTATTTAAAGGTCTTTGGTTCTTAGTTTTGCTGGAAACCTGTCCAAACAAGTCTAAACCACTTAGTTTAGTCAAGAAAACAAGTTCTATTTCATCAAAAGTCAAAATTTCATGTGATTGGGCATTATGCAGTCACTGTTGACAGTTAAAGATCAAGGATCTTGATTTTGAGTTCACAAGTTGTTAATCTTGCTATATTCAGTCTTAAAACACCTTAATACAACATCATCAGTACATTAGATCAAATCAAAATCCACTTTGGTCAACCTTTTGGTTTTTCTCAAAAAGTCAAATTGTCAAAAAGGTCGTTTTTGAATTAACTTGGGAATTTCACTGTGGGTTTAATAGTGAGTTTCAGATTATAAGATTTGGAGGTATTGTAGTCTAGTTGGTGTAGAAAAATACAAAAATAATAGTTCTTTGTTTCTCAGCTGTTAAAGTGCTTATTTCATTGCTTATTTGAGGCACCTGCTCTGTGATAGTGTCCTGTGCACAGAAAATAAGCTCAAGTTGAAAAGCTTGCATCAAGCTTATTACTTGTCCAAATCCTGAGTTCTCTAGTTCTTTGGAAAGCCAACTTGATTATAACTGACAGTACCTGAAAAAGTTTGGTTTTGTATTAAAATTTGGTGTTTGAACTAAAGTCTGGAATGTTATAGTAATATACTATAATTTATCTGTACTAGGTTATCACGATTGTTGTATTTTGTGTTCAGAATTCTAATACGTTGAAATTGACAATTTTGATTGAAAAACATTTGAAGTTTAATCTTTCATGTTGGTTGACTTAAATTACTAGTTTGTGTGAATTGATATCGATTAATTGTTTATCTTTGTCTTTAAATTCGATTTATTGTTGATATTGTCATTATACGGTTTTACCAATTCTTCGAATGTTTACCCTTAGGTTGACTTTTGGTACTTGGTTACTGGTTTTGGTGAGGATGATTGAAAGGTGTTTCAAAGATTGGGTTCCGGTAGGTTATAGTTGGAACGAGGTCGAAAAGAA
>BPTQ01000006.1:199258373-199432309 GCA_019973895.1 Chrysanthemum seticuspe | reverse complement strand
ACCATCTGTTACACTAACTCTTGCAAAAACTTAAACTGAATCTAACTAAGCTAAATACAACTTAATCAACAGGTTTCAACTATTAATGATCACAGATACTCATACAAGCACAAAATGCAAAATGAATTGAAACTTGAAAAATGAAATACTCACTTACATATTTCCAACTGTTTTGCAGGCTAAACCAAAACCAATTCTAATCTGTCCTAGTCTAATCCAACCCAAATAAACCTCTGCAACACCCATTATCAGCTTCCATGCCCATTCTTGGCCCAGTTGACTTTTGTTGACCATTTTACAAGATTGCTTAAAACTGAACTATGGGCTTACTCAAAGCTATAACAAGCTTGAATAAACCTATGTGAGCTTAAAAATGAGCTGCTGAAAGCTTGTACATATGAAATAGAAACTGAAAAAGTGCACAGTGAACTACAAACTTGAATTTTATAAGAAAACTTGGATTAATACTCAAAAGCTTAATACAATGGTTTTTTTTACTTGAATGTGATACAAGGAAACTGAAATTATAACATTTTGATTAAACTACAACATTTATTAAAGAAAACGACATTAAGGAAAAATAAAAAAACTAACTACTGTCTTTTTTCTTCCTTTTCTTCCTCTTTTTATACTTCAAAAATCTTTCCACGTGTCCTCTGATCACTTCCCACCACACTTGAGAGCCAATGGGAGAGTTTTGTAAATTCTGGCCATTTTTATCATTTTGGCGGGAAAAGGTAAATTGACCTCTGTTGACTTTTTGACTGCAACTAGGGGGGGGGCTAGGTATGATGATGAGGGGGTAGTGGGAAAGGAGAAAAGGGGCTGAGGTGATGAGAGAGAGGAGTTGCAGGCATTTGGTCCAGTGGAGGAGAAGAGGAACAGGATAAGGTGGGAAAGTCTGTTTGTTTGACTTGGGTTTGACCTGGGCAGTCCAAAACAGGAGTGACAGGGGGTCAAAATGGTTAAGTGGCAGGGGTCTAAATGGGTTTTGACAAGGCTTAGTTATACAAGGACTAGTTTTGTAATTTTCCAATTCTTGAAGGACCAATCCTGTAATTTTCCAAACTTGTTACAAGGGACCAATATTGACAAGTTCCAATAGTACAAGGGCCAGTTTTGACATTTTCAAATTTCCAGGGACCAAACTTGACATTTTTGAAACTTGAGGGACCTTTTCTGCCATTTGACAAAAGATTTATTCAAGGACCATTTTTTGACAAGTTAGAATAATTCAGGGACCTTGAATAACATTTTTCTTTATTTGGTTTTACCAGGGACTGTTTTTGACAACTTTTGAAACTTGGGGGACTAAAACTGCCAATTATGCAAACTTTATACGTTTTTCACCAGATTTTGATATTTTTGCATTTAAAACACATAAAACACTTATTTGTGATATTTTTATCATTTTGATGCATTTCTGAGTGTTTTCAGATGTTTTTGCAGTTTAAATGGTACAAAAATGATGAGTATTTAGACACTCATCAGCTCCCATATCCAAGTCAGCCTCACAAGCATCCTATGCCTCTCTTCCTAAAAAGAGACTTGAAAGGTCACAACATTCAGAGACCACAACCAAGAAGCAGAAAGTAAAAAGGAAGAAAGTGGAAAAGGAAATTGGTGAGAACACTGAGGTACCAAGGAATATTACCAGGTTAACTGATGAGGATGACGCTGATCTGCAACTTGGAATCCAGCAAAGCCTAGAAAGTCAGAATGTTAAAGCACCCGTAGGTGGAGTTGTGTTAAGAGAACCCGTTCAACTACCTCGACAAACAACCCCAATAACACATGACAAAGGAAAAGGGGTTGTGAGTGTTGAAACTGAACAAGCCGCTCACATGCTTTTAACTATCTCATCATCTCCATCAAGCACCACCAATCAATATGAGCTGAAGAGAAGATCTGAATCATCTCATGCTAAAGAACAATCTGGAGTGGTCAAAGTGCCTGAAACATCTAAAGAAACTCCTACACTTAGTGAGACTCAATCTGGCTTGAATGTTGATGCTCTGTTGCAAAAAGGCTCGCAGGAGAACCTTGAGACAAGATCTGATGAGACCTTGAAGATGGATGAACCAAATCTGTCTACTAACTCTCTATCCTCACTTAAGGATCTTGATACAGATTTCTCTTTTGGTGATCAATTCATTAATGACAAATCCTTAGATACTGCACAATCCATGTATACTGTCAGCATTCAGCAAGATACGTCAACTATTCCTCCGATGTCAGCATCTTCACTATCAACTGCACTTCCACCTCCCTTACCTACTCAATCAACTGTACAAACACCACCAACATCGTCACCAACCCCTGAACCTGTCATTACAATTGCAGATGAGGTTGCTCTACCAGCTTCCCCACCACTGATCCTCACCTCTGATCAACTACTGGACAAAGCCGTAAAAAGGATAAAAGCTCTGGAAAGGCAACTTCCTAAATCTGTTGATTCTCTTGTGGATCGTGTCTATAGATTGGAGCACCTCAACTTCAATGAAGGGGTTACTGCCGCTATTGAAGGAGAAGTCAAGGATGCTGTGGAATGGGCTATGGAGGCTCCACTTCTCAGACGATTCAAGGACCTTCCTATCACAGATATGAGAGCTGCTCTGTTTGAAAAGATGTATGATGCTGAAGAGGACAAGCATGAGGTTCACAAGAAACTCTATGAGGCACTTGATGAATCCATTAAATTCGACAATTATGAGCAGTTTATGATTGACGTCGGGGAAAAAGAAGCTAAAAAGAAAAGGAGAACTATTGTGATGGAATCATTGATGAAGAACCGCAAAGATTCTCCTCCACCCCCGCCACCAACGGGGGGCGCTGGAACTTCTGGAGCTGGTGATCCTTCTACGACAACCAACACACCTCCACCACAACCACCATCATCACCGCCAAAACCTTCTAGTCAATCAGGTCCTACAAAAGAATAGAGTACTAAGAAGAAATCTGCTGCCTGGACGACGGTTGATTCAAGGTTCACGTCCACATCCACCTCAATTCCTGATGATCAAATGGTTCACGAAGAGTCGCAAGTCATGGCTGAATCAGAACCAGATGAAGATGATGCATCTACAAAGCATATTCCTAAGCCATCAGAAGATTGGTTTGATACTTACATGGCTGGAAATCGCACTAGCACATCCAGGGTAGCACCTTCAAGAGACACAATTCAAAGCTGCATTGTGGAAGATAGACCTCCTTCTCCAGAACCCACATGGACCATCCCAGAGTCTGACTCAATGATTCCTGACAACAATTGGGCCTCAGTTATCACCAATAATTATGAAGTTCCAGCTGAAGACTCTCTTCTGCACTACACTGGTGATATGGGAAGTTTTATTAGATGGTTTTGTGAACGGAAGAGTATCTCATCCATAACTCCAAGAGATCTTGAAGGACAAGCTTACGAAATTGTCAAAGTCTTCCACTCAGATGCAAATCATCTTCAATATCAGATGGAAGAATGCCATAAGATGCTGAATGACCAAGTCAGTGTGCAAATCAGTTGCTTCAATGTCAACAAATCTCTTCCTCTTGGTGGTGAACCTGGTCAGATGACCATTCAGGCTGAATTCTTCTTCAATCACGACTTGGACTATCTGTGTGCTCGCTCCACTGAAAGAAGACCTGCTCTATCAATATCAAAGATGAAAGCTGCAACCTACTCTGATCAGGGGCTTGAACAGATGGTTCCTGATCAATTCTGGGCTAATGAAGAACAAAAGTATGATATTGCCGCCTCTTATGGTATTTCTCACTGGTGGTTCAAAAAGAAGAAATTCTACATCGAAAGACATGGTGCTGATAAAAGACGCAATGATGTCAGATCAAAGCTGCAAATCTTAAGTGTTGTTCGAGTAGAGATCTTCCCTATCTATGGATATGAGTACTTGAAGAAGATAGTCCTTAAAAGAGCAGACCTCAAAGAGTATACTATTGAAGAGAACGACTTCAAACATCTCCTGCCAAATGATTTCGAAGATCTCTATCTCTTAAATCTTCAAGGACACCTTGAACATTTACCTGTCCGTGAGAAAAAGGCTCTCTCTGCAGCTGTCACTCTTTGGATTAGGGGCTTAGTCATTCGAAAACGAGTTGAGGACTTTCAGCTTGGCATTGAAAGCTACCAAACCAGGATCAACCTTACAAGTCCACAATGGAATGCAACTGGGCATGAATTTCATCGCGAATACAAAGTCCTTGACACCCCTAGAGCCGTCATCTTCACCGACAGATATGGATCTCGTATGCTTATGCGTCTATGTGAGCTCTACAAGTTTAGTGATGGTACTCTCAAATTGGTCGAAGAAGAACTTGACACCAGAGTGAAAGAAGTCAAAATTGATATGAAATCTTGGGTTAAAACTATTTTTTGGACTGATGATGACTTGAAGAGGTGTGAACACTTCATTGCTGCAATCAGGCGAAGACTCAAGACACGAAGGATCTTCCGCAGCCTTGAAAGTTTTGTTGGTGGAAGGCTTCGGGATGGTCACTACAAACTTCTTCAGAGGACTGAATGAAGACATCTTCGGGAAGCTGTTTATGTTTTGTTTTTTAATATGTGTAATATGTGGTGTACTAAATATGAACAACTGTAATACATGTAATAGTGCTAGGTTTTGTACTGTGGTTTCCCCTTGTAAAAAGGGAAACATCTGTGTTGTCCACTTCTGATCATATAAAACCAGACACATTTTTCTCCTACAAATATTTTACCTCATACATATTTAAATCAATTGAGATCCAAAATCTCAAAGGATTTAAGATTTTTGATCGGGGGAGAAAATGTGATATAAATATGAAAGATGTTAAAAGATAAGATGAACAATTTTTGTGCATACTTCTCTCTAATATGTGCTAAACAATTTTCGAATCTCGAAGCATATATTAAGGGGGAGAATTCTCTTTGCAAATTCAAGTCATCAGGGTACACAACTTTCAATCTCTTTAAGGTACCTTAATTGTATGGCTTCTAATCCTTTGGTGATCATGTTTGCACTTCTTAAAGGGTTCCCTCTAGTATGTGCAAAACTCTTTTCAAACCTCGAGGCACATATTGAGGGGGAGCAAAATCATGAAAACCTCATCCTTCCCCAAAATGCTTTATCTACTTGATTCGATTAAGGAAGTGATGTTGATATCTTTTAGAAAATGGTAATCAAAGAAGTTAATTCTTCCTCTTGCCTCCGTGTACAAAACGATTTCAAAACATTTGATGCACTTGCTGGGGGGGAGTTCTCATTCTAAAAATATCAAAAAAAAAAAAAAAAACAATTCAGGTACAAAATGTTTTGATAACATATCACAAGTATCTGGATTGATTTTCAAATGGTTTTCAATTGATTCCAATGGAAGATGAACAATACCAAATAGACCGACCAACTTTACTTTATGTACGGTGATATAAGGATGATAAGGTTAGGTATTGGTTCCCATGATCCGCCAGAACCGGAGGGATCTACCCAGGGACAATCCACTAGTTAGTGTAGAAGTCCTTAGGTATGATGATAAAAGGAGAAAAGTGAGATATGGGAAGTGTGCGGACTGAGTCAGAGCAAGTACTGGAACAAACCCAACAAGGTTCTTGCAATGAAGTCTCGGTAAGCACTGAAGGGGTTGAAGAATTAAAAAGAATTGAATGAGAAAAGGGTGAAAACAAATAGCCCTCCATTTATTCAACCTTAGGGCAGAAACCGGGTTCAATTCATATGCTACTGATGGTAACATCGGTATTGAAGACAAGACGTCATGGACCCAGTGACGCACTGCACTTCAACTTTCCAAACCACTCAAGTTCCTCTTAAAAGGACTTGTTTCATTCTCACGGGGAACCGACATTATCTATCGACTTTCTCTTAGAGATTGTTGATATTGAAGAAGGAGACCCTCTCCCTAGTCTCCGGCACAGGATCCAAATATGCACAAATTGAGTCTAGAGCCACGAGATCATCAATAAATCTCATTAGGACACTTTCAATGAAGACTCTCTGTTTCACACAATGTGGAAAGAGAGATTATATTTTGAGTCCTACGCATTATCCTTGTGGTATTGCCAGAACATCTGAGTGATGTGTATACATTTTCACAATGAAGATGGAAAGCCTTCTGGAGCCAACATCAAACAAGCTCCTGGTAGGTGGCATGTGAGATCTATTATATAGATCAACCATGTGACAACTGAACAGAAACAATGGGGCGATTCAATCTCTTGAATCAATCCTGGTTCAGGTTATGGATTGACGGATACCTTTGAAAAACCGGTCTTTGTGCTTAACAACTCTTTTCTTTAGCACATCGACCGTGTACTCATTGTTCATACCAAAAGGTGTTTTTCTATGATTGATAATTGAGTTTCAATAAAACCTTCGTTGTATCGCAAAAACAATTTCTATTGTGTCACAATTCTCAATTTTTGGTCATTTCTTAAACTCTACATTCATCATATTAGCTCATGCATAGTTTGCATTTCACATTAAACGCATAATTTCATATTAAATAAACGTTATCGCGTAAACATTATTTTGAACAATTGATACGATACTTCCAAAAAATTATCACAATATATTTTTATACTCATATTAAGTCTATAAAAATATTATTATTAGTCTACCCGGTGTTTTAAATTTATTTCGCAAATAAATTGTTATGTTTATATAAATTACGACGGTTTTCTTAAATTCAACCCGATAAATATTTATTCACTCAAATCTTTCAAGAAATGTATTTTTTTTTATAATTTTTATGACCTCAATAAGTTTTATCTTGACCCGTTAAAATTTATTTTTATCTAACGCTACCTTAAATGCTTAAATAAATATACAAGTTACTAATTACCTTTAAATATCTACACACTCATCCTACACTTGTACATTTATTTTATTACAAAAGACACAAGTATTCTAAATATCATGTGTATGTCGACATGCCCAAGTGACTCACACACTCTTTGTACAAATATCTTGCATAATATACATATTAATATCATCACAACACACACTACACATACATCAAAGGTGAAAAAAAAACACTACTCTCTCCATTTCCACTCTAGAACCGGCCATAAGGAGACCCAAGCAAGAAGATAATAAAATTTTCAAGTCAAGCTATTTTCACAATCTAGTTACACTCTTTGTATAGGTTTTGAAATAAAAACCTTGGGTGATTAGGATTAACCCTTTTGTTCTTAAACCTCATCAAGTATTCTTGTAAGCATCTCATGTTTATTTTTCATCTTACATATTCATTTCATATTCATTTCATCATATTTGAGCAAAAACATGCAAGTCATATGATGTTGTACCACTTTTTCAATGATTTTCAAGAGTTATATATATATATAAGTCATCCTATAATTATTCCTTGTTATATATTAGTTTTGGTGATGTCTAGGAAACCATGACACCCTAAGAAGGTGTATGGTAGGATTAGAATAGCTCCGGAGTTGTTTTGAATGGGTTAGAATAGATTTGGCGCGAGAAAAACTCATTTCGACACGTATAAAATAGGGTCTGTCCATATTTTAAATTCTGGGAAAATCCGACAGTAGGTAAATATTTTTGGGCTAGATATTTAAAAAATAAACTTTAAAACGAAAACGTGGCCGCTTGAACGGATTAAAACGGAGCTATAACGAAGAAGTTATGAATTTTTCAAGTTTGACGAAGAAAACTATTAATTTTTGAAATTTCAGCATGAAAATGTCACTCCTTACGAGTCAAAAATGAGTCTTAAGCTTTATAAATTGTGTCGACTTATCAAAAATATATTAGTATACTTTGACACGAATCTAAGGATGTAGAAAACGTAGAAAACGGACTTGTAACGATTAAATTACACGCGATAAACCAAGTTGCCGTAACTTTATTCTATTAGCAAAATTAATATATTCTTTATTACAAACATACTACGGCAACTAAAGGACCATGTTGGCGGACGTTTTTAACAATGATGTAGAACTTTTTATAACGTGATGTCTTCTAGTAAAAGTAAGTTCGCCTAGCATATTTTCCAAAATGTCCAACCGTTTGTTGAGCGGAGTTGTAACGAATGACATATAGTCACTCAAACTTTGCCGAAAACCATCCTTTAAACTATACTTTTGGGCTAAAGTACCCTACTTCACCTATGTTTTTCTCCATGATCGAGACCTCTATGATAAAAACTTAAACACTAAAACTTTGAGATATTGATACAAGCTTCCCAAAACCGTTGAGTTCGTTTCCTAACGCTCGACGTGCACCATTTTACGACTAACTTTTCAAGGCCATTTTAGTCATTTTCATGAAAATTTCAACGACATTATTTTACGACGAAAAGTTATAATTTCACAATAAATCATTAAATGACTATCGTGGGATATCATTTCAACATAAATACTTGTAAAGTATTTTATAATATGACGGGATGTCATAAACATATTTTGACGATAAACATTATTTCCAAAACGTACAAGTGGTATGGATATCATATGGAGTTGCATGCACAACATTGTATCACGCATTCACGACAACATATCATAACTCAAGTCATGACATTCATTTTAGGTCGCGGATAGTTTCCGAGCCTCATTTTAGTGCACTTCATTTTGTTAGCATATCAATCATACCAGGTGAGTTCATACCCCGCTTTTACTCATTTAAATTCCTATAAACTATTTGGGGCGAGATATATGCTTATTTATCCAAACGTTTAGACTCTTTTGCCAAACAACATTACTTATACTTTACACTTGATTGCGTTATATACTTGATTGGGTTATACTTGATTTCATATGCATATTTGGAACAAACATACAAGAATTAGTGGCTCCAAATTAAGTTGTTGGAAGGCTATTAATTTACAAACATACAAGAATTAGTGGCTCCAAATTAAGTTGTTGGAAGGCTATTAATTTACAAACATACAAGAATTAGTGGCTCCAAATTAAGTTGTTGGAAGGCTATTAATTTACAAACATCCCAATATTTATATGTTGGAAGACTCTTGTGGTGACATTTATACTTTTAACTACCTTAATGCGCATATTCATGATTGTCATTCTATTTTAGGCAATGGGTTGTGAACACACAGGTTGCAAGTTTTGTATGGGCGGAACTTGGAACTGAGTGGATTCACAATGCCTTTGTTGTGTGAACATTTCTCAAAGTATTTCAGATCGTTTTATCACAAACTTATGAACTCACCAACCTTTGTGTTGACACTTTTTAGCATATTTATCTCAGGTCATAAGGCGATAGCATTTCATGGAGCTTTTGGGTCTCATGGCATACATTGGAGTCTAGTGTTTTTATCTATTACCATTCGACATGTTTTTTAAACCTTTATGTATTGTCAAACTTTGGAATCTCATGTGTTGTAAACTTTAACTTATTTAATCGAATGGTAAAGTCTTTAAAACGTCTCATTATAGAGGTCGTTTTCTTTATCCATACTTTGTGCTATGACGTCATACCCCAATGACACTATCGTTCCGCTGCGATATTTTGGGGGTGTGACAGATTGGTATCAGAGAATCGGTTATAGAGAACTAGGTTGCATCATTGACCCTAGACTATAACTACATCATCATAGCATCTCATCATCTCATTATAAGTGCATATTCTTTATACATGCGGACTTATGACTCAACACCAAACATCATATGAGTCGATTAGTCCAAGCATTGCATAGTTACTCCTAAATTATACATAGCCTGATCACCTATGTCTAATTCAGGAAGAATCATGCAATGAAGGGAGTAGTAGTCTCATATGTGTAAGCAATTCCGTAATCAAGCCAAATTTTCAAAAGATTTTCTTCAAACCATTTGTTTCCAGTTTGATCCGAGCGACAGTTCTTGTTTGATGAGTTGCAAAGATCGAGCTAGAAACAAGTCGTTACCTAAACCGATTTAGCCTAATCGTATGACAGTTCTTGTTTGATGAGTTGTGGGATTAAGTAAAAATCGGTTACCAAAAAGTCTTTTAAAAATTTTGCTTGAGAATGGGAAAGATTGTCTCATCGAGCCTAATCATAAGAAAGCATGTATTTAGGACGGGAATTGCTCACGATAGCACGGGAACGTACCTTGTTGGACGAGTAACTCATATGCATGAGCATTGACATAATCATATAGACCATACACAAGCATAAACTTTTAGAACCCTTGTCGAGGTTCGAACCATAGTATCATCGATTGAATCACGAGGACGTGATTCCTCTGACATGGGAAGAATGTCACAATTCTCAATTTTTGGTCATTTCTTAAACTCTACATTCATCATATTAGCTCATGCATAGTTTTGCATTTCACATTAAACGCATAATTTCATATTAAATAAACGTTATCGCGTAAACATTATTTTGAACAATTGATACGATACTTCCAAAAAATTATCACAATATATTTTTATACTCATATTAAGTCTATAAAAATATTATTATTAGTTTACCCGGTGTTTTAAATTTATTTCGTAAATAAATTGTTATGTTTATATAAATTACGACGGTTTTCTTAAATTCAACCCGATAAATATTTATTCACTCAAATCTTTCAAGAAATGTATTTTTTTTTTTATAATTTTTATGACCTCAATAAGTTTTATCTTGACCCGTTAAAATTTATTTTTATCTAACGCTATCTTAAATGCTTAAATAAATATACAAGTTACTAATTACCTTTAAATATCTACACACTCATCCTACACTTGTACATTTATTTTATTACAAAAGACACAAGTATTCTAAATATCATGTGTATGTCGACATGCCCAAGTGACTCACACACTCTTTGTACAAATATCTTGCATAATATACATATTAATATCATCACAACACACACTACACATACATCAAAGGTGAAAAAAAAACACTACTCTCTCCATTTCCACTCTAGAACCGGCCATAAGGAGACCCAAGCAAGAAGATAATAAATTTTTCAAGTCAAGCTATTTTCACAATCTAGTTACACTCTTTGTATAGGTTTTGAAATAAAAACCTTGGGTGATTAGGATTAACCCTTTTGTTCTTAAACCTCATCAAGTATTCTTGTAAGCATCTCATGTTTATTTTTCATCTTACATATTCATTTCATCATATTTGAGCAAAAACATGCAAGTCATATGATGTTGTACCACTTTTTCAATGATTTTCAAGAGTTATATATATATATATAAGTCATCCTATAATTATTCCTTGTTATATATTAGTTTTGGTGATGTCTAGGAAACCATGACACCCTAAGAAGGTGTATGGTAGGATTAGAATAGCTCCGGAGTTGTTTTGAATAGGTTAGAATAGATTTGGCGCGAGAAAAACTCATTTCGACACGTATAAAATAGGGTCTGTCCATATTTTAAATTCTGGGAAAATCCGACAGTAGGTAAATATTTTTGGGCTAGATATTTAGAAAATACACTTTAAAACGAAAATGTGGCCGCTTGAACGGATTAAAACGGAGCTATAACGAAGAAGTTATGAATTTTTCAAGTTTGACGAAGAAAACTATTAATTTCAGAAATTTCAGCATGAAAATGTCACTCCTTACGAGTCAAAAATGAGTCTTAAGCTTTATAAATTGTGTCGACTTATAAAAAATATATTAGTATACTTTGACACGAATCTAAGGATGTAGAAAACGTAGAAAACGGACTTGTAACGATTAAATTACACGCGATAAACCAAGTTGCCGTAACTTTATTCTATTAGCAAAATTAATATATTCTTTATTACAAACATACTACGGCAACTAAAGGACCATGTTGGCGGACGTTTTTAACAATGATGTAGAACTTTTTATAACGTGATGTCTTCTAGTAAAAGTAAGTTCGCCTAGCATATTTTCCAAAATGTCCAACCGTTTGTTGAGCGGAGTTGTAACGAATAACATATAGTCACTCAAACTTTGCCGAAAACCATCCTTTAAACTATACTTTTGGGCTAAAGTACCCTACTTCACCTATGTTTTTCTCCATGATCGAGACCTCTATGATAAAAACTTAAACACTAAAACTTTGAGATATTGATACAAGCTTCCCAAAACCGTTGAGTTCGTTTCCTAACGCTCGACGTGCACCATTTTACGACTAACTTTTCAAGGCCATTTTAGTCATTTTCATGAAAATTTCAACGACATTATTTTACGACGAAAAGTTATAATTTCACAATAAATCATTAAATGACTATCGTGGGATATCATTTCAACATAAATACTTGTAAAGTATTTTATAATATGACGGGATGTCATAAACATATTTTGACGATAAACATTATTTCCAAAACGTACAAGTGGTATGGATATCATATGGAGTTGCATGCACAACATTGTATCACGCATTCACGACAACATATCATAACTCAAGTCATGACATTCATTTTAGGTCGCGGATAGTTTCCGAGCCTCATTTTAGTGCACTTCATTTTGTTAGCATATCAATCATACCAGGTGAGTTCATACCCCGCTTTTACTCATTTAAATTCCTATAAACTATTTGGGGCGAGATATATGCTTATTTATCCAAACGTTTAGACTCTTTTGCCAAACAACATTACTTATACTTTACACTTGATTGCGTTATATACTTGATTGGGTTATACTTGATTTCATATGCATATTTGGAACAAACATACAGGAATTAGTGGCTCCAAATTAAGTTGTTGGAAGGCTATTAATTTACAAACATACAAGAATTAGTGGCTCCAAATTAAGTTGTTGGAAGGCTATTAATTTACAAACATACAAGAATTAGTGGCTCCAAATTAAGTTGTTGGAAGGCTATTAATTTACAAACATCCCAATATTTATATGTTGGAAGACTCTTGTGGTGACATTTATACTTTTAACTACCTTAATGCGCATATTCATGATTGTCATTCTATTTTAGGCAATGGGTTGTGAACACACAGGTTGCAAGTTTTGTATGGGCGGAACTTGGAACTGAGTGGATTCACAATGCCTTTGTTGTGTGAACATTTCTCAAAGTATTTCAGATCATTTTATCACAAACTTATGAACTCACCAACCTTTGTGTTGACACTTTTTAGCATATTTATCTCAGGTCATAAGGCGATAGCATTTCATGGAGCTTTTAGGTCTCATGGCATACATTGGAGTCTAGTGTTTTTATCTATTACCATTCGACATGTTTTGTAAACCTTTATGTATTGTCAAACTTTGGAATCTCATGTGTTGTAAACTTTAACTTATTTAATCGAATGGTAAAGTCTTTAAAACGTCTCATTATAGAGGTCGTTTTCTTTATCCATACTTTGTGCTATGACGTCATACCCCAATGACACTATCGTTCCGCTGCGATATTTAGGGGGTGTGACATATTGAGCAATACACGATTGTTTTTCAAATCTCTTTTCATCAATCAGTGAACTTAAAAATTCGCTGGTTCACTCACTCCGTGTTGTCTTCTTTGAGATGTTCCGGTTTGAGAACAGCTAGAGCAGCTGCGAAACCCTGTCAAGGAAATTCTTCGGAATTATACCTGATCACAGGCAGTACATGTACTGATCAACGGGGAACCGTGGGCCATGTACCTCAATTCAACGAAAGTGATCAAAGACACTTTCGTGCGATTTATTGCTAACTGTTGTATGCAGGTACGCCCGACGTTTGCAGCTGATCAGAATAAAGCGGTCAATCCATAGCCGCATGCTCACTTAACACATTCAACTCAAAAGAAATCATGATTAGTGCATCAATGACTCTGATATTTTCACTCCATGCTTCTGCTACGCTGCTGCCAATATCTTGAATCAACGAAAGCTTCCGCTACTCTGATGAGAAGATATCATGATCCAGAATGTGAGCATGTCGGTCCTAAGGTCACAACATCACATGATACCAGCACCACAAAGGATGTCTCAGAGGTTTTTCATAGCTGAAGATCTCAAAAGATGGCTCATAATCATTATCTCATGGATCATTAATGACCTCCACTTTAAAGTACAAATCTATGCAGACTTTGAAGTTGCACTACCTATGCACTAAGATTGCGAAGTTGAAATTTTAAAGTCTACGAGCTCAAGAACAAAGTCAAGAATAGAATGCTAGGATTTGAAATGTGAAACATGGGGTGACCTCCCTTAGGGGGAGATTGTTAGGAATTAGAAAATTCCAGTATTGAAGAGTCGGTCACCCCAACTATTATCTTGCATAAGTTAGCTCGTAGACTTGTCGTTATTTACGCTTTTATGTAGTTAATTAGTTAGTCAGTAGCGTAAAAATAGTTTAGTGCAACACCGTGGAGGAAGGACGGGTCTTTACCCACTGTATCCCTGATCCACAGGCCGTCAGGAGGTCGTTTAGTTTGTAACCTATAAATACCCTCTACCTTGCTAGGTAGAGGGTTGGATTTTCTTTGGTAATCTAATATTCTACAAGTTTCTCTTACTAGAATGTCCCACTTTCTCTCTCTCTAAAATCATCTCTATGCCCATTGTGTGAATGTTATGATATGTAAGTGAAATCCAATATACAACAATACAAGAGTATTAACTAGTTAGTACTGATAGTGTAGAAGTTAGTACTGATAGTGTTATAGTTTGTACTATTCTATGTATGGAATGTCGTGTATGATTTGTAATAGCATATCTTCTAGTCCTACGGAAGATATGATATGTTTAATGCATAGTTATCTCTATAAAGGATCTCCTTAGTGTATAAAAGGAGATCCTAGCTAGGTCAGAACACATCTCTTACACACACTAGCATTTCCCTTACCCTAGCCGTCTTAAGTAAAGCTTCAAGGTTGTAAACCCTAGTACTAGGAGAGTACTCATATTATTGATTAATAATATTGAAGCATTGGTGTTACATTATGTGTTTATTTAATCTTCTAAGTGCATTCAAGTAGATTCCGCATACTTGTGTGTATTCATAACAAAGTTTCTCTTTGTTGCTTTGGAAACATCCAAGGCAACTACTCATTTACAAGCTAAGTGTTCTAGATCCAAGGTTTGGGACTCCACAAGTGGTATCAGAGCTTGTGTCCTGAAAGCTTTGTTTTAGAAGATCCTGTGTGACAAAACTGAAGAAATGGATTTTGACTCAAACAAATCCAGTGCTGTTACCAGAGTTCCTAAGTTGCAGCCAAATATATATGAACTCTGGAGGATGCGCATAGAGTAGTATCTCTTGGTACTTGACTTTAAGCTGTGGAACATTGTGCTCAATGGAGACTCCTACAAATCCATTATTTCTGAAGAAGTTGGTGGCAAAATTGTCGTTAAAGACAAAGGTGAACCTGTCGCTGTTGATGAAATGGCTCAAAGAGGCAATGATCTCAAGGTCAGAAGTCTTCTACTTATGGCATTACCAGATGATCATCAACTCAACTTCAGCAAACACAAGGATGCTCAAACTTTGTTCAAAGCCATTGAGACTAGATTTGGTGGAAACTCTGCCACCAAGAAAACTCAGAAAACTCTTTTGAAGCAAGAGTTTGAAAACTTCATTGCTAGTGCTACTGAGTCCATTGACTCAGTTTACAATAGGCTTCAAAAACTTATCAGTCAATTGGCAGTATTGGGTGTGGATATCTCTCAGGAAGATGTCAATCTTAGGTTTGTTAGAAGCCTTCCATCACCAAAATGGGACACACGTGTCATTGTATAGAAGAATAAAGCAGAGTTTGAAACTATGGGATTGGACAATTTTTTCAATAGCTCTAAGGTCATTGAGCAAGACATGAAGAGAGCTGCAGCTGCATCTTCCAGTTCTGGGTCACAAAACATAGCTTTTGTGGCTCACCCAGTCCCTAGTAATGAGAAAGACAGTTTTGGTGTTAGTACTCCTAGTACTAATGTTAATACTGATTGTTTGGCTATCACTGTAGCGGGCATCTGATAAGGTTTTAGAATGTACCTTTTTGAGGGGTCGTTTAAGCCCTTATTTGATTACTTTTGTATCCGTTATTACTTAATATCGTTCCTTTTCACTTTTTAGGTCTCTTGAAGGCAAATTGCTGGAATGGCACTTATTTGGATGAAAAGGCGCGGATATACGAAGAAAATGGCCAAAGTCAAGAATCGAGACACTCAAGCTGCTGAAATACAAGGGGACGGCGTCAGGTGTTAAATTGCGACGCCGTCGGAGCACTTCTGTGACGGCTCAGTAGCCAAATTGCTTATTTTCAAGTGACGGTGTCAGGCTTCAAAAGAGTAGGCCGTCGCAACTCAGACGGCCTAGATTTGATCCAGACGGCGTCAGAGACTGAAGGGGACGACGTCACAAGCATTAGGTGACGCCGTCGCAAGACTAACGTGGCCAAGACGAAACCCTAATGACGGCGACCCGACGGCGTCACAAATCATAAGGTGACGCCGTCGCGATTGTAATCTTATATATAGAATCCGAATTTTTCAGTTTTAGTGTGTAGTCTTTTGGAGTAAAAACCTAAACCGAACCAAGGCTGTCTTGTACAGTATTTTAGGGTTCCAAACCCTATCTTACACCAAGATAAGTATCTTACTTCATTAATTCAATTATGTCTTCAATTATTTGTGTGTATGCTTGCATGTTCTCCATGTCCGGCTAATTTACTTGTGTGTTTGCTTAGGGAATATGAAACTTAATTATTGAATATTGATTGGTTGTCTCTTATCTTAATTGTTAATGATCTAGTAATGCGATAGGTCATTCGTTGTGTAGTTAATGCTTGATTAATCTTTGTGAACCTTAGACTATAACACCTAGAGTAGTTGTAGGCTAAAGCATCCAAAGAGTACCTTAGAGTTAGAGTTTATAATTCTTAGAGATTTTGTAGACGAGACCCTTTGGTAGTTTCAAAGAGTTAGGGATAAACGCATACCCTATGACTTTAGACACACAACGCGATTAAGAATAAGGACGTGATAATTCAACCATCAATAGGAGATAATTAAGGAGTAATAAAACCTAAGTGAACACATCTTTAAACCATCATACGAGCACACAATAATTAGACATAGCTACATACACCTTAGACTAGATAATTAGATAAGTAGAGTAATCGGTAGAAATACCAACCCCCAAATCTAAACCCCAAGATTCGTACCTTTCTAATTCCTAAAAAAATATAAAAAGATAAAAAATAATCTTCCTCAACCCCAACCTTAGCGTAGTAACTTCTCACTAGCATTCCTATTCCCCTAGAGAACGATATCAATACCCGTGGCTTACCCTAATACTACACTACAACGATTAGGTTCACTGTCTAGGGTGTTATAAAACTTGCTCAAAGAAAAGGAAGTTCCTTTGACCCCGAACGACACGTGTAGCGTTATCAAGTTTTTGGCCCCGCTGCCGGGGAATAGAATAGCTAGTTAGTAGTCCACCTCGTTTAGGTTTCTTTGCTTGATTCCTATCAAGTAAATTTTTCTCATTTTTAGCGTTCTCGTAGTCTATCCCCCTTCTTCGTGACCTGTGTTTGTAATCCCATCACTTTTCATCATGAAAAGTGATAATTCGCCAAACAACACTTCACCACCAAACAAGTACCCACCGCTTGACCCAGCCTCTGCCAACCAACTTCGAGCTCGTATTATTAGTGAAATTGGAGAGCTTAGGAAACTAAATAGGATGATTGAAAATACGCTTGAGGAAGCCCTTAAGGAATCTACTCACCCTTTAGACAGTGATTCGACCTCAAGTGATTCGGATGATGACCTAGAAGATGGAGATTATAAGGTGTTAGAAATTATGGAGGGTAGTAAGGAGGAGGAAGAACTTAGGGAGTATTTCGATTCATAACCTAAAGGGAAGGAAACCGCTTATCACTATAACGTGGTTAACTTCCCAAGACCACCTTTCGAGCCTCGCATAAGAAAGGGAAACCCTAAAAACATCAAGATACCGTGTATGATTGGATACTTATATAAGGATCACACCTAAATTGACTATAAGGCACCCATGAATATAATGTCTAGGCTCTATTACAATTGGATCATGAGCAAAAAGATAGAACCTATGAGGGACCCCTTTTGCCCTAGGAAAGCAAGTAACTATGTGGGGAGGGTTAAAGGATTGCATGTCTTCGTAGGTAACTTCACATATAGGTGTGATTTCATGATCTTGGAAAATGTTAAGGGCATCATTGATGGGTTTTTAGGAGATGTGATACTTGGGAAACCATTTATAGAGGAGTCTAAGATGGTTTATGATCGAGAGGAAGGAATAGTCGAGTTCTCAAATAGAGCCGAGAGTGTTAAATATATAATGCCCCACAAAAACAAGAAGTTTGAGGGTATGTGTTGTTCCCTATTCACTATCGTTTAATAACAATTAAGTACTTAAAACAATTTAACAGTGAATAATGACTGAAAGTAATGTAAGTAAAACACACAAAGTAATTTTCAACATCATATTCTTATTAGAAATAAATCAAAAGAATACGTTACCCAAGTACTTACGGAATAGTAATTGGGATTGAAATGACAAGGTTTGGGGTGACTCCTCTCTAAGCTCAGGCTAAATCTGAGCACAACTCTTAGAACCCACTGAGCTAGCTCAAGGATAAAGTTGTATTTGGAGGAGTGAAAAGTTGGCTTGTGTGTATGTGTGTTTTTACAATCCACAAGCTTAAACTTTTCACTCTTCTTCTTATGCTATTTATACAAGTATGATATTTAACTTTAACCTAGAACACAAAAACATAGATCACAGCAAACACGAATATTGATGTATTCGGTTACTGTTCACCTTTCTATTTATAGTAGGCGGCGAGACTATTTCCTTTGACAGAGAATCGCCGCTTACTATATATGGGAAGATATGATCTTCATAGATTGAGACTATGTATAAACTGGATAAACACTTGAGGGACTTAGTTTTATCTGGGTAAAACTTTCCCGCCTAGTCCAGCTCATTCTTCAGTCTTCAAAGCCTTCAGTCTCTTCCTTCGTTTGTCTTCAGTGTTTAACAGTTGGATAGGAGTCGTAGGGATTCAGTGAGTTATTGTCATCACTCACTGAATCCACCATCTTCTTCTTGACTTAGTCTTCACCCTTTAAGTTCCGCCTTGCAGAGTGGAGAGGCTCCTTCTTCGCCTCATACTAAGTGTCCTGAAGATAGCACACTGAGAGACTATGCGCTCAGTGACCTGATTGTGTTTAACGGATTAAACACTTAGGTTATTTTCTATTAAAATCCTAGTTTAAGGGGTTTGGGTATTTACTGAACCCAACAGTCTCCCCCTATTTGGATATACAAATAGCCTAAGTGTTTGATCAGTGTAAGTAAGCAAAAAGGCTTCTTCTTACATTGAATGTACTAATGAATACAACAAGGAACATTTGAGTAATTTGACAAAACATACATCTTTTATTGATCAGATTACATATTTCCTATCACTAGTACAAAAGGATAAAATGATGTCAGTTCAGATGGATACCCAGTGCTTCGAGCTTCACTTTCTTGGTGATGAGTGTTTCCCTGTCAGGATGGTCTCTTATCTTTGCATTCAGGTCTTGACAGAACCTGATGTTTGCTGGGGATTGGATCTGAGAGGCCACTGGAATATAGCTGATCATTGTAGCCACTCCTGCCTGATCGATATCACTCCACCTTTGGAAAGCTGGGTTCCCGTAGACATCAATGAAAAATATCCCTCTTTCAGGCTTTTCAATCACTAAACAGTTCACAAATTTTACCCCCTCAGGCAGCTCTCTGTTGCATTCTAAGCCATGCACTTTGATTTCAGGTTGGAACTCAACTCTTTTCCTTTTGCCAGTGGAAGCTTGTGGTTGAGATCCTTGAGGTGCAGTCAAGGCAGGCTGAATTCCCAGTTGGGCTGGTGCATCCCTCAGCCTTTCATATATTTTACTGAGCATTTTCATCAGATCCTTGACCACCTTATTTTGCTTCTTTCCAATGATCGGACCAAGTTCATCAAGTTCAGTGATCCCAAAGTCACTGAATTTTAAGGGATCATGAACCTCAAAGTGTCTTTTGTCATCCCCTCTGTAAACATTCATAGCCAATGGTTTGGTGTTGGGAATAATCTTGACATCAGTGGTTTTTTCAGGAAGCCTTCGGCTGGTCATTGTCCAGTTGTACTCCTAAATTCTGCTTTGCCTGAGAGCTTTAGTTTTCTTTCTCTTTTCTTTATACTGCTTTCTCATTGCAGCCATTTGAGCAACCTGAGCATCTTTGAACTTTTGTCCTGCTTGACCCTTTTGGAGCTTGCTTGCATCTAATCCCATGTTCTCAGCTTCTTCGGCGACGACCTTTTCCAGTGCTTCTTTGGTCTTCTTATCATCCTCAGCTTGTTTCAATTTCCTTTCTTCTTTTTCAAGGTGTTTGGTTAGCTGTTGAGGAGTGAAGAGGTATTCAGTGTCACCGATTTTGTAAGGAATCTTCTCAGGCTCAGTTGTTGTCAATATGCCTTTGCCTTTGTCCTGGCCTGAGAAAGAAGATGCAACCAAGGGTGGTGTTGTTGTCATTATTGGTGTTGCGACTGTTAGTGTTGTTGTTGATGTTTATGGTGGTAGAGATGAGATAGGTATTGCTGAGACTGGTGGTGTTTGCTCCCCCTCAGTGTGAAGAGGAGTTTCTTCAGCAGTATTCTCCCCCTCAACTGTTGCCGGAGCTTCAGTGAGGGCAAGAGTTGGCGTTGGTGCTGAGGGGGACTGAGTAGCTTGACCCTTGAAGGCCTGATAGATTTCAGTCATCATAGCTTTAATCTCTGTAGTGTCTGCCTGAATACCAGTGACCTTTTCATCCAAGTTAGCCTGAGAAATCTCCAAGGCAGTCATCCGGGGACCAAGATTCCAGGCTAGGGAAGAGGATGCCTGAGCCATGGTTGCCACCTGTATATTCAGAGAGTCCAATGTAGCTTGAAGAGACTGGACTGAGGATGGAAGACCCTGAACATTTGCAGATTTGAACAGATCTAACAGTTCAGTAAGGCTTGAGGATTGTTTCAAGTATGCCTCAGTAGCCTTTAGCACTTGAGAGTTAAGTGCTGGATCTTCTTTGACAAACTCCTTGATTTCATCGATCTTTGTGCCTACATTCTGAAGGTGCCTTAAGAAGGTAGCCATATTTTCATTCAGTCCGAAGATTTTGTCATACATTAAGTCCCTGTGCTCATGAACATTTTCATCGAAGCCCTGTACCTCTGCCTTTAGATCAGCATAACTTGCAGCAGCCTCAGTATGTTGTTCCCACAATGTTTTAGTAACCCCTGAGTATAGCTTCCTTGAAGCCCTGGTGATCCACTGAGCCAACTGCCTTTCAATGAGGGGAAGAACATTGTCAAACTCTTTGAATTCATCAGAGCTTGAGGAGGATTCAGAAGCATGATCATCATGTTGAAAAGGGGATTCAGGATGCTTCTTTGGATCAGGCTGAGGCTCTTGTTCAGATTGAACCTCAGCGTCCGCTTCATCCCCTGCTGATAAAATTTCTTCATCACTTTCAGCAAGGTCATCATCAGATTTTAGCAACTCAGCAACCTCAGCAACTGTTAACAAGGGAGTGGGAATGGGTTCCATATCAGCGGGTGGTATTGATCCCTCTGAGTCTTTGTCTCACGTGGACCCCTCGGACACTGGTAGGAGTTTCCCAGCGTCTTCTCGGGAGTCAGGATTGGTTTTGGGTTCCATATCGGCGGGTTGTTCCTTTCCCTCCGAGTCTTTGTCCCCCATTGACCCCTGAGACACTGATGGGTTTTTTCCAGTGCCTTTAGCAGAGTCAGTTATTGTTGTATCCCTATCAGTGGGTTGTTTGTTTCCCCCTGAGTCTTTAGGATCGATCAGTGTGCCCTCAGACAAAGGCTTTGATTTGCTAATGTCCTCATCAGGCGTAGTGGAAGGCGCTCCCCTACCAGCGGGTTGTTTGTTTCCCTCTGGATCTTGGGGAGTAGTAGGTGTAACCAAGGGCACTGACTGTGATGTATCAGTGTCCTTCGTTGTCACGGGGGTGGTTGTTGCCTGGTTAGTGGGTGTCTGTTTAGTCTCAGGATTTTTGTGCCTCTTAGGCTGTGCTCCTGAAGCCTCAGGGCCCTGAGACTTTGGTTTAGTCTTAGTCCCAGTCTGAGACTTCCCTTTTCTCTTTTTAGGAGTAGGGTTTGGAGACACTGATCCCTCCTGGTTGTTTACAACAACCATATGGGCCGTCAATTCAATAGGAGTGACAAGGGATGGGTCATTTTGAAAATTTGATGGACTCAGGATGCCAGGTAAATTTCCAAATTTTTCATCCTGAGTATAATTGGATCCCAGTAACGATTGCAAAGCACAAGAGACAAACCTAGGATACGAAACGTACTTCGTCCTAGTTTTACTCTGTAGCTTCGTTACGAGATCACTGTAAATGATCTCCCCTATGTCGACAGTGACTCCATTCAACAAGCAGTATGCCATCATCAACTGAATAGAGTTAACTTGTTCAGTGGAAGAGTGGTTCCCGCCGAGGACCTGAATCACAAAAGTGAAGAGGATCCTCCAAGCCACGGGGAATGAGCTTTTAGTGACTGGGGTCTTGTCCAAAAAAGTTGGATCTAAAACGATTTGTTTTAACCCATCCTTCACTGTGGAGGGTTCAGGATGGGCGACATAAACACCTTTGTTATAATCTAACCCTGTTGAAGTGCAAAACGTTTTGTAATACAGGGTGAATGGTTTCCCCCCATTAAGACTGAACCTGATGAGATACTCCCTGAGAGGTCTAAGGTTATTCTCATCAGTAGAAGGTGTCGGGTCAAAGGCTCTAGCTGTAGCCCAAAACTCCCTGAGGTAGTTTGGGTACAGTACTGAGGGACATTTTTCAAAGGCCGTTTTGAGTGGGCAGTTGAATAAAAATTTTATAATATCTTTATAGGTTGGGACATTTTCAGGATATTCAAAATTTCCTATGACATTATTTGTTTTAAATTCAACGTTTGTAAGATCCCCTACCCACTGAGAAGCAAACTGGAGAGATTGTGTTCTAGCCATTTCCATTAAAGAAGATTTTAGGGTTTTAAAAAATTGTTTTGACTAGAACAATCAAAGTATTTAAATCTCTTCAAGTTTGTGATGAAAAACTTTTGTAAATGTTTACAAGGAGGGTTTTCCAAAAGAGGTTTTAAAGATATTGAGAACACACAAATATTACTGGATTTGAGAAAGAATTTTGACAGAGTTTAGTTGCAGAAAATAATTTGTGTGTTTTTTTGTGGTTTTTGAAGAGGGTATTTATAGAGTAGCGAGAGGGGTGGTTTTTGTATAAGTTTGGATATGTAAAGACCATTTTTGAAATCGTTTGATATTCCACATTTGATGCCACCCACCACTTCACGCAGTAAAATCCCGTCTTTCAAGGAAAACAGTTGCAATGCACAGTAAAAGTGCAATTTAGCAGTAATAAAATATCCATGGGATATTTTATGTAAGAGATAGCATTTAATGCCAAGTGGGTATGTGATAAGACCCCTGACGGTAAGACATATATTCCTATATTAAATTGGTGGGATTACCAACCTAGGACATTAAAGTAACTAATACTTGGAGCATTTAGTTACTCATTCAATGCTTAGAGTCAGGGACCCTGAGTGAGTCTTACTCATTCGGTGAGGGGTTGATTTTTGGATGTTCAGGGAGACAAACCAGTTCACAGAACTTACTGAGATTGGTTTTCAGATGCCTGACTTTCAATGTCAAGCATTCCCAATTCAGCTTTCAGTCTCCTGAAGGTAGGATCATCCAGAGGTTCGGTGAAGATATCAGCAAGTTGATATTCAGTAGGGATGAAATGAAGTTCAATATCTCCTGTCATTATGTGATCCCTGATGAAATGATATCTGATATCAATGTGTTTGGTCCTTTGATGAAGGACAGGGTTGTTGGAGATAGCAATGGCACTGGTGTTGTCACAAAAGATAGGTACCATTTTGAAGTGGATGTCATAGTCACTGAGTTGACTTTTCATCCATAGAACATTGGCACAACATCCTGCAGCAGCCACATATTCAGTTTCGGCTGAAGACATAGCCACTGATTGCTGCTTTTTAGCACTCCAACAAACCAGTTTTCCTCCAAGGAATTGACAGGACCCTGATGTACTTTTTCTGTCCATGTTACAGCCAGCATAATCAGAATCAGAGTACCCTTTGAGATCAAACCCTGAGCACTTTGGATAATAAAGACCAAGGCTTGGGGTTCCTTTCAGGTACCTGAGTATTCTTTTGGCTGCAGTGAGGTGGGATTCTTTGGGATTGGACTGATATCTAGCTATGAGACAGACTGAGAATTGTATGTCTGGTCTGGAAGCAGTTAGATACATCAAAGAGCCAACAATCCCTCTGAAATGGGTTTGATTTACTGATTTGCCAGTGAGATCAGGTCCAAGATTGTTAGGAGGGACCATTGGTGTCTTCACTGAGGCACAGTCAGATATCTCATATTTCTTCAAGAGATTTCTTGTGTATTTCTCTTGACAGATGGAGATTCCTTTGTCAGTTTGCCTGATTTGCAGTCCAAGGAAGTAAGTGAGTTCACCCATCATGCTCATTTCAAACTTCTTTGTCATCAGTTTTTCAAACTGTTTGCAAAGTGTGTAGCTTGTAGAACCAAATATGATGTCATCAACATATACTTGGACCAGTATCACATCCTGTTTTGTCCTATAGATAAACAATGTGTTGTCTATCTTTCCTCTAACAAACTTGTTTTGGATTAGAAAGGCTAAGAGAGTTTCATACCATGCCCTGGGAGCTTGTTTCAGTCCATAAAGGGCTTTATCAAGCTTGCAGACATAGTCAGGGAATTCACTACTCTCAAAGCCTGGAGGTTGTTGAACATAAACTTCTTCCTTGAGTTCACCATTTAGGAATGCACTCTTTACATCCATTTGATAAACGTTGAAGTTCATGTAGGAAGCATATGCAAGGAAGATCCTGATGGCTTCCATTCTCGCAACAGGAGCAAATGTCTCATCATAGTCAATGCCTTCTTGTTGACAGTAACCTTTGGCTACAAGTCTGGCTTTGTTTTTAATGACAGTGCCATTTTCATCAGTTTTGTTTCTGAAAACCCACTTCATTCCTATGACAATGACATCCTGAGGACATTTGATCAAGGTCATGACCTTGTTTTTATCAAACTGTTGCAGTTCTTCTTGCATGGCCTGAACCCAACTTGGGTGCTTAAGAGCCTCAGTGACACTTTTGGGTTCTATATCTGATAGGTAGTCAACATATAGACATTCATTGGCTGAAGTTGCAGTTAAATTAGCAGCCATGCTTCTAGTGAGCATTCCCTCAATGGGTTCACCAATAATGTTTACAAGCTCAATGTCATGAGTTCTTGTCCACTTACTTTGTGGTCTAGGATCTGAGCTTAAAGAAGCCACTGGTGACATAGGGGTGAGTTCAGGTATTTGAGCCATAGTATCATCAAGAGCATCTGTTGAGATGTCTTGTTCAGGTTGGGTTTCATGAATCACAGGGTCCTGAACATTTCGTTCAGTGTTACCTATCCCATCAGGGACTGATTGGTTATCAATGAATTCACTGATGGTTGGTTGTGACAGATTGTGAGGTAAGACATAATATGATATGTCAGCATCAGCTTGGTATGAGGAATTGATTTCAGTGTTAAACTCAACAGGAGGATATCTTGAAGAGTTATCAATTCATATCTCCTCAACTGAGGTGTTGGAGAACCTAATGCTTTCGACACTTTCATCAAAGGTGACATGAAAGGTTTCCTCAACTTGTTGTCTCCTTGTGTTAAACACCCTGAAGGCTTTGGAGATCAGTGAGTAACCTAGAAAGTATCCATCATCAGCTTTAGCATCAAACTTGCCTAGATGATCCTTGTGATTATGAATAAACACAGGACATCCAAATACATGAAAGTAGCTGATATTAGGAAGTCTACCTTTGAATATCTCATATGGGGTTTTATTATGTCTTTTGACAATGATTGACCTGTTTTGAGTGTAACAGGCTTTTTTGACTGCTTCATTCCAGAAATGCTTTGAGAGGGCTGAGCCATTTAACATGGTTCTTGCAGCCTCAATGAGAGTTCTGTTTTTTCTCTCAGCTACCCCATTTTGTTCAGGGGTATAAGGAGATGAGAAATTTTGGGAAATTCCCTTTTCATCACAGAAACTCTCAAGCTCAGCATTTCTAAATTCAGTACCATTGTCAGTTCTGATTTGTTTCACTGTAATGTCATTTTGGTTTTCAATGTTCCTGATGAATGACATTATAGTATCAGCTGCCTGACTCTTTTTGCAAAGAAAGTATACCCAAGTGTACCTTGAAAACTCGTCGACAATGACAAGTGTATACTTCTCATGCTGGATTGATCTAGGACTAACTGGTCCAAAGAGATCCATATGCAAGAGGTGAAGGCAGCTTTTGATGGAGAAGTTTTGCTTGGTTTTGAAGGATGCTCTTTGATGTTTGCCTTTTTCACAGGCTGAGCATGGTTTATCTTTTGCAAAAACCAGTGATGGTAAGCCAAGGACCTTGTTTTGTTTTGCCAAGTTGTTGAGGTTTTTAAAGTTTAAGTGTGAGAGTCTCTTGTGCCACAGCCAGTTGATGGTTTCAGTGGCTTTGGCAAAGAGACAAGTTCCATCTTTAGAGAGCGTTGACATGTCTAAGACATAAACATCATCTCTCCTAGGAGCAATCAACACAACTTCCTTGTTGGCATTAAAAATGGTACCTTGTTTGTCATTGAATTGGACAATGTACTTTGCATCACATAGCTGACTGACACTGATGAGATTGTATTTGAGACCATTGACATAAGCTATTCTAGAGAAAACTATTCCATTGCAGTTTACTGAACCATAACCTTCAGTGGGACATGATGAATTATCACCAAACACTACCTTGGGTCCTGGTTCTTTTACAAACTTGTGCAGATATTCCTTTACACCAGTCATGCTTCTTGAGCATCCACTGTCCAGATGCCAGATAGGCTCCCTGGCATGCCTCTGCACAAGTAGTAAACTGAATTAGTTTCTCTTCGTGACCCACTTACTAGTGGGCTTGGGTCTCATGGTCTCTTTGAATTGAGCAATCGATTCATGGTCAGTGGTGGAATGCATTATGCTACCATAGGTTTTGCATTTAGATACCGAGGAAGACTCAGTGGATTTGGGTTGTTTTGAGCTTCTCCTTTCCTGGATGACACTGTCATGCTGGGATGTCTTATGAGTTGTGTTACCGCAAATATCACAGCATGTGTTCATAAGACAATCATCAGGACGATGATCATTAAAGCCACAGTATGGGCAGTTAGGAAAAGGTTTAGCTTTTTGCTTTTGAGCAGGCTTGGATGTGGAAGCATACTGATGACCAACTTTGGTATAGTTTGCTTTGGGAGAACTTACATATTGTAAGTGGTCAGCAGTTCTGTGATCATCCTTTTTGCAGATCATACAAAAAAGGATTCTATAACAGTTATCAGTGGTATGACTGGTATAGTGGCACAGATCACATTTCTGCTTGTTTTTTTGTGGTGGCTTTTGACTTTGAGGAACTGGAGGAAGCTGACTTTGTCTCTTTGATTGATTCAGGGACCTTTTCAATGGATTCCATTTTGTCAGTTAGCTTCCTTACAAGTTCAATCAGTTGCTGAATTTGGTCAGCTTCAGTGGGGACTGAGGATGTGGAAGTATCAGTGGGGGTGGATTCTTGTTGAGTTGGTTTTGATTGTCTTTTCAAAATGGTTCTACCAAGTCCAGACCTTTCTTTGGGAGAGTGAGGATTGTATTGTAATGGAGTAAGCTCAGAGCAAGGATCAGCACCCTGAAGAGGTTCCAAAGGAGGAAGTGGTGCTTGAGATTCATCTTCAGACTCAGAGATGTGTTCAGTGCTACTAGACACATCAGGGAGTCCAAGTATGCTCTTTAGAGCTTGACTTTCAGGCTCTAGAATTTTCCCAGAGTCAAAGTTGGGAAGCTTACTCTCAAGATTAAGTCTTTTAATCCAGTCACTGGGATTTGGAATAGTCAACATACTGGTAATCATGCCACCAGACACAAATAGTTTGGGACTTTGGTCTTTGTTGCGAGAGTCAGTGAGATGGTGTTCACCTATGACTCTCTTTTTGCTACTGGGGGCACCCACAACATCAAAGACCCTTGGATTCTTAGCAGTCCAACCTTCAATGATATCTTTTTCCCTTTTTAGTTCATCTTGAAGAGCCTGATTTCTTTTGACTAGTTCAGTGTTTTGAATTTGTAAAGTGACAGCCTCAAGCTTAGCTTGTTTAAACAGAAGTAATTCATCTCTACACTTATTCAATTCAAAACCTAACTTGTTGAACTTAGAAAAAAGATTTAATCGCTGCTCTTCTACAAACTTAAGGTCAACATTGATATAGTTCATATAAGACTGCCAATCAGAGCCATCATCCATAGAAAGTAGAATATTTACCTTCTTCATTGTGATGTTAACCCATTCTCCATTTCTGGCATGATTCTTTCCAACAGCTAGCTTGTCTTCCTCTGAGAGGGCCATCAGTGCGCTGACATGCACCATTTCATCATCTGATGAGACTGGCTCTTCATCCCAGTCGGTTTCGGGGAACATTGGGGACAATGTTCAGTTTAAGTGTAGGGAGGGAAAATAAAACGGGGAACTTTGAAACTATGCTTATCCTTGATTATTTTCTTTGTCCAATTGTATTTGTGTAATAAACCATGAGAAAATATCGGTTAGGGTAATTTTGGCACCAAATTTAAAATTTTTCATGACATGTAGGAGTGGGCCATTAGTCTTAACAAAAGCGTCTCACGGATAGGAAGTTGCATGACTAGCACAAAAAACCCTTTACCACCTAAATTCCACCCAAAATGTGAGGATCACCCTTAGATTAGTAGGAATTAAAGTATTCATCTTTAATGCTTAGTGTGTGAACCGGTAGTATATTAGATTCTAGAACTTGTTTTGTGATGCATCCCGAGATCGCTAGTAAGACTACACTTGTGTAGTTAGGAATAACTAAATGATAAGAGGCATTAGGATAACCCTTGTTTGATACCCGTAATATAATTACTTCTTCCACATCGGTTGAGTAATTCCCCCACACCTTTGCGTTGTACTCATTTTTAGTACACGATACCCCTAGTTAACCCCTCAGAGCCTATCCTTTTCGCGGTTCTCGTGATGTTTCGGTTTTTCCGGAATATCAATGAAGAGCATTGTTTACACCCCACCCCCAAATATACACCCAAATCGCCTTAGCCTACCTTGTATGCACTCACTTTTAGTGCATTATTGTTATCACCCTAAACCCTTAGTTCAATTATCTAGTTGCTTGCATGAGTTGCTAAGTCGAGTCATATCCTTTGTATACAGTTTTGGGACGATTGGGACTCATGGGAAAAGTTAAAGTTTATGAAATGACTGGAAGGGAACGTTAAATTCCCTTATTTGCGTAATAACGTACTCCAAGTGTTTTGATCTTTTCAATTCGGGTCAAATTAGTGTTAGAGTAATAAAAACTCAAGTGTAGGGATGTGCCTATAAATTCCTATCATTTTGATGTTACCGTAGAGGATGGTAGAGTAAAAGTGTGTGAAAAAAAAAAAAAAAAAAAAAAAAAAAAAAACATACGGGCTACAATCCCACATCTATTATTAAAATTTATGTTTGTTTGTTTCAGTTAGCTAGAGTTTAGAGTGTCGAGTCTTGGCTTAGCAATGCCATTCTTCATATGCTTGTAACATAAAAATTTTTGACTTGCCACCACTAAATAGCCTATCCCACCAAACCCTTTGTTTCCCTACCGTAAGCCTAACATTACAACCCTTTAAAGACCTCTTTGATAGTCTTTCCTAGGTGCTTACGCCAAACCGATGGAGGTTTGATCTATTCTCAAGCCTATGGTAATCTATGTACTAGGACCGGTTAATGAGTGTTTATCTTCCATTTCCAACTTGTTATATTTCATATACACCCGAGAGATGTGAGTATCCAAACACCCCATGTGAGGTGCTAGTATGTAATTTCCGTGCTTGTTATGACTTTTGCGGGGCTTATATGTGTTGTGGATTGTTCTAAACCAATGCTTCATGACCCCTAACTTATAAATTAATTGGCTAAAAGCACATTTGCTTGAGGACATGCAAATACCAAGTGTAGGGATATTTGATAAGGTTTTAAAATGTACCTTTTTGAGGGGTCGTTTAAGCCCTTATTTGATTACTTTTGTATCCGTTATTACTTAATATCGTTCCTTCTCACTTTTTAGGTCTCTTGAAGGCAAATTGCTGGAATGGCACTTATTTGGACAAAAAGGCGCGGATATGCGAAGAAAATGGCCAAAGTCAAGAATCGAGACACTCAAGCTGCTGAAATACAAGGGGACGGCGTCAGGTGTTAAATTGCGACGCCGTTAGAGCACTTCTGTGACGGCTCAGTAGCCAAATTGCTTATTTTCAAGTGACGGTGTCAGGCTATAAAAGAGTAGGCCGTCGCAAGACTAACGTGGCCAAGACGAAACCCTAATGACGGCGACCCGACGGCGTCACAAATCATAAGGTGATGCCGTCGCGATTGTAATCTTATATATAGAATCCGAAGTTTTCAGTTTTAGTGTGTAGTCTTTTGGAGTAAAAACCTAAACCGAACCAAGGTTGTCTTGTACAGTATTTTAGGGTTCCAAACCCTATCTTACACCAAGATAAGTACTTTACTTCATTAATTCAATTATGTCTTCAATTATTTGTGTGTATGCTTGCATGTTCTCCATGTCCGGCTAATTTACTTGTGTGTTTGCTTAGGGAATATGAAACTGAATTATTGAATATTGATTGGTTGTCTCTTATCTTAATTGTTAATGATCTAGTAATGCGATAGGTCATTCGTTGTGTAGTTAATGCTTGATTAATTTTTGTGAACCTTATAATATAACACCTAGAGTAGTTGTAGGCTAAACCATCCAAAGAGTACCTTAGAGTTAGAGTTTATAATTCCTAGAGATTTTGTAGACGAGACCCTTTGGTAGTTTCAAAGAGTTAGGGATAAACGCATACCCTACGACTTTAGACACACAACGCGATTAAGAATAAGGACGTGACAATTCAACCATCAATAGGAGATAATTAAGGAGTAATAAAACCTAAGTGAACACATCTTTAAACCATCATACGAGCACACAATAATTAAACATAGACTACATACACCTTAGACTAGATAATTAGATAAGTAGAGTAATCGGTAGAAATACCAACCCCCAAATCCAAACCCTGAGATTTGTACCTTTCTAATTCCTAAAAAAATATAAAAAGATAAAAAATAATCTTCCTCAACCCCAACCTTAGCGTAGTAACTTCTCACTAGCATTCCTATTCCCCTAGAGAACGATATCAATACCCGTGGCTTACCCTAATACTACACTACAACGATTAGGTTCACTGCCTAGGGTGTTATAAAACTTGCTAAAAAAAAGAAGTTCCTTTGATCCCGAACGACGCGTGTAGCGTTATCAACATCAATGAAAGTACCATTCATGCTTTCATCTCTGAGCAGCAAAAGGGATACCAGATCACTCATGATGACCTGAAACAGATCCATGAAGATGATATTGAAGAGATGGATATCAAGTGGAATATTGCCTTGATTAGTATAAGGGCAAGAAGGTTCATGAAGAGAACTGGGAGGCAGATCATGATCAATGATGGAGATACTGTTGGTTTTGACAAGGGAAAGGTAGACTGCTACAACTGTGGCAAGCTTGGGAATTTTGCCAGGGAATGCAGAAGCCCCAGGAACAAAGGAAGAAGTGGTGAAGCTGATGATTCTTCGTCCAAAGCAATGGTGGCTATTGATGGTGCTAGATATGATTGGAGCTTCATGGCTGATGAAGAAGAGAGTCCAATCAACATGGCTTTGGTATCTGAGGTACTTACTGAAACAAATTGCTCATATACATGTGTCCTATTAAGTGAGTATGAGTCTCTTAAAACTAAGATTGATAATTGGCTGAAAAGCTTTTTAAAACCAGTTATAACTTAGCAAACCATAAAAGAGGCTTAGCTGTTTTGGAAAAACAAATTGTGCATTATAAGGAAAATGAGTCAAAGTTTTCTAAAACAACAACAATGCTTAATAGGGAAATTTCTCTTAAAGACACCACCATAAGTGTGCTAAAAGAAGAACTAGAGAAAGTCACAATAGCTAAAGATAACATAGAACTCAGTGTTGATACACTTAAGGATACACATCACTATAACTCTGAGAAAGTTGATAAAATGATTGAAATCTCTCTAGTTGGCAAAGCTAAATCAGGAATGGGTTATAAAAGAGCACCTCCACCATTCAGAGGTATACCCTCACCTCCTGGTATAGACCTTGAACACAAAATCCCAGAAGAGTTTAAGGTACCCACATTTGTTCGTGACTCTGGGGTCAAGGAGACCAAAACTGAAAAGGCTGATGAAGCCTTTAAAAGTGCCAGTGACACATCTTTACCTGAGGTGTATGTGTTTGACAATAAAAACATTAAAGGAGGTGTAGAGTCTAATGAACCAAAGCAAGAGAAGGTCTCTGAAACTATAAAACCTAATGAAAAACTTGTTAGGAAGACAATAAAATATGTTGAGATGTATAGAAACAGGTCATCCAATCCTAGAGGTAATCAAAGGAATGAGAACAAGCTTAAATATGAGCAATTAGGAGATGAATTTGTCATGTATAACAAATCTTGCTTTGTGTGTGGAAGTTTCTCTCATCTGCAGGCTCAATGCAGACACCCTATGAGACCTCATCCCATCATGACTCCAAGAGCAGTACTTCTTAAGACTGGCATAAAACATTTGAATACTTCAAGGCCAGTTAATATTGCTAGACCACAACCCAGAGTATTTGGTGAAAGACCCAAAAGAAACCTTTCAAAATCATCACCATCTACTTCATCAAGGCCCTTTTATGGTAGAGCAGCACAAACCTTTAAGTCCTATGATGAACAAATTAAGTTTTACAGGAAAAAAGTTAATATTGTTGAACCAAGACTTAATACTGATAGGCCAAAAGTTAATACCTTTATGCCTAAAACTAAAACTGTTGGTTCAAAAGTGAGTGCTAAGGGCAATGTTGTTAATCCCTCAGCTTGTTGGGTTAGAAAGACCACTCAACCCAACAGTGCATCAGTTACTCTCAAGAAATATGATTACATTGATGCACGAGGCAGATCCAAGTCAGTAATGGCTTGGGTCCCCAAAAGGAACTAGTTTCCTTCATTTTGTGCGCAGGGACATTCCAACAATAATGATGATCTTGGATATTTAGACAGTGGGTGTTCCAGCCACATGACTGGAAATCTATCCTATCTTTCAGACTTTACTGATTTGAATGGAGGATATGTTTCCTTTGGAGGAGGTGTAGGTTGAAGAATTACTGGTAAAGGCACAATCAAGACTGGTAATTTGGACTTTGAAGATGTGTACTATGTGAAAGAACTCAAATATAATCTGTTCAGTGTGTCACAAATATGTGACAAGAAGAATTTTGTTCTGTTCACAAACACTGATTGCTTGGTTTTATCTCATAGTTTCAAGTTTCCTAGTGATGATGACATACTTCTTAAGTTCCCTAGGAAAAGAAATCTATACAGTGTGAGTATGAAAAACATAGTGCCTAAAGAAAACCTTACATGTTTAGTTGCTACAGCTTCTTTGGATGAATCTATGTTAAGGCATAGAAGGCTAGGTCATGTGAACTTTAAGGTGATAAATCTTTTAGCTAAAAATCAACTTGTCAGAGGTTTACCTTTAAAAAGATTGGAAAATAAACAAACCTGTATTGCATGCCTCAAAGGGAAGCAGCATAAAGCCTCTTGTAAGCCCAAGGTTTTTAACTCTATCACCCAACTACTGCATATGCTGCATATGGACTTATTTGGCCCCACCTCTCTTAGCAGCCTGAATTATAAGAAATATTGTTTGGTTGTGACTGATGATTTTAGCAGATATACTTGGGTTTTCTTTATGAACCTAAGGATGAGACCAGTGAAATCCTTAAGTCATACATAACTGCAGTAGAGAACCATGCTGATAAGAAAGTTAAAATCATTAGGTGTGATAATGGGGCTGAGTTTAAAAACCAAGTGATGAATGATTTCTATCAACTTAAGGGTATTAAAAGAGAATACAATGTAGCTAGGACTCCTCAGCAAAATGGGGTTGCTGAAAGAAGAAATAGGACATTGATTGAGGTTGCTAGGACAATGTTAGCAGATTCCAAGTTACCCACAACATTCTGGGCTGAGGCAGTTAATACTGCTTGTTATGTTCAGAACAGGGTACTGGTAGTAAAGCCTCATGGCAAGACTCCCTATGAGTTTTTCTTAGGTAGAAAGCCTACCCTAGACTTTATTAAACCTTTTGGGTGTCATGTCTCTATTCTCAATACCATTGACCACTTAGGAAAGTTTGATGGAAAGTCTGATAGTGGATATCTGGTTGGCTACTTCTTGAATAGTAAAGCCTTTAGGGTTTATAATTCTAAAACCAAAAGAATAGCTGAGAATCTGCAAATAGAGTTCCTTGAGGACAAACCTAGTGTAGAGGGGCAAGGACCAAAATGGCTTTTTGATATTGATATGCTAACTAAATCCATGAATTATGTGCCTGTTTCTGTGGATTCTAACATTGTTGCAGGAGAAAAGCAAGGTCCTAATTCAGATTTTGATGATGATGACTGTGTCCTATTGCCCATTTGGAAGGACAGTTCAATTGGAAGCACTTCTTTCGGGGAGGCAAACAAAGATGGTGATCAGTCTCGAAAGACCATTGGTACTAATGTTGAAGGAGTAGTAACCAATGAAGGTGATGCAGTTGTTGAAACTGAAGTGATCAATACTAATGTGGTTAATACTGATAAGCCACATGTTAGTACTGATGGGCCAGATGTTCATACTGATGGATCTCACTCTATTCCGTCAGTCAGTACAGATGTTTCTGATTCTAGTGATCCTAATGATGAAGCAGATGAGATTGATATTACTAATATAGCTTCATCCTATGCTATTCTTGTTACACCACACATAAGAATTAATCAGGATCATCCCTTGGAGAATGTTATTGGGGGTGTTCATGCTGAAAGAACAACAAGATCTCAAGTTCAGCATAGTGAGACTGGCTTCTTTAGTGCCATATATGAAGAGAGGGTTCATGGTGAAACACAAAAATGTCTGTTTGCTTGTTTTGTTTCATAGGCAGAACCAAAAAAGGTCTACAAAGCTCTTGAAGATGAAGCATGGGTAGAAGCAATGCAATAAGAGCTTCTCCAGTTCAAACTTCAAAATGTATGGGTTCTGGTAGATCTTCCGGATGGCAAAAGAGCTATTGGCACTAAATGGGTTTCAGAAACAAGAAGGATCAAAGAGGTGTGGTAATAAGGAATAAGGCTAGACTGGTGGCTCAAGGGTATACATGATGCGCGTAAAACGCGTTCGGGGTCAAAGGAACTTCCTTTTCGTCGAGCAAGAATATCAACACCCTAGGCAGTGAACCTAATTGTTGTAGTGTAGTATTGGGTAAGCCTCGGGTATTGATATTGTTCTCAAGGGGAATAGGAATGCTAGTAAGAAGTGTACTACGCTAAGGTTGAGGTTGAGGAACATTATTTTTTTATCTTTTTATAATTTTTTATAAAGCTAAGGGTAAAATCTCGGGATTTGGATTTGGGGGGTGGTACTTCTACCGATTACTTCTACTATCTAATTATCTAAACTAATGGGTAGTCTTATGTCTATTGATGTGTGCTCGTATGATGATTAAAAATGTGTCTACCTAGATACTATTACTCCCTAGTTATCTTTTATTGGTGGTTGAATTGTCACGTCCTTTTTCTTAATGCGTTGTGTTTTCTAAGGTCGTAGGGTATGCGTTTTTCCCTAACTCTTTGAGACTACCTTAAAGTTATTGCCTACGAAATCTCTAGGTCAATCATAAACTAACTCTAAGGTTATCTTTGGATGTTTAGCCTGCAAATCCGTGAAGTGACTCATAAACTAAGGTTCACAAAGATTACTCAAGCATTCAAACACAACGATAGCCTAATGCACTCCTAAGCCAATTACAATTAAGATAAGAGACAACCAATCAATAATTAATAACTAGGTTTCATAGATCTAAGCAAACACACAAGAAATTTAGCCGAACATGTTAAACATGCAAGCATACACACATTCAATTGAAGACATAATGAAATCAATGAAGTAAAACACTTATCTTGATGTAAAATAGGGTATGAGAACCCTAAGATACTGTCCAAACCGGACTACAATCGTTTTAGGTTTTTACTCCACAAGTCTACCTCTTAAAATTCTGAAAATTCGATTTCTATATAGAATTTAACATTCGCGACGACGTCGCCTTATAGGTGGGACGTCGTCAGATCGCCGTCATTAGGGTTTCGTCTTGGCCAAGTAATAGTTGGGACGACGTCACATTGTAGTTGTGACGCCGTCGGGCTTCAGTAGTGACGTCGTCTGATTCTGGATCTAGGCCTTCTGAGATGAAAAGTCTTCGTGACGCCCTTCCTCTTCAAAGCCTGACGCCGTCAGGTGTATTTTAGCAAAAAGTCTACTGAGTCGTCACAAATTTAATTACGTATAAAGGGACGACGTCGCCCTTTGATTGGGATGCCGTCAGCTTCAAATTCAGCAGCTTGAGTGTCTTCGATATTGACTTAGCCATTTTCTTCATATATTCAATCCTTTTCGTCCAAATATGCATCCTTCCAGCATTTTGCTTCCAAGAGACCTAAAAAGTGAAAAGGAACGAAATTAAGTAGTAACGGATATAAAAGTGGGCGATTAAGGGCTTAAATGACCCCTTAAAAGTGTACGTTTTAAATCCTTATCAAATATCCCTACACTTGGTATTTGCTTGTCCTCAAGCAAATGTGCTTTTGGCCAATCAATTTATAAGTTAGGGGGCATGAAGAATTGGTTTAACATAATTCACAACAATGAAAAACACCGCAATAGTCATAACAAGCACGGAAATTCTATATTAGCACCTCACAAGGGGTGTTTGGATTCTCTCATCTCTCGGGTGTATATGAAATATAGTAAATGAAAATGGAAGATAAACACTTATTAACCGGTCATAGTACATAGATTACCATAGGCTTGAGACTAGATCAAACCTCCACCGTTTTAGCGTAAGCACCTAGGAACAACTATCTAAGAGGTCTTTAAAAGGGTTGTAATGTTAGGCTTACGGTAGGGAAACAAAGGGTTTGGTTAGATAGGCGATTTAGTGGTGGCAAGTCAATAATCTTATGTTACAAGCATGAAAAGAATGGCTTTGCTAAGCCATGACTCAACTCACTAAAATCTAGATACTTTGAAACAAACAAACATAAATATAAAGATAGATGTAGGATGGTAGCCCGTTTTTTTTTCTTTTTTTTAACACTCTATTTTTTTCATTTTTTTTGCATACACTTTTACTCTACCATCCTCTAAGATAAAATCAAAATATAAGGGATTTATAGGAGCATCCCTACACTTGAGTTTTTATTACTACGTAAATAAAGGGAATTTGAATTTAACGTTCTTTCCCGTCACTCCATAAAATTTTACTTTACCCATGAGTCCCAATCGTCCCAAAACTGTGTACAAAAGATATGACTCGACTTAGCAACCATGCAAGTAACTAGATAATTGAACTAAGGGTTTAGTATGATAACAATAATGTGTGAAGATCGTTTATAAGCTCATCTCGGGATCAATAACAAAGACTAATAACATGCACAGCGGAATAAACTAATCAATTCTTTGTTATTGAACAAGGTTTTCATCACCATTACCTAACTAACTAACTATAATAGGGATCAAAGCCTTCTTTGATCTTGGAGATAACTAACACTAACTAATCTAATAACCTAGGCGTTTACAAGACTATACGCCTAGGACACACACACACCTTTAGTCGACTACATTATGGAAGATATGTATATTAAACCTACACCCCATGTCCTCTTTATATACTAGAGGATTAGGGTTTACAAATCACTACTAAGGACTAATAAATAAAACTTCTTTTGCAAGCAAGTCCTTCCATCTTTTTGTAGGTTTCCTTCTTGTCGTATTAAGTCCCTCTTGTTTCATTCTTTTTGTTTTATCAACTCAAACGTATAATTCCCAACAATCTTCCCCTAGTTGATAATGACAAAACCATTCTTGAACGAACTTCCCTAGACGAAGTAGAGAAATTGAGATCAGTGATCTCACCATGAATGAAACAAGTATGTCTTCCTTTGTCTTCCCCTTAATCCATGCCATGCCACTTAAACATCGCTTCCCCTTTTTGTTATTATCCAAATAGGGAACGTATGTAAATAATGATCTTGACCACCACGAACCAATATCATACTTCCAATCTAAGCCGTCCAATGTTTTGAATTGCCCTCCATGAAGAACACCAAAATGCTTACTAAAAATGAATCCAAAACAGTAGAAAACTCCAACTAGCAGTAGTAATAATGATCAACAGTAGTAAAAATCAAACACTTCCCCTTGAGTGGTGCATGAACATCAAATGATTCTTCAAATCTGTAAGCTCCTTGTAATGATCACTTGTGAAGAAAATCAAATATAACGAACTTGATGAAGAAGTAAAATAACCCAAACTTGTATCTTATGTCTTGTTTATCCACGTGACGTTGAACTTATACTGCTTACCAAAAATATAAGTAGACCGCAATCTCTTGACAAAATCCTCATCTTCAATGAGACACTGAGCACTACAATGTAACTCCTTTAAGTGATAGTTAACTAGGTCTTTATCCATCCACCCCTTGACCTATGAAAACTAGATTTTGCAAGTCTTCGTCAACATCCTTTAAGCACGAACAAGTTATCTACAAAATGTAACACCCACTTTGAGATATGATAAGAACAGAAACCTGTGAAACTCAACTACAACATCAAATAAATGATAATCAATCTTCTTAGTAATCAATTCTTCAATAAATCTCCAAACCGAGCCTTTTAAAAACATGTAAGAACAATTAACCAAACTCCTTGTGTGTGTGAACTAAATCCCATGTGTGTGTCGCCAAAAAATCTCAGTACCAAAAACTTGTACAAATTCCCCTCAATTCCAAAACAAGCCTATTATATTAGAGACCCATGATCCCACCATAAAAACATAGACCAATAATACTCCACTGATGACAATTGAATCTTCACCAATGTCGAACAAGTAGTAGCAGCACTTTAAAACAACGAGCATGTATTTCAACTTATATGGGCAGAGAAGTACTTTTACAAGGACGAGCAGTACTTTCAACTTATACGGGCAGTACTTTGAAACCTCCAACAGTACTTTGAAAGATAAACAGCAGTACTTTGAAAAACGCAGTACCTTTGTCAGCAGCCATATTCGACAGCCTGTAACTTTTGCATAAAAGCTCATATCGATGATCCCTCTGGTGAAAAGTTGGATGAATATATAGAGAACGTCCACCTAAAATTTCGTCACGATCCAACGGTTAACAAAAAAGTTATGATCGTTACAAAACAGTGTTGTAGTAACCTTACGAAACTTTTTCAGTTTGTGCAACAGACTTCGACAGCTTATAACTTTTGATTGAGAGCTCTAATTGACAATCCCTCCGGTGAAACGTTAGACAGATATACGGAGATGCACCAGAACAAATTGTAGATTGATCCAACAGTTCAAGAAAAAGTTATGCCCTCTTGAAAACAGTGTTGCAAAAGTATTACGAAAATTGTTGAAATTCGATTTTCTTCTTCCTTTTTCGCCAAGAAACCTTGTGAATCCCTAGGTAACGAGCTCCCCGAGCTCTGATACCAATTGTGCAGATCGTTTATAAGCTCATCTAGGGGTCAATAACAAAGACTAATAACATGCACATCGGAATAAACTAATCAATTCTTTGTTATTGAACAAGGTTTTCATCACCATTACCTAACTAACTAACTATAATAGGGATCAAAGCCTTCTTTGATCTTGGAGATAACTAACACTAACTAATCTAATAACTGTTGGAATTATATAACATGACAATCAATAAATAATCACAAAACATCAAAGTATACATGCGGAAGCGTATAGGATTTATTAACGAATAATTAATTAACATAAGAAGAATATACGTACCTTACTTGATTCTAGCCGAACAAGAATCAAATCCACAAACTAGCAATGGAAGAACCCTAATTTGATTTAATTAGGATTATGTGAATTACCCCTTACCGTTTTGTAATTCAATCCAAGAATACTAACAATATTGTGTTAGTACCACTATCTTGTACACACGTACTAAACCAAATTAAAGTAATGCTAGTTTTATCAACCCAAATAACTTGATGTTTGGAAAATAAGTGGATCGACACCCACAAGAGTGTGGCCGATCAGTTTGAGCAAAAACACACACAAAACACTTTTAGGTTTAGCTTAATGAATACAAGAGATGATTTACAAACACCCTTGGTTTTGTATATATACTCAAGCAAACTTGGTGAACAAGTTTGAGTTGTAATTGGGTTAGGTTAGGGTTCCCTTGGCCGATCGGTGCTATGCATCCCAAGGGGATTCCGGAACCTTCCCGTTATTTACAACTTAGTCCTTTTCCAAATACATTTAAAGCCCGTTAGTCCATTACATTAATTACTTAACGTCCGTTAGTTATTTCGTTTAATTAATAAATAAATACAACGTTTATATTTAATTATTTAACTTTAATTCTCATACGTAAAGTGTGCAATCCCGTGGTCTCGAGTTCGATCCTAACTCACGTCTACTAATTTATATCCATAAAACCAACAGCTCCCACATGGATATATCTTAATAGAGTGATCACATCGGTTAGCTTCTAGCAACACTTCGATGCCTCTAGTACGACTCGAGTAAGGCTCCTGGAAAACCTTTTAATGATTTCTCATTATTATTATCCTTTTGTTTCTAATACCACGTTAAATAAAGATATGAAATTAAGTCATTCTTTATAAAACTATTCTGTTTCTCGTTGTAAGTGATTGACCAAAATTACCAAATCTTCTAAACATATTTAGGGGAGATTTTGGGTGCGGCCGCACAAACATCTTGTCAACCCTACGAGGGGCCCAGCAGTATTAAACTCCAAATAAATTTGAAGGAACAAATTCTATCTTGACTACAAGAATAACCCACAAACTTTGTAACATTTCTGAAAACAACCCTTATGACTACCAGTTACGTATAGCGTTAAGTTGCTTCACAGAAATGCACTACATTCATGACACTTATCTGGTATCTCAAGTCTGAGGATAACTATTCATAATTTACTTATAACAATATCCACAAAGTAAATTATGCAGTTGGGATAAGTCCTATATTCAATTCATTGAATATCATCTGAAATTGGTATGCATTCTCATCAATATACTTTCAAGTATATTCTACCACATCTCTCAGATTTGTCTTAGTTTAGTGATACTCCCATATCATTAATCGACAACGGACATTTAGAATAACTTAGTTACTCATGGATTAAACATGCAAATATAGGACAACAATATTATAAATGAAAATAAACATAATCCAAACTTTATTTCATCAAAATAATAAATGTTTTATAATATCCTTTATCCAAATACTAATCACATTTATGCATGAAACTATTAGCTAAACAAAGTCCAATTCCATTGGCAAGTCCAATAAGCTTGTCTTTAGCTAAAGCCTTAGTGAAAGGATCAGCTAAGTTATCATCTGTGTGAACTTTCAATAGATTAATTTCACCTTCACGGACTTGTTCCCGAACATAGTGATACTTCCGTAGAAAATGTCTGGTGCCCTTCATGACTCCAGGTTCATTGGCAAATATGATTGTAGCAGAATTGTCACAATACATATCAATAGGCGATTCAATTGAAGGCATAACACCAAGCCCTGAAATAAATTTCATAATCCAAACAGCCTCCATTGCAGCTTCCGAAGCAGCTATGTATTCGGCTTCTTTCGCAAACATCGCAATCGTACTCTACTTCTTGCTCTTCAAGTCTACTGCTCCTCCATTGATGACAAAGACATAACCCGTCTGAGACTTCGTATCATCTTTATCACACTGTCAGGACGCATCACAGTAACCTGTAACACCAAGCTCTGTGTCTGGATTTCCACCATACACTAAAAACATATCTTTCGTATTCCTAAGATACTTTAGAATATGCTTAACAGCAGTCCAGTGAAGTTCACCCGGATTCTGTTGATATCGATTGGTCATGTTTTGAGCGAACGCCACATCTGGCCTTGTGCATCTCACAGCATACATAATAGATCCTACTGCCGAAGCATAAGGAAGTTTATGCATGCGTGCCACCTCAGCAAGTGTTGAAGCACACATATCGCTACATAAGCCATGCTTTACTTCCATCGGCAAATATCCTTTCTTGGAATTTTGCATATTGAATCTCTTCAATATTTTATCAATGTAAGCGCTTTGACTTAAACCAATTAACCGCTTTGACCTATCTCGGTAGATCTTGATTCCCAGAATGTATGCAGCTTCTCCTAAATCCTTCATGGAAAAACACTTCCCAAGATATGCCTTAACACTTTGCAAACTTGGAATGTCTTTTCCCATAATTAATATGTCATCGACATAAAGAATTAGGAAAATTACATCACTCCCACTAACTTTGTGATATACTGTCACAATTCTCAATTTCCGGTCATTTCTCAAACTCCATATTAATCATTTCATATCAATTTATTCATGATTTTTCATTTCACCTTAAACGCGTAAATTTCATATTAAATAAACGTTATCGCGTAAATTATTATTTTGAACATTTAATCCGATACTTCCAAAAATGATCCCAATATATTTTTTTTATACTTATATTTAGTTTATAAAAACTATATTTTGAGTTTACCTAGTGTTCTAAATTTATTTTGTACATAAATCGTTAAAGTTATATTATTACGACGTTTTTCTTAAAAACTACACGAAAATTTTTATATCACTCAAATTTCACAAGGAATGTATTTTTACAATTTTTATGATATCATTATACTCTAATTTGATCTATTAAAAATTTCTTTTACCAAAAATCACCTTAAACACACTAATGTACACATTACCTTACAAGTTACATTTATCTACACAATTTACTTACACATCTTTGACAAATTATATACAAGTAATAAGAAAGAAAAAAAATATATATATATTGTGAACACAATCCCCCCATATCCGGCCATGGGGGGGGGAGGTAGTCAAGGTGGGTAGCTTTTTGTCTACAAAATCAAACTTATACACAATCTTCAATCATTTATTTCATTCAATCAATTTCAAAGTTAGTAAAAACTTTTTCCTTCTCTCTTGTCTTCCTCTTCTCAACCGGCCACATCAAGGAGTTCAAAGGGATTCATCAAAATTTTGCTAATCAAGTTTTAAACAATCTAGATAACACTCTCATTAAGGTTTTGAAATAAAAACCTAGGGTGTTTAGGCTAAACCTTGTTCTTTGCACCTCATCATATTAACTTGTAAGCATATCATTTATATTTTTCATCTTTTCTTTTCATTTCATAAGTATCTCTTCATTTTTGGAGCAAACATGCATGATTTGTGTTGTTTATACCATTATTACATGATTTTTAGTGTTATATATATATAAAAGTCATCCTATAATTATTTCCTTGGTATATGTTGGTCTTGATGATGTTTAGGAACCCATGACACCCTAAGAAGGTGTATGGTAGGATTAGATTAGCTTTGGAGTTGATTTGAAGGGATTGGAATAGGTTTAGTTCGAGAAAAACTATTTTCGATAAGTATAAATAAGGGTCTGATCTTATTTTGTTTTTCTGGAAAATCCGACAGTAGACATGAGTTTTTGGCCTAGATATTTAGAAAATATACTTTAAAACGAATCCGTGGCCGCTTGAACGGATTAAAACGGAGTTATAACGAAGAAGTTATGAATTTTTCAAGTTGACGACGAAATATATATTTTTCAGAAATTTCAGCATACTATTTTTATCTTGTACGAGTCAAAAACGAGCCTTAAGCTTTACAAATTATTTCGAATTATCAAAAATATATTAGTATACTTTGATACGAAGCTAAGGACATATAATACGTAGAAAACGGATTTGAAACGACTAAGATATGCACGTTTTCATAAAATTTCCGTAACTATTATTTTCAGAAAAACTATATTATTTTTACGAGACAAGTGTTACGGTAACTAAAACGACCATGTTGGAGGCTGTTTTTAACTATGATGTGGAACTTTTTGTAACGAGATGTTTTCTAATAAAATTAAGATCATCAAGCATATTTTTCAAAACGACCAACCGTTTGTATAGCGGAGTTTTAATAAATTAATTACGGTTGCTCAAACTTTGCCGAAACTCATTCTTAAACCACATTTAGACAAAATCACCATCTTTAACCCTTATTATCTTTATGTTCGAGACCTTTATGTCGAAAACTCCTGAACTGAAACTTCTAGATTTTGATACAAACTTTCCAAATCCGTCGAGTTCGTTTCCTAACGTTCGACGTACACCATTTTACGACTAGTTTTTCGAAGTCATTTTTGTGAATTTCATGAAATTTCCGACGACTTTATTTTACGACGAAAAGTGATAATTTCACTATAAATCATTACGAAACCATTGTAGGATGACATTTTGACGTAAATACTTATAAAGTGATTTAAGAATGGTCAAGACGTCAAAAGAGTATTTTTCGACGATAAGTAATATTTTTCAAAACTCGCAAATGGTATAAATAACATACGAAATGCATGCTTAACATAACATCATAACTCATTACATATCATAACATTCATTCTAGGTCGCGGATAGTTTCCGAGTCTCACTTTCGTGCACTTCATTTTGTTAGCATATCCATCATACCAGGTGAGTTTCATAGCCCCTACTTTTACTTGTTTTCATAACTGTTTTGGGGGAGATACATGCTCAACTATTTTCAATTACTTTCATAGTTACTCTAAACATATAAGGATTACTGTGAGTTTCATAGCCCCTACTTTTACTTGTTTTCATAATTGTTTTGGGGGAGATACATGCTCAACTATTTTCAATTACTTTCATAGTTACTCTAAACATATAAGGATTACTGTGAGTTTTCATAGCCCCACTTTCTATTATTTAATTGTTTACAAACTTTTGGGGGAGATACATGCTCAACTACTTATTTTTATAAATACAAATACTCAAAATATTTACACTTTTATGCTACGCTATACTTTTATACATGATTGCATAATACTTGATAACATTTATACTTAATAACATTTACACTTGATTGCATCATACTTGATTGTGTTACGCTAAACTTGAAAGTCTCCTTGGATAACACACGCATTTGGGTTTCGGAGATGAAGTAGAACCAATGCTATTACTTTCCTTGTGAGTTCATACCCCACTTTTACTCGATTAAATTCTTACAAACTATTTGGGGGAGATACATGCTTAAATACTTATTTCACTCTTGCGAATACTCAAACCATTTATACAATTGTGTTACAATATACTTCTTACACACTTTGGACATTATGTGTGGTTTATTGCGATATGTGCCTTAATGTGCTAAACTAGTTTTCAATTATGCATCAACATACAAACTTTAGCAACTGGTTAACTCCTGCGGGAGCCGGCGGAGAGGTATTGATAGTACTATCGGGCTGACGCCCCCACCCTTGGGTCCTTGATGACGCGACCTGGGGTGAATATAATCCGTTATTCAATGAGACACAACAAACAATATAGACTTGTCAAGAGGTTCAGTTGGCTGTGATTCTTTGCATTAAGTACATGTATATATCGTATGCACATATGTCCTACTTACAAACAAGATTGAAACTTCTATATTTTGGCAATGGGTTGTAAACACACAGGTTGCAAGTTTTGTATGGGCGGAACTTGGAACTGAGTGGATTTACAATGCCTTTGCTGCATAAACGATTTTTGAAAGGCTTTACATTTCTACACAAACTCTATGAACTCACTCAACCTTTGTGTTGACACTTTTTAGCATGTTTTATCTCAGGTATCTAAAGCATTCACTTCATGGCACGCATATGGACATATCATAGAGTCGTGGTGACGACGCGTCTCACTTGGGATTTGTAAACTTTAAAACATCGTTTGGCTTGTAACAAACTTATTTCCGCACAAGTTGATTTTCATTTGGGACCAATACTTTGTAAACTCTGATTGTTTTAATAAATTAAATGATGTGTTTTCCAAACGACACTTTAGGTCGTTCGATATAACTGTAACTTTGATGCTATGACAGTCCTCCCCAAGGTATTCAATTCCGCTGCAAAACAGGTAATTTGGGGGTGTGACAGATTGGTATCAGAGCATCGGTTATAGAGAACTAGGTTGCATCATTGACCCTAGACTATAACCACATCATCATAGCATCTCATCATATCATTACAAGTGCATATTCTTTATACATGCGAACTTATGACTCAACACCAAACATCATATGAGTCGATTAGTCCAAGCATTGCATAGTTACTCCTAAATTATACATAGCCTGATCACCTATGTCTAATTCAGGAAGAATCATGCAATGAAGGGAGTAGTAGTCTCATATGAGTAAGCAATTCCGTAATCGAGCCAAATTTTCAAAAGATTTTCTTCAAACCACTTGTTTCCAGTTTGATCCGCGTGACAGTTCTTGTTTGATGAGTTGCAAAGATCAAGCTAGAAACAAGTTGTTACCTAAACCGATTTAGCCTAATCGTATGACAGTTCTTGTTTGATGAGTTGTGGGATTAAGTAAAAATCGGTTACCAAAAAGTTTTTTTAAAAATTTTGCTCGAGAATGGGAAAGCCTGCCTCATCGAGCCTAATCATAAGGGAGCATGTCTTTAGAATGGGATATAGTCATGACATATGCATGAGCATTGACATAATCATTTAAACCATACATGAGCATAAACTTTTAGAACCCTTGTCGCGTTTTGGGCCATAGTATCATTAATCGAATCGCGAGGACGCGATTCCTCTAACATGGGAAGAATGTCACAATTCTCAATTTCCGGTCATTTCTCAAACTCCATATTCATCATTTCATATCAATTTATTCATGATTTTTCATTTCACCTTAAACGCGTAAATTTCATATTAAATAAACGTTATCGCGTAAATTATTATTTTGAACATTTAATCCGATACTTCCAAAAATGATCCCAATATATTTTTTTTATACTTATATTTAGTTTATAAAAACTATATTTTGAGTTTACCTAGTGTTCTAAATTTATTTTGTACATAAATCGTTAAAGTTATATTATTACGACGTTTTTCTTAAAAACTACACGAAAATTTTTATATCACTCAAATTTCACAAGGAATGTATTTTTACAATTTTTATGATATCATTATACTCTAATTTGATCTATTAAAAATTTCTTTTACCAAAAATCACCTTAAACACACTAATGTACACATTACCTTACAAGTTACATTTATCTACACAATTTACTTACACATCTTTGACAAATTATATACAAGTAATAAGAAAGAAAAAAATATATATATATATTGTGAACACAATCCCCCCATATCCGGCCATGGGGGGGGAGGTAGTCAAGGTGGGTAGCTTTTTGTCTACAAAATCAAACTTATACACAATCTTCAATCATTTATTTCATTCAATCAATTTCAAAGTTAGTAAAAACTTTTTCCTTCTCTCTTGTCTTCCTCTTCTCAACCGGCCACATCAAGGAGTTCAAAGGGATTCATCAAAATTTTGCTAATCAAGTTTTAAACAATCTAGATAACACTCTCATTAAGGTTTTGAAATAAAAACCTAGGGTGTTTAGGCTAAACCTTGTTCTTTGCACCTCATCATATTAACTTGTAAGCATATCATTTATATTTTTCATCTTTTCTTTTCATTTCATAAGTATCTCTTCATTTTTGGAGCAAACATGCATGATTTGTGTTGTTTATACCATTATTACATGATTTTTAGTGTTATATATATATAAAAGTCATCCTATAATTATTTCCTTGGTATATGTTGGTCTTGATGATGTTTAGGAACCCATGACACCCTAAGAAGGTGTATGGTAGGATTAGATTAGCTTTGGAGTTGATTTGAAGGGATTGGAATAGGTTTAGTTCGAGAAAAACTATTTTCGATAAGTATAAATAAGGGTCTGATCTTATTTTGTTTTTCTGGAAAATCCGACAGTAGACATGAGTTTTTGGCCTAGATATTTAGAAAATATACTTTAAAACGAATCCGTGGCCGCTTGAACGGATTAAAACGGAGTTATAACGAAGAAGTTATGAATTTTTCAAGTTGACGACGAAATATATATTTTTCAGAAATTTCAGCATACTATTTTTATCTTGTACGAGTCAAAAACGAGCCTTAAGCTTTACAAATTATTTCGACTTATCAAAAATATATTAGTATACTTTGATACGAAGCTAAGGACATATAATACGTAGAAAACGGATTTGAAACGACTAAGATATGCACGTTTTCATAAAATTTCCGTAACTATTATTTTCAGAAAAACTATATTATTTTTACGAGACAAGTGTTACGGTAACTAAAACGACCATGTTGGAGGCTGTTTTTAACTATGATGTGGAACTTTTTGTAACGAGATGTTTTCTAATAAAATTAAGATCATCAAGCATATTTTTCAAAACGACCAACCGTTTGTATAGCGGAGTTTTAATAAATTAATTACGGTTGCTCAAACTTTGCCGAAACTCATTCTTAAACCACATTTAGACAAAATCACCATCTTTAACCCTTATTATCTTTATGTTCGAGACCTTTATGTCGAAAACTCCTGAACTGAAACTTCTAGATTTTGATACAAACTTTCCAAATCCGTCGAGTTCGTTTCCTAACGTTCGACGTACACCATTTTACGACTAGTTTTTCGAAGTCATTTTTGTGAATTTCATGAAATTTCCGACGACTTTATTTTACGACGAAAAGTGATAATTTCACTATAAATCATTACGAACCCATTGTAGGATGACATTTTGACGTAAATACTTATAAAGTGATTTAAGAATGGTCAAGACGTCAAAAGAGTATTTTTCGACGATAAGTAATATTTTTCAAAACTCGCAAATGGTATAAATAACATACAAAATGCATGCTTAACATAACATCATAACTCATTACATATCATAACATTCATTCTAGGTCGCGGATAGTTTCCGAGTCTCACTTTCGTGCACTTCATTTTGTTAGCATATCCATCATACCAGGTGAGTTTCATAGCCCCTACTTTTACTTGTTTTCATAACTGTTTTGGGGGAGATACATGCTCAACTATTTTCAATTACTTTCATAGTTACTCTAAACATATAAGGATTACTGTGAGTTTCATAGCCCCTACTTTTACTTGTTTTCATAATTGTTTTGGGGGAGATACATGCTCAACTATTTTCAATTACTTTCATAGTTACTCTAAACATATAAGGATTACTGTGAGTTTTCATAGCCCCACTTTCTATTATTTAATTGTTTACAAACTTTTGGGGGAGATACATGCTCAACTACTTGTTTTTATAAATACAAATACTCAAAATATTTACACTTTTATGCTACGCTATACTTTTATACATGATTGCATAATACTTGATAACATTTATACTTAATAACATTTACACTTGATTGCATCATACTTGATTGTGTTACGCTAAACTTGAAAGTCTCCTTGGATAACACACGCATTTGGGTTTCGGAGATGAAGTAGAACCAATGCTATTACTTTCCTTGTGAGTTCATACCCCACTTTTACTCGATTAAATTCTTACAAACTATTTGGGGGAGATACATGCTTAAATACTTATTTCACTCTTGCGAATACTCAAACCATTTATACAATTGTGTTACAATATACTTCTTACACACTTTGGACATTATGTGTGGTTTATTGCGATATGTGCCTTAATGTGCTAAACTAGTTTTCAATTATGCATCAACATACAAACTTTAGCAACTGGTTAACTCCTGCGGGAGCCGGCGGAGAGGTATTGATAGTACTATCGGGCTGACGCCCCCACCCTTGGGTCCTTGATGACGCGACCTGGGGTGAATATAATCCGTTATTCAATGAGACACAACAAACAATATAGACTTGTCAAGAGGTTCAGTTGGCTGTGATTCTTTGCATTAAGTACATGTATATATCGTATGCACATATGTCCTACTTACAAACAAGATTGAAACTTCTATATTTTGGCAATGGGTTGTAAACACACAGGTTGCAAGTTTTGTATGGGCGGAACTTGGAACTGAGTGGATTTACAATGCCTTTGCTGCATAAACGATTTTTGAAAGGCTTTACATTTCTACACAAACTCTATGAACTCACTCAACCTTTGTGTTGACACTTTTTAGCATGTTTTATCTCAGGTATCTAAAGCATTCACTTCATGGCACGCATATGGACATATCATAGAGTCGTGGTGACGACGCGTCTCACTTGGGATTTATAAACTTTAAAACATCGTTTGGCTTGTAACAAACTTATTTCCGCACAAGTTGATTTTCATTTGGGACCAATACTTTGTAAACTCTGATTGTTTTAATAAATTAAACGATGTGTTTTCCAAACGACACTTTAGGTCGTTCGATATAACTGTAACTTTGATGCTATGACAGTCCTCCCCAAGGTATTCAATTCCGCTGCAAAACAGGTAATTTGGGGGTGTGACAGATTGGTATCAGAGCATCGGTTATAGAGAACTAGGTTGCATCATTGACCCTAGACTATAACCACATCATCATAGCATCTCATCATATCATTACAAGTGCATATTCTTTATACATGCGAACTTATGACTCAACACCAAACATCATATGAGTCGATTAGTCCAAGCATTGCATAGTTACTCCTAAATTATACATAGCCTGATCACCTATGTCTAATTCAGGAAGAATCATGCAATGAAGGGAGTAGTAGTCTCATATGAGTAAGCAATTCCGTAATCGAGCCAAAATTTCAAAAGATTTTCTTCAAACCACTTGTTTCCAGTTTGATCCGCGTGACAGTTCTTGTTTGATGAGTTGCAAAGATCAAGCTAGAAACAAGTTGTTACCTAAACCGATTTAGCCTAATCGTATGACAGTTCTTGTTTGATGAGTTGTGGGATTAAGTAAAAATCGGTTACCAAAAAGTTTTTTTAAAAATTTTGCTCGAGAATGGGAAAGCCTGCCTCATCGAGCCTAATCATAAGGGAGCATGTCTTTAGAATGGGATATAGTCATGACATATGCATGAGCATTGACATAATCATTTAAACCATACATGAGCATAAACTTTTAGAACCCTTGTCGCGTTTTGGGCCATAGTATCATTAATCGAATCGCGAGGACGCGATTCCTCTAACATGGGAAGAATGTCACAATTCTCAATTTCCGGTCATTTCTCAAACTCCATATTCATCATTTCATATCAATTTATTCATGATTTTTCATTTCACCTTAAACGCGTAAATTTCATATTAAATAAACGTTATCGCGTAAATTATTATTTTGAACATTTAATCCGATACTTCCAAAAATGATCCCAATATATTTTTTTTATACTTATATTTAGTTTATAAAAACTATATTTTGAGTTTACCTAGTGTTCTAAATTTATTTTGTACATAAATCGTTAAAGTTATATTATTACGACGTTTTTCTTAAAAACTACACGAAAATTTTTATATCACTCAAATTTCACAAGGAATGTATTTTTACAATTTTTATGATATCATTATACTCTAATTTGATCTATTAAAAATTTCTTTTACCAAAAATCACCTTAAACACACTAATGTACACATTACCTTACAAGTTACATTTATCTACACAATTTACTTACACATCTTTGACAAATTATATACAAGTAATAAGAAAGAAAAAAAATATATATATATATTGTGAACACAATCCCCCCATATCCGGCCATGGGGGGGGAGGTAGTCAAGGTGGGTAGCTTTTTGTCTACAAAATCAAACTTATACACAATCTTCAATCATTTATTTCATTCAATCAATTTCAAAGTTAGTAAAAACTTTTTCCTTCTCTCTTGTCTTCCTCTTCTCAACCGGCCACATCAAGGAGTTCAAAGGGATTCATCAAAATTTTGCTAATCAAGTTTTAAACAATCTAGATAACACTCTCATTAAGGTTTTGAAATAAAAACCTAGGGTGTTTAGGCTAAACCTTGTTCTTTGCACCTCATCATATTAACTTGTAAGCATATCATTTATATTTTTCATCTTTTCTTTTCATTTCATAAGTATCTCTTCATTTTTGGAGCAAACATGCATGATTTGTGTTGTTTATACCATTATTACATGATTTTTAGTGTTATATATATATAAAAGTCATCCTATAATTATTTCCTTGGTATATGTTGGTCTTGATGATGTTTAGGAACCCATGACACCCTAAGAAGGTGTATGGTAGGATTAGATTAGCTTTGGAGTTGATTTGAAGGGATTGGAATAGGTTTAGTTCGAGAAAAACTATTTTCGATAAGTATAAATAAGGGTCTGATCTTATTTTGTTTTTCTGGAAAATCCGACAGTAGACATGAGTTTTTGGCCTAGATATTTAGAAAATATACTTTAAAACGAATCCGTGGCCGCTTGAACGGATTAAAACGGAGTTATAACGAAGAAGTTATGAATTTTTCAAGTTGACGACGAAATATATATTTTTCAGAAATTTCAGCATACTATTTTTATCTTGTACGAGTCAAAAACGAGCCTTAAGCTTTACAAATTATTCTGACTTATCAAAAATATATTAGTATACTTTGATACGAAGCTAAGGACATATAATACGTAGAAAACGGATTTGAAACGACTAAGATATGCACGTTTTCATAAAATTTCCGTAACTATTATTTTCAGAAAAACTATATTATTTTTACGAGACAAGTGTTACGGTAACTAAAACGACCATGTTGGAGGCTGTTTTTAACTATGATGTGGAACTTTTTGTAACGAGATGTTTTCTAATAAAATTAAGATCATCAAGCATATTTTTCAAAACGACCAACCGTTTGTATAGCGGAGTTTTAATAAATTAATTACGGTTGCTCAAACTTTGCCGAAACTCATTCTTAAACCACATTTAGACAAAATCACCATCTTTAACCCTTATTATCTTTATGTTCGAGACCTTTATGTCGAAAACTCCTGAACTGAAACTTCTAGATTTTGATACAAACTTTCCAAATCCGTCGAGTTCGTTTCCTAACGTTCGACGTACACCATTTTACGACTAGTTTTTCGAAGTCATTTTTGTGAATTTCATGAAATTTCCGACGACTTTATTTTACGACGAAAAGTGATAATTTCACTATAAATCATTACGAAACCATTTTAGGATGACATTTTGACGTAAATACTTATAAAGTGATTTAAGAATGGTCAAGACGTCAAAAGAGTATTTTTCGACGATAAGTAATATTTTTCAAAACTCGCAAATGGTATAAATAACATACGAAATGCATGCTTAACATAACATCATAACTCATTACATATCATAACATTCATTCTAGGTCGCGGATAGTTTCCGAGTCTCACTTTCGTGCACTTCATTTTGTTAGCATATCCATCATACCAGGTGAGTTTCATAGCCCCTACTTTTACTTGTTTTCATAACTGTTTTGGGGGAGATACATGCTCAACTATTTTCAATTACTTTCATAGTTACTCTAAACATATAAGGATTACTGTGAGTTTCATAGCCCCTACTTTTACTTGTTTTCATAACTGTTTTGGGGGAGATACATGCTCAACTATTTTCAATTACTTTCATAGTTACTCTAAACATATTGTGGAGTTTGTTAAGACTCCTTGAGATCGTTTTGAGCCTTAGGGTTTAACAATAACATAGACAAACAATCATGCACAGCGGAATATATAAACAACTATGTTATTGACACAAGGTTTCATTCACCATTATCTCCCCAATTATATATTGATCAGAATATAACGTGTTACCTAACTGTAACAGGGATCTAAGCCATCTCAGATCTTAGGGATATACAAAACAAAAGCTAACCCTAGACGTTTATAGAAACACGTCTAGGTTACACACACCTTTAACTAGACGTCTACATTGGAAGACTTGTATTTAAAATCTACACCCCATGTCCTCTTTATATACTAGAGGATTAGGGTTTACAAAATACTACGAAGGACTAATAAGTAAATCTTCTTTTGCAAGCAAGTCCTTCCATCTTTTTGTAGATTTCTTCTCTTTCTCATTAAGCCCTTGATGTTTCATTCTTCTATTTACTTTGTCTCATCAAATCCAAAGAACCTAAAACCCAACAATCTTCCCCTATTTGATGATGACAAAACAAACAAAGTCGTGTACGAACTTCCCTAGACGAAGTAGCAGAAGTTGAGATGTAAACATCTCCATGAATGAAACAATCTTGTGTTCCTTTGTCTTCCCCTTAATCCATGCTACGCCACTCCAATATATCTTCCCCTTTTTGTTATCAACAAATAGAGAACATATGCAATAGAAACTTCCCCTTGAGTGGTGCATAAAAATGATTCTTCAAATCTGTAAGCTCCATGTAATGATCACTTGTGAAGAAAACCAAATATAACGAACTTGATGAAGAAGTAAAATCACCCAAACTTGCATCTTATGTCTTGTTTATCCACGTGACTCTGAACGTATACTAACCAATGTATAAGGAGACCGCAATCTCTTGACAATAATCACTGAGCACAATAACGTCACTCCTTAAAGTGTTTGTCAATTCTTCGTCACAATCATTAAAGCACGAACAAGTTACCTCTAAACGATTCCGCCGTTTAAAAATATAATAAGAACACGCATCCAAGTAATTCCACTTCATCTTCAAATAGGTGATAAATAATTGCCTTCGTAATCAATTATTCAATAAATCCAAATCCGAGCTTTTAAATCTTTTAAGAACAAATTCCAATCTCCTTGTGTGTGTGAACCAATCTCCTGTGTGTGTGTCGCCAAAATTCTCAGTACCAAAAACATGTACAGCTTCCCCTCAATTCCAAAACCTAATCAGCAGAAACGAATAACGCAATAAACACCAGCAGTGGAATTGAGATAACACTAGCAGTGGTTTCGAGAAAACACTAGAAGTGGTTTCAGAAAAACACTAGAAGTGGTTTCAGAAAAACACTAGAAGTGGTTGCAGAAAACACTAAAAGTGGTTGCAGAAAACACTAGAAGTGGTTGCAGAAAACACTATCAGTGGTTGCAGAAAACACTATCAGTGGTTGCAGAAAACACTAGAAGTGGTTGCAGAAAACACTATCAGTGGTTGCAGAAAACACTAGAAGTGGTTGCAGAAAACACTAGAAGTGGTTTCGTAAAAACACTAGGAAAGCTGCTTCTAACCATGAATCATAAACACCACACAATGTATAAACAACCTCCATCAAGAATTAGAACAAGTAACACAAATTCAAGAAGTTGAATATACATGAAAACCCAAAATATTCGAATTTCTGAAAACCCTTCAGCAGCCAACTTCGACAATGAATAACTTTTTACTGGAAGCTCAGATCGAAAATTCCTTCAGTGAAAAGTTAGATGAATATATAGAAAACGTCCACCTAAAATTTCGTCACGATCCAACGGTTAACGAAAAAGTTATGATCGTTACAAAACAGTGCTGCAGAAACATATACGAAAATTTTCAGCTTCGAATTTTTTCTTCTTTTCGCCATTCTTCGACCAATAAAACCTTGTGAATCCCTAGGTAACGAGCTCCCCAAGCTCTGATACCAATTGTGGAGTTTGTTAAGACTCCTTGAGATCGTTTTGAGCCTTAGGGTTTAACAATAACATAGACAAACAATCATGCACAGCGGAATATATAAACAACTATGTTATTGACACAAGGTTTCATTCACCATTATCTCCCCAATTATATATTGATCAGAATATAACGTGTTACCTAACTGTAACAGGGATCTAAGCCATCTCAGATCTTAGGGATATACAAAACAAAAGCTAACCCTAGACGTTTATAGAAACACGTCTAGGTTACACACACCTTTAACTAGACGTCTACATTGGAAGACTTGTATTTAAAATCTACACCCCATGTCCTCTTTATATACTAGAGGATTAGGGTTTACAAAATACTACGAAGGACTAATAAGTAAATCTTCTTTTGCAAGCAAGTCCTTCCATCTTTTTGTAGATTTCTTCTCTTTCTCATTAAGCCCTTGATGTTTCATTCTTCTATTTACTTTGTCTCATCAAATCCAAAGAACCTAAAACCCAACACATATAAGGATTACTGTGAGTTTTCATAGCCCCACTTTCTATTATTTAATTGTTTACAAACTTTTGGGGGAGATACATGCTCAACTACTTGTTTTTATAAATACAAATACTCAAAATATTTACACTTTTATGCTACGCTATACTTTTATACATGATTGCATAATACTTGATAACATTTATACTTAATAACATTTACACTTGATTGCATCATACTTGATTGTGTTACGCTAAACTTGAAAGTCTCCTTGGATAACACACGCATTTGGGTTTCGGAGATGAAGTAGAACCAATGCTATTACTTTCCTTGTGAGTTCATACCCCACTTTTACTCGATTAAATTCTTACAAACTATTTGGGGGAGATACATGCTTAAATACTTATTTCACTCTTGCGAATACTCAAACCATTTATACAATTGTGTTACAATATACTTCTTACACACTTTGGACATTATGTGTGGTTTATTGCGATATGTGCCTTAATGTGCTAAACTAGTTTTCAATTATGCATCAACATACAAACTTTAGCAACTGGTTAACTCCTGCTGGAGCCGGCGGAGAGGTATTGATAGTACTATCGGGCTGACGCCCCCACCCTTGGGTCCTTGATGACGCGACCTGGGGTGAATATAATCCGTTATTCAATGAGACACAACAAACAATATAGACTTGTCAAGAGGTTCAGTTGGCTGTGATTCTTTGCATTAAGTACATGTATATATCGTATGCACATATGTCCTACTTACAAACAAGATTGAAACTTCTATATTTTGGCAATGGGTTGTAAACACACAGGTTGCAAGTTTTGTATAGGCGGAACTTGGAACTGAGTGGATTTACAATGCCTTTGCTGCATAAACGATTTTTGAAAGGCTTTACATTTCTACACAAACTCTATGAACTCACTCAACCTTTGTGTTGACACTTTTTAGCATGTTTTATCTCAGGTATCTAAGGCATTCACTTCATGGCACGCATATGGACATATCATAGAGTCGTGGTGACGACGCGTCTCACTTGGGATTTATAAACTTTAAAACATCGTTTGGCTTGTAACAAACTTATTTCCGCACAAGTTGATTTTCATTTGGGACCAATACTTTGTAAACTCTGATTGTTTTAATAAATTAAACGATGTGTTTTCCAAACGACACTTTAGGTCGTTCGATATAACTGTAACTTTGATGCTATGACAGTCCTCCCCAAGGTATTCAATTCCGCTGCAAAACAGGTAATTTGGGGGTGTGACATATACACATGGCTCATCAAGATTTTGAACAAATCCATACCTTTTGATTTCTTCATCAAATCTCTTATTCCATTGCCTTGATGCTTGCTTCAATCCATAATTGGACCTTTGAAGTTTGCATACACGGTTTGGAAATTGTGGATTCACGAACCCCTCAGGTTGCTTCATATAGATGTCTTCATCTAAGCGACCATTTAAGAAGGCATTTTTGACATCCATTTGCCATATCTCATAGTCATAGTATGCTGCTATAGCTATGAGAATTCTAATAGCTTTAATGTCCGCTACAGGAAAAAATGTCTCCTCGTAATCTATGCCATAAGTTTGAGTAAAACCTTGCGCAACTAGACGAGCTTTATAGACGTGTATATTGCCATCCATGTCAGTCTTAATTTTATAGAGCCACTTACTTCCAACCACCTTGGCGTTTGGAGGTAAGTCGACCTCTACCCAGACTTCATTTTCTCTCATGGATTGCATTTCCCCATTCATTGCAACTTGACATTTTTCCTTTTCAGGACTTGCCATGGCAGCTTTATAACTAGTAGGCTCTCCAAGATCTCCTAACATAGTTTCCTCAACCTCTACGTTAAGACATAGACGTTCAGGTGCACGCGTAGTCCTTACGGATCTACGAAAGGGAATCACTTCAACTTCTGGTGGAGGACCCAGACTATCAGGTTCTACCGGAAGTACGATAGTGTTTTCAGAAGGTAATGCATCTTCTTGATCATCTTCCAGATCATAAACTCTCCCACTGAATTCTTGAGATATGAGATCTCTTTCAAGAAAATCTCCATACCTAGCAACAATTACTTTATGGTATCCTACGAATATACACTTTACAGATCTTTGTTGGATTTTATCTGCTGAGTCACGTCTAACATACGCCTCGCAACCCCAAACCTTTAAATAAGACATGTTAGGAGCTTTACCATGCCATATTTCATATGGTGTCTTATCAACCTTCTTGAATCATATTTAGAATGCGAACAGCTGATTCTAAAGCATAATCCCAAAAGGATAAAGGTAGAGTGGTAAGATTAAACATAGATCGTATCATGTCCAACAATGTACGATTTCTTCTCTCAGATACACCATTTTGTTGTGGAGTATATGGAGAAGTGAGATTCTGGACAATTCCATTCTCAGCTAAGTAATCTTTAAACTCTTGGCATAGATACTCGCCTCCTCTATCGGATCGAAGAGCTTTAATCTTCTTTCCCAATTGCAGTTATACTTCTGCTTTGAAAACCTTAAATGTTTCAAACACCTCATGTTTATGCTTAAGTAAATAAACATAACCATAACGGCTGAAATCATCAGTAAAGGTTAAGAAGTAGCTAGCACCTCTCTTTGACACATGTCTAAGTGGTCCACACACATCAGTATGAATAAGACCAAGTAGATCAGAAGCCCTCTCCATATTGCTATGAAAAGGTTTCTTCGTCATCTTCCCAGATATGCATGACTCACATTTATCAAATGATTCATCATTGATATTTTGCAAAAGCCCTTCTTGTTGCAGCTTATGCATGCGAGCCTTGCCTATATGAGCAAGTCTACAATGCCAAAGATAAGAAGAATTCAAGTCCAACTTTATTTTCTTATTGATGCTAAACATCGAATTATTATATTTGTTAGATTCATTTCCAATCACATCAATTTCAAACACACCATTCACAGTAATCTTATTAAAATAAAATATACCATTTAAAGAAACAGAAATTCCATTACGTGAAATAGTATGAGTAAAACCATCATCCAACAAAACAGAAAAGGAAACAACACCTCTAATTATAAAAGGTGCGTAATGACAATTGTTCAATAACAGTACTAAGCCCGAATGCAATACTAAACTAAACGTTCCTATGGCTTCAACAGCTGCATGTGCCCCATTGCCCACGTGCATATATTGCTCCCCATAGGCTAGCTTCCTTTCCACTCTAAACCCCTGCAGTGTATTACAAATGTGAATACCACATCCAGTATCATATACCCAGGAATTTTTATGATTTAGAGTAAATAATTCAATGACAAATAAATTACCTGAAGAACCGGCGCCCGACCCGTCATACTTCATCTTATTTGCCCGCAATTCATCAAGATAGAGAGCACATTTTCTCTTCAAATGCCCAACACTCTTGCAGTGGTGGCATGCTTGATCCTTTTTAGGATTTTCCTTCCTAGGAGTAGGGTACTTCTTGGGTTGTGGTTGATAGGACATAACTTGTTTACCCTTATCAACTTTCCCTTTTCCCTTCACCTTCTTGTTGTTCGCACGCTGCGGTTTTGGCTTATTAATCATTCCACCCTGAATAGCAAGTACCTGAGGAGTAGGAACCTTTTGAGGTAACCCTTTTTCATAATAAATAAGCAATGCGTGTAGGTCAGTAATTGTCTTCCCCACGCAGTGCATATTGAAGTTTCTAACAAAACCATTAAAATCCTTGTTAAGGGATCTATTAATCAGATTCACAGCCATGTCATCATCATAAGTTTTGCCAAGTGCCCTTAATTGGTCCATGTAACCTTTCATTTCCAGTACATGAGCACTTACGGGTTTACCCTCTCCCTGCCTACAGCTGTGTAATGCGTCGGTCAAGTCATAAATCTCGACAGCAGCTGGTTTCTCGAACATAGTTCGAAGTTCATTGAGCATAATAAATGGGAAGTAGTTTTCGAACTGCTTTTGGAGAGCAGATTCCATCGTTCCCAACATAAGACAAGCCACATCATTATGACGCTTATACTCAATTTGCCAAGCGTCCTTTTAAGCTTGAGTAGCTGTAGGTCCGGTTGGTTCAGCAGGACAAGGTTCATAAAGATATTTCAATCGGTCAGCAACTCTACAGACAATTCTCAAAGAGCGGTGCCAATCATTGAAATTCTTAGAGCCAGTCAACTTTTCCCGATCAAAAAAGATTTTGAACGCAGAACTTAGTGCAGTGTTAGTGTTATCGTTATTTTGAGCCATTTCTACAGAAAAAAGTTCAAGTATTAGTATTTTAGATAATACAATTTTTCAAGAAAATAAAATATACCAACGGTAATATAAACATATAACCATATAATTTTCTCGAAAACTAGGATCCAAATTATCATAGGTTCATTACATCAGTTGATCTGCTAGTAACGAAAGCATATAATAAGGTAATCTGTCGAACATTAATTGGCAAACAATTTCCAACTCCTAGATCATTATGGGATTTATATTTTCCAACGTTATTGCAAATATAAACATGTTTCATCCCATCTTATGCCATGAGTCCAGTTCTCACTTCCTACTCAACTTAAGTGTCTAACTTAAAAAACTGCAAATATGTCCATGTAAGGTCTGACTTTACATAGAGATTTACCTCTCCATCACAATCTAGCCAAGTACTGTCATGACATAAATTGCAACTTCTAGTGTTTCTTTTAATTAGATGGCATATAACTTAATTTAAAAGGGTACTATTTTGATTTTATGTGGTCAAATCAAATATGTACAAAGATGTCATGCATTCATCTTGTAGCATAAATTTAATAAAAAACTTTTTATTACCAATTCATAAAGATCAAATTATCAAAGTTTTGATTTTGAGGTATTGGGTTCACCAATCAAGGAATTTAGCGTTAATTATCATCCATTATACCGTACTTTTGCATAAGTGTAAACACTTAGTGTTTCGGGTAATTACCACCGAAGTGGCGCATGGAATTAAAACTAATTCGCCCTTAAGATGAGTTTGTACATTTATGGCTTACTTAGTAGCTCCAATCGACTCACAGGGGGCAGAGGACCAGGTAAGCGCAAAAGCATAACCTTAGACATCCTTTCAGTGTGACTGTGCGCACTTCTTTATTAACCCCTTTATAGTTTGTTCTAGTGGGTGAGCCGTTCTAACCATTTAGTACAGAATCATCAATCAATTAAACTATTGTAAACTTAACTCTTCAAAAACAAATCAAATTTCACCATTGTTTAGTCCGTATTATTTTTCTATTCAAAATTACCCTTTTCTTAAAACTGTCTAACATAATAAACAAACAAGTAAACAAATAAAAAATAAACAACTAAAAACAATGCGCACATAATAAACAATTTAATACGTGTAAACAAGTAGCCACATGCAACTTATTCGATAAAACCCTATTAATAATCAATGTCTAGGTGGAATTAATGTATATATTAATTAGGGCTTTCACTCTCTCAATTGAAAGTGAGCCACATACATCGATGAATCGATTGCGTAAACCCATAATTAATAATATACCAAATTGCACATAATTGATTCATTAATATATATATAATTGGAGTCTTCCCCAATTCAAGATTTATCGTAAATAAATATATCTTAACAATTAAACAATTATCAAAGCAACTATCCATGTCAAACATGCATGTATTATCATGGATATATCATAACAATTATACAAATAGTCACAAGATCGCATATCAATAATCCCATGTCACATAACAATTATTCATGAATTAATCACGTAACACATATATTAATTCTAGGTTTCGATAAGGTTAGCAAACAATTTTCAAAACCCTACAAAAAAAATTTACATGTCGACTTAAAAAAAAAATGGGGTACGCCCCAATTAAAATTAAATCGACCAAAAAAATAAAAATAAAACATAAACCCTAGATTAACCAAATCAAACAACATACAATTATTTGTTTTATTACGCGTTTATGTAATTAATTACTCATTAAAAACCAATGACTCGTAATGCCACTATTGGAATTATATAACATGACAATCAATAAATAATCACAAAACATCAAAGTATACATGCGGAAGCGTATAGGATTTATTAACGAATAATTAATTAACATAAGAAGAATATGCGTACCTTACTTGATTCTAGCCGAACAAGAATCAAATTCACAAACTAGCAATGGAAGAACCCTAATTTGATTTAATTAGGATTATGTGAATTACCCCTTACTGTTTTGTAATTCAATCCAAGAATACTAACAATATTGTGTTAGTACCACTTTCTTGTACACACGTACTAAACCGAATTAAAGTAATGCTAGTTTTATCAAACCAAATAACTTGATGTTTGGAAAAGAAGTGGATCGACACCCACAAGAGTGTGGCCGATCGGTTTGAGCAAAAACACACACAAAACACTTTTAGGTTTAGCTTAATGAATACAAGAGATGATTTACAAACACCCTTGGTTTTGTATATATACTCAAGCAAACTTGGTGAACAAGTTTGAGTTGTAATTGGGTTGGGTTGGGGTTCCCTTGGCCGATCGGTGCTATGCATCCCAAGGGGATTCCGGAACCTTCCCGTTATTTACAACTTAGTCCTTTTCCAAATACATTTAACGCCCGTTAGTCCATTACATTAATTACTTAACGTCCGTTAGTTATTTCGTTTAATTAATAAATAAATACAACGTTTATATTTAATTATTTAACTTTAATTCTCATACGTAAAGTGTGCAATCCCGTGGTCTCGAGTTCGATCATAACTCACGTCTACTAATTTATATCCATAAAACCAACAATAACCTAGGCGTTTACAAGACTATACGCCTAGGACACACACACCTTTAGTCGACTATATTATGGAAGACATGTATATTAAACCTACACCCCATGTCCTCTTTATATACTAGAGGATTAGGGTTTATAAATCTCTACTAAGGACTAATGAATAAAACTTCTTTTGCAAGCAAGTCCTTCCATCTTTTTGTAGGTTTCCTTCTTGTCGTATTAAGTCCCTCTTGTTTCATTCCTTTTGTCTTATCAACTCAAACGTATAATTCCCAACATAATGCACTAAAGTTGAGTGCATACAAGGTAGGCTAAGGCTATTTGGGTGTACATTTGGGGGTGGATTGTAAACAATGCTCTTCATTGATATTCTGGAAAACCGAAACATCACGAGAACCGCGAAAAGGATAGGCTATGAGGGGTTAACTAGGGGTATCATGTACTAAAGATGAGTACATCGCAAGAGTGTGGGGTAATTATTCGACCGATGTGGAAGAAGTAATTATAATACGGGTATCAAAAAAGGGTTATCCTAATGCCTCTTATCATTTAGTCATTCCTAACTACACACGTGTAGTCTCACTAGCGATCTCGGGATGCATCACAAAACAAGTTCTAGAATCTATTATACTATCGGTACACTCTCGAAGCATTAAATGCGAATGCTTTAATTCCTATAGATCTAGGGGCGAACCTCACATTTTTGGGGTGGAATTTGAGTGGTATACGGTTTTTGTGCTAGTCATATAACTCCTATCCATGAGACGCTTTATTAACACTAAAGTCCCACCCGTACATGTCATGAAAATTTTTAAATTTGGCGCTAAAATTACCCTAACAAATATTTCTCATAGCTTATTACACGAATGAAATAGGACAAGACAAATGATCAAGGATAAGCATAGTTTCTAAGTTCCCGTTTTATTCTCCCTCCCTACACTTAAACTGAACATTGTCCCCAATGTTCCCTGAAAGTATCAAAGTTATGATAACGGAAGGTAATTAAAAGAGAAAGAAACTAGTACTCCCCTGATTAGCTCGGTAGGATCCGTGTGAAGTAGTGGTTAAATTCTTTTCCAAGAAGAACGTATGCGTGATAAGCTCCATCCAACATTATGTTTCTTCTTCTTGATAAATAAAACCTGCACATTTTAAGAAAATAGACGAAACTGGTCTGTTGCGTTTTTCTGGAAAAATTACACCTTTAAAATCTGGAAAAATTCCTGCAAAACATCCATTATGACTCGATACAAGCATTTGACTCTAACAAACACACATATATATCAATTTCACTAATCGTAGTTCTCATGTTCACATTCTTTTAAAAACGTGTGTAATCCTCCCTACACTTATCCTTTTTGTAAAATACCTTTATATGTAATTAAGACGAGGTTAAAGACAAAATAAAGCATTTTCACAATTTCAAACATGAGAACATACAAGAATGAAAAGATATATGACACACAAACAAGCAAACAATTAAGCATGGGTTGCCTCCCACGAAGCGCTTTTCTTTATTTATGAGTCTTGTAGCTAGACTCGAAGTCGTACTCCTACGTAACTTCATTGCCGTCACCTTCTTCCTTATGACGGTCTCTATTGGGGTTTTCCATGTTATAATAATACCCTATTATGCATCTTTCTAAAAAATCATCTTCTCCCCAATCGGTTCTATATTCCGGTCCTAATTTCAAACAATCCTTATAGAACCCAAAAATCTTATTCATCACATAATCTACTCCTTTCTCCTTATCATCCTCATTCCTATAGTAGACCGATAGCTTAAGTTCCTTTTCATCATTGGATAGTGATGAAAATTTCTCAATCTTAAATGGCATTTGGTAAGCTACGTCATCGGTCCATCCTTGAATCTAACTATCCTTAACGACGGATCATAAGTCATCCTGGTGTTTTCTATGAAAGGCTTTCCTAGAATTACGTGGGACAAGCTAGGATCTATGGTCGTACTAATATCCTCCACAATTATGAAATCCGTAGGGTACGTGAAACTACATACTTAGACGGGCAATCCCTTAATTCTACCAAGGAAATTACAACTAACTCTAGGATCATCGGGATCTTGCCTATTTGGGATAGGTTTCTTCATTACCTAATTATAGTAGGTGCTAGTCATGATGTTTATTGGGGACTTGCGATCAATGTAGGCCTTTGCCACGAAAAGATGTCCTATGCAACATGGTATGTTGAGATTCCAAGGATTTCCAAATTTGATCCGAGGGCTTTTCCTAACATATATGTGACGAAGGTCGTGCACTAAGTGTGGGTGGAGAGAGAGTTCCTTTTCCGTAGGAAACTTATTGAAGTATTCATCACCTACTTCGTCGGTAGATTCATCCTTAGAGGTTTCACTAACCTCAAGTGCCATCTCATGGTTTGCTTCGTCAGTAGTCCTATTTGGTTTCACTAAGGTGATGGTGTTGACGAATTGAACGTGCTTGGATAACTTACTTGGGTCCTTAATTTTCACCCTGGAAGCTTCGGGAGAATGAGTCGAGATGGCATTAACCTTTTTGGTGGTCTTCCTATCATTATTGGTCATGGCTTTCAAAAGGTTATCTATCTTCCTATCCATCTCGGCTTGTTGGTTAAAGCGGTCCGAAAGCTTGGCTATTTGAGCTTCTTGGGATGTAACTAGGTGTTGCAACATCCCTTCTATGTTTTGTTGGATAGGGCCGTGGGACCATGGGGAATCATTAGAGGTTAATTCTTTGGTTTGTCCCCAATTGTAGTCCGGTTTGCCCCTCCATGCTTCTCGGGCATCATTGAAAGTCCTAGGTCCGGGTGTTGTGGGGAATCTTCCTCCCATTCCATTGGTACGCGAGGATGCGTAGTCAACGGAAGCTTGTTCGGGGAGTCTCGTGCAAGTACGAGTGTCGTGGGGACCACTACATAGCTCACACAAGGAAGGGACTTTGTTCACTTGGCGTGAAGACTTAGGATTCTCGTAGGAGCTCATTAGGAATTTGACTTGATCTTCAAGTTCGAGCATCCTATGATTGGAAGGTTGTGAGTCAATGGGAGGCAAGGAGATTGCCTTGACAGTTTTGGGCAACTCACGGGGGTCATTCCAACTTTCGTTGCCATAGAGGGCAAGGTCCTATATTGTACCCCATGATTCTTCCGCGGTGAGATCACTAAGTTTGCCACCGGCCGCTTGGTCGATGGATTGCTTAGTTGAGAAGTTGACATGATCGTAAAAGATTTGGACTTGAAGCCAAAGATCGATGCCGTGATGAGGGACTTTATGGAGCAAGTCCTTGAATCGAGTCCATGCCTCGTAGAGAGATTCACCTTGACGTTGTTGGAACATCAAGATTTCATTCCTAAGTTTAGTAGTTCTCCCCGGTGGGAAAAATTGGGCAAGGAAACGAGTGGTGAGATCATCCCAACTTGAGATGGATCCGGCGAGAATTCGCTCAAGCCAATTACTAGCTTGGTCCCGTAGAGAGAATTAGAAGAGACGCAAGCGCGTGGTCTCCCGTGTGGTAGCATCAAGGTCGATGGAATCAACGATTTTAAGGAAGTCCTTGATATGTTGATTAGGATCTTTGGAACGAAGTCCATGGAATGCACATCCGTTTTGCACCAACTGGATGGTGTCGGATCGCAGGGCCGTAGTTTGAGCTTGATCGGGGAGCTCAATAGTGTTCCTATAGCCTTGGTGGCTTGGTCTAGAGTATTCACCAAGAGTACGGCCTCTTGGCGGGTCAATGAGTGGTGGCGGGTTATCACCTTCCATGATGAAAAGTGATGGGGTTACTAACAAAGTCATGAATAAGGGGGATAGACTACGAGGAAGCTAAAAATGAGAAAAAATATTACTTGATAGGAATCAAGTAAGGGAACCTAAACGAGATAGAAATCTAACTAGCTATTCTATTCACCGGCAGCGGCGCAAAAAACTTGATGCGCGTACAAAGCGTTCGGGGTCAAAGGAACTTCCTTTTCATCGAGCAAGTTTTTCAACACCCTAGGCTGTGAACCTAATCGTTGTAGTGTAGTATTGGGTAAGCCTCGAGTATTGATATCGTTCTCTAGGGGAGTAGGAATGCTAGTAAGAAGTGTACTACGCTAAGGTTGAGGTTGAGGAAGATTATATTTTATCTTTTTATAATTTTTTATAAAGCTAAGAGTAAAATCTCGGGATTTGGATATGGGGGGTGGTACTTGTACCGATTACTTCTACTATCTAATTATCTAAACTAATGGGTAGTCTTATGTATATTGATGTGTGCTCTTATGATGATTAAAAATGTGTCCACCTAGATACTATAATCCCTAGTTATCTTTTATTGGTGGTTGAATTGTCACGTCCTTATTCTTAACGTGTTGTGTTTTCTAAGCTCGTAGGGTATGCGTTTTTCCCTAACTCTTTGAGACTACTTTAAAGTTATTGCCTACGAAATCTCTAGGTCAATCATAAACTAGCTCTAAGGAGACGTTTAGTTGTGGTAATTTGAAATTTCAGAATTTTAAATTTTAGAAAATTCAAATTCTTGAGAATTTAAAATTTCGGAATTTAAAATACCTTTGCATGTTTCGTTGACAGAAATTTATAAATATATATATTTTTTTTTAATATAAATTTCATAAATATTCTATTTAAAAGTTTGTAAAAAAAATTATAAAAAAGGTTTATAAAAAAAGTTAATCAAAAATTTATAAAAAAAAAAATTATAAAAATTTAAAAAAAAAATAAATATAAAAAAAGTTTATAAAAAATTATAAGAAATTTATAAAAAAAAAGTTTATAAAAATAGTTTACAAAAAAAGTTTATAAAAAAATTTATAAAAAAAGTTTATAAAAAATTTATAAAAAAAAGGTTATAAATTAAATTTACAAAAAAATTAAAAAAAAAAGTTTTATAAAAAAAATTTCATAAATATTCTATTTAAAAGTTTATAAAAAAAATAAGAAAAAAAGTTTATAATTTCTTGTTTCAAGTAAATTAAAATTCCTCACTTTTTGGAGGCATTCTAATTCTCTCCATTTTGGCAATTCGTGGAATCGTAAATTCTTCAAATGCCCCCATTTGAGTTACCGAACGGGATATTTGAAGGGAATTGAAATGTAAATGCCCCCAATATACTCTAAATTTCCCCAACCAAAAGCCCCCTTAGGGGTGTTTGGTTGGGGTAATTTGAAATTCCGGAATTTTAAATTCTAGAAAATTTAAATTTTTGAGAATTTAAAATTCCGGAATTTAAAATACCTTCGCGTGTTTGGTTGACATAAATTTATAAATATGACATAAATTTATAAATATATGTATATATATATATATATATATATATATATATATATATATATATATATATATATATATATATTTATTTATTTATTTATTTATTTATTTATTTATTTTTTTAATATAAATTTCATAAATATTCTATATAAATAGTTTATAAAAAATTATAAAAAAAGTTTAAAAAAATCTATAAAAAAAAGTTTATAAAAAATTTATATAATTGAAGTTTATAAAAAATTTATAAGAACTTTGTAAAAAAATTATAAGAAATTTATAAAAAATTTATAAAAATAGTCTATAAAATTTTATAAAAAAAGTTTCTAAAAAATTTACAAAAAAATTTTATAAATAAAATTTATAAAAAATGTTTATAAAAAAATTTCATAAGTATTCTATTTAAAAGTTTATAAAAAAACAATAAGAAAAAACGTTTATAATTTTTTTTTCAAGTAAATTAAAATTCCTCGCTTTTTGAAGGCATTTTAATTCTCTCCATTTTGACAATTCGTGGAATTATAAATTACTTCAAATGACTCTATTTAAGTTACCAAACATGATATTTGAAGGAAATTGAAATGCAAATGCACTCAATATAATTCAAATTACTCCAACCAAACGCCCCCTTAGTATAATAGGAGGAATTTTCATTTGCTTACATTTATTTTGGTGCTTATTAAGGGACAAATCCCCACCATCTATCTAGTTTAATCTAATTGTGGGGATTAACTTAAGATTTATTAGATAAACCTAACTCTATGTTTATTTTTTTTGTCTTTTTGTCTTTTTTATATTCATATTTTTTTTTTGTCTTTTTCTTTTAATTCACTTTTTTTTTTTAATTCACCTTTTTTTTATTTTTTTTATTTTATTATAATTTTTTTTTGTAATTCACGTTATTCACGTTTTTTTTAATTCGCGTTTTTTTCTTCGTTTTCATACGTTTTCGTCCGTTTTCATGCGTTTTCGCCCGTTTTCTTACGTTTTCATTCATTATTCATACGTTTTCATCCATTTTCGTCCGTTTTCATACGTTTTCATTCTTGTTTTTACGCTTTCATACGTTTTCGTCCATTTTCTTACGTTTTCTTACGTTTTCATACATTTTTGCCCGTTTTCTTACGTTTTCATTCACTATTCATACGTTTTCTTCCATTTTCGTCTGTTTTCATACGTTTTCGTCCGTTTTCATACTTGTTTTTACGCTTTCATACGTTTTCGTCCGTTTTTAAATGTTTTTTGCCATTTTCAGACGTTTCTGAATATCACAAGTGTTATTCTGTGATATTCAGATGATCACAAGTGATATTCTGTGATATTCAGAATATAACTTGTGATATTCTAAATATCATAAGTGATTTTCAACTAATATTTTGTAACATGAAAATCACAATTGATATTCAGAATATCACAAAGTGATATTCAGAAATACACAAAGTGATTTCTGAATATCACAAGTGATATTCAGAAAATCACAAGTGATATTTTGAATATCACAAAAAATCACAAATGATATTCTGAATATCACAGAAAATCACTTGTGATAGTCAGAAACATATGAAAATGTAAGAAAACGGACGAAAACGTAAGAAAATGGATGAATACGTATGAAAATGGACGAAAACGTATGAAAGCGTAAAAACACGTTTGAAAATGGATAAAAGCGTATGAAAAATTGACGAAAACGAAAGAAAACTGATGAAATCGGACGAAAACGTATGAAAACGGACGAAAACATATGAAAACGGGCAAAAACGTATGAAAATGGATGAAAACGTACGAAACCGTAGAAAAAAAACGAGAATTAAAAAAACGTGAATTTAAAAAAAAAGACAAAAAAAAATATGTGAAAAAAAAAAAAAAAAAAAAAAAACAAAAAAAACAAAAAAAACAACTTAGGTTTGCCTTTAAATCTTAGGTTAATCTCCACCATTAGATCAAACTAGATGGATGGTGAAGATTTATCCCTTAGTAAGTATGGATTTATGGGTAACCAAAATAAAGTGCCTCAGTATAATAGATGGTGCCATGTGTTGATTAGAGTATGCGGGTTAGGTAACGGACAAAATGTAAATCAAGTTGACTAGACTTGGTTCCTATTTATATCTAACCAAAACTTAAAGTGTAAAATATGAAAAAAAATGATACAACCAAATTAGTAAACTCAATTGATGAAGTTGTAAATATTATGATACTATCATATATGAATTTGAGACTGTTTACGTATAGTATGTAAATCAGTATTAAAAGATGGGTTTGTTGTTTGGTTTTCCGTGTCGAACAGTAAGGACTCGATGAGAATGATTGAGATCAAGAAGCTCGGGGAACACTTAAACAAAGACCATTTGAGATTGCATGTGAGGCAGTATCTGCCCAAGTGTGTGAAAACTTGTTGAAGTTGTGTGTGTTGCCTTCAATTTACAGAGAGGTGAGTAGGGTTTAGAGATAAACTATTGAGGGATGATTAACGACTGGGAATGAGCCCTTTGTTGATCATCTATAGAGCAGACAAGGAGGACATGTGGTCTTTCATCCTTGTCTCGTACAGGAGAGTGCTCTGCTTCATACAATGTTGGTCGTGTGTCTCCACCTATTCTATGTCAGATTCATACATCTTAACCATTAGTGACATTAGGGACAGTTGTCTCATGCGCATGTACCATGCGGCTTGAGAGATGCTACAAGGTCTAGCTCGACCTTGGTTTACATGGTTCTCGTCATTAGTTGACTCGTGAACCTGGAGTATATGGGCTTGATTCGAGCGTGTGGTTAGTGGGCTTGGGCCACTAATATTGATATGTTATGATATGTTATCAAGTCCCCCTCCCAGTCTAGTATTATGTCATGTGCAAGTGAGATGATGCTTGACTTTGAAGTAACTGAGTTGACTTTGAAATAACCAAGTCCCTTCCCCTAGTCATGTGCCAAGCAATTGATGTCCACCTATCAAGATTTGCTTTTCCAGGCTGACTCATGACTTTCCTTGTAATGATGACTTAGCCTGTAAGTCACTTGCCCCAAGTGACTTCTGGGGTGTTCAGGGTAAGGTTGCATTAAATGCTTTGCGTGGGAAATGCAAAAGGAATTTTTTCGAAATTTAAAATTTCATCCTTTCGATTTTTTCCGCAGATTCAGACTTGTTGATTCGACTGTGCTTGACGTGATCATGACACTGACTACACACGCGTCTTACTAGGTCGTGAACAACACGCGCATGACTTAGGTGTGTTGGCACAATGGGTTGTTACCACCTGTTTTCCACTAACATTATTTTTACCCTCCCATAAACTAGGATGGGGGGGAGGGGGAGAGGGGGTAAGAAGTTATGTTTTTAACTTCTTACTTTTATCCATCCCTACAAACGCACAATTTTCCTTGCTCCAAGCCGCCGACAATTTTTGAATTTTTAAAGGCTTATTTTTTACCAAGGTGTTGATCCCAGTTGAGCAAACGATCTAATATAGAAACTGACTTAAACAAAGAACTTATTAAGTATTACGCGGAATTTAATACTTAATCTTAAGAAGAAGAACAATAAACATTCAACACCTCAATATTATTATTAATACGAATACTCTAACCAGTATTAGGGTTTTACAACCTTGAAGTGTATCGACCTTAGATATAAAACATACGTACATCTAATCTAACCTAGGACCTCCTTTTATAGGCTAAGGAGTCCTTTACATAATACAATACGTAACCTACAAGATAAATATCTTTTCCATATTTATCTAATACATAATACTAAACCGACTATACAAGACTAGCAGTGGTTACAATAGTATATCCGTGGTTACACAATACTACTAGCCGCGGTTTGTCTTCATCCGTGGTTTCATTCTTCTGTCCGTGGTTATATCAACTCTGTCCGTGGTTTCAGTACTTAGAATAATTCTTGATCCAAGGAACCAAAAACCCAACAATCCTCCCCTAAACTTGATACATTCCTACAGAATTCTCAAGTTTCCTTTAAGCTCAAAACATCTGAATTGGAGGATGTGTCAAACACTTACTAGATTTAAGAATTTTCTCATACTTCAGCAACAAATTGTAAGCTTGACCATCATAGGGCAACAACATCTTGATAATACCAGGCTTCAACATCTGAGCAATAACTCCTGGATACTTATTCAGTTGAGGATAATCACCTTCTACAAGCATATGAATAACTTCTCCAGAAACAGTTAAAACATGTACTCCACAAGTTTGATATAAAAACCATCTTGTAACATTACCATTGTAGAGTCCTTTCCATTCAGGTTCATCATGAGTAGGTTCAAATAAAATCTTCAAATGATGATAAACCAGTCTCTCATGATAATCATTTGGATGTACTTCACCAAACTTATTCTTGTAAAGTATCCAAAGATTCATCAAATCATCTCTATCAAAATACTGAAGCATCTGTGAAAATTTATTATACTCGTAAACTTCATTGTTGAGTCTTTGAATTTTCCAAACTCCTTCACTTCCAACTTTAAGCTTAAAATCATAAGAAATAATTTGATTAACATCTTCAACTACTTTCAGTCTTTTAGAATCAAATGTCTCCTGAACCTCAAATTTTCTCTTTTGTCTACTTTGAATCCACTCTTCTTCCTTTTGAATCCACTCTTCTTCCTTTTTAGAATTCATAGGACAGAAATCATCATTATTAATCTTCATACATCTCATATAAATCTCACGAATTCTTTCAAATGAACACCTATTAAGATTATCAGGAATATGAATGCCTGAATTCTTAATAATCTTCATCAATACATTCCTCATCTGTGCAATTGAAGGAGGTTTCTTTCTTATAACTTGCTTCCTTTCTTTACCAATCCTCCTTGCCCATTGACCCAAAAGTCTAGCTCTTTCCTCATCATCCAACAGTGCCCATTCTTGTACAGTATATTCATCATGTATTTGTTGAGAAGCTTCAAGATAGTTTTGTGATTCATACCATGTAGCTAACCATCTCTGACTAGCTTCCTCTTCTTCTTGCTTTCTTTTCTCTAAAGCTGCTTGTTCTTCAGCTAACATACTTTTTACATACTCTGCATCATAAGCAACCTGCTCTGCTTTACTTTTAAACTTCAACTCTGGTTTTTCAATCCCTTTACCTTTACCAATGTCTTGTTGAACCACTTTCTTCTTTAATGGATCACCAATAATCAAACTTTTACTTCAAGGTTTAGGTGCAGCAGATTCAAGAGATAAAACAGGTGCAATGATAGGTGTAGAAATAGATGAGGTTTTGCTTAGGTTTATCAATGTACTTGCAGCTTCTTTCTCAACTTCTTTAGATTTAGGTGGTGATACAGAGAGGGTTGTGACAATAGTGGAAGTGGTTATAATAGCAGTGGGTATAATAGTAGTAGGTACAATTGCCATGTCTGAAACTGCAGCAGTGGTTTCAAGAAAACTATCCGTTGTTGCAGAAACACTAACAGTGGTTATGTCCTGCATCACTCCATCTTCTACCACAGTCTTCAAACTTTCAAGAACTGCCTCATTCCCATCTTTATCAGATACCAAAAATTCTTGATCTCCACTATCAACATCTTCTTCTATAGGTACATCAACAGCCTCCCCTGAATTCATGCCATCACTCCTCCCCTGTTTGGATACATCCTCCACATTCAGAGTTGGAGAGGAGTCCACCTTCTTTTTCATCCTTCTCGTTTTTCTCAAAACAGCAATCCCAGGTCTTCTTACTTTCTCCAAAACCAATACCCTGTGCTTCAATCGCCTAATGTCTTTTCCCGGAAACACAGCCAGCTCATGTAGACCTGAAATTGTATCCTCCATTTTGGCACATTTATCCGTCAATTCCTTAAAACGTTCAAGAATATCCTCCCCACTTCGACCTGTGTGAACTGGTCCGAGAGGTGGTTCATTGGAAAAGTCATCATGTACCAGCTTAGGATCCGTCAATTCAGTTTCATGTTCCAAACTATCCTCATCACTTCGAGCTGTGTTAACTGATTCGAGAGGTGAATCCTTGGATATAGTAAACATAGCACCAGACCTTGCCTGATCATCTATGCACCCTATAGTAGCCAGTTGGCTAGGGATTCCCCCACATGTGTTAAGTTCCAAGGAACTCTCCACATTAGGAGTTGCCAAAGGTTGGGTCTTAATTATGTTTCCACTATCCTGACCAGCATCTAAGCATGAATCAGTAGTGGAAGCCCTTCCAATCATGTCACCTCCACTCCATGTGACAGCCTCATGAACAACACCACTAACACCAGCCTGAGGTAGCTTGGTGCCCTTCAGTCTCCTAGTCCAGACAATTGGTTTAACAGTGATTTGAGTTTGACTAGAAGTATGTTGAGTGTCACTAACAGTGGTTTGAGGTGTACTAGCAGTGGGTTCAGATGTACTAGCAGTGGGTTCAGTAACTAAAGGTTGTGATTCAAGACTTTCATCAAACTCAAGATCAGTAGGCAAAGTAAGCATATGGGGAAATAAAGGAACATCTCTAATTTGTACATTTTGTGGCTGATTCCTCATATGTGCAAAAACCTTAGGAAGCATATGATGTACGTCATACTCTCTAGAATGCTCAACATGTTCTGCTATTTGACTTGCCACAATAAGTTGAACAAACCTAGGATACACATAGTATTTACCCTTCTTCCTAATGTTTTGTACTAGCCCCTCATAAATCATCCTAGACCAATTGAACTTCCTTCCATCAGACAAACAAATAACAGCAGTAGCAATTTTTGAAGGAAAGTCATTAAACCCAGTGGTCTTATTACTCATACACATCAACAAGGTATGAATCAGAAACTTCCATTGTGTTGAAAACAAACTCTTAAAAAATTGTACCTTTTCACCCCTGTGTGTATATCCTAACCTTTCCAAACCAGCAACAATCTCAACATCTGAAAGATTATCAATACCAGCAGCATCATCAAACTTTAAAACCCTTTTAATGATATCCTCATTAACCAAAATAGCATTCTCATCCACAACAGTGCTAAACACTTCTACGCCATCAACCTCTTCAAGCTTAGCATTCCTCCAGAACTGATGTATGTAAGCTTTAAGAATGGTTGGTGTGACTGTCAAGGCATAGTGAATAGGACTGTGAAGAAGGAAATCAATCATTTGATGAAAACCTTCAGATCGATTGTTTTTTATGAGGTTAGTAACAAGGTTATGTGTGTTGGAGTACTGGATCGCCATTGTGATTGATGATGGATATGATATGGTATTTGTGAATTATGCAAAGAAAAGTGATTAGGGTTGATGTAGAGCGTCAAGGTGAAGTGATTTGAAGACCAATGAATGATCCATCCGTGATTTTGGGGAGATAAATATACGTTCGCCAAAGTTACCAAACAGCCCCTGTAGTATCCAGAAACAAGTAGCATGCTAGCAGTGGTTTGAAGACCTCTATCCGTGGATTGATACATACTATCAGTGGATACAGAGTGTCACTCCAATTGACCAAGAAATACAGCAAGCAAATCTGTGTCAAAACAAAAGTATCTCACAAAAATATGAAGGATTACACAATCTTCTTTTTTTTTTTTTTTTTTTTTTTTTTGACAGTAGCAGCTAAAAACATAAGCTCCAATATACAAGAATCCTCCATACCTACAAGTCACAAACACAAACCAAACACAGAAAAGAGAGTTAATGTTAGCAGTGGTTAAACAAGTTATGTGCCCAACCATGTGCCCAGAGCAACCACTATCAAAAACTCCTTTATCTTTTAGCTCATCTTGTAGATTGCCCTGCACATGAAATTAAACAAGTTAGTTCCTTTTGTGGACCCAAGCCAATACTGACTTGGGTCTGCCCTGTGCATCAAAATATTCAAATTTCTTTAAGTCCATTGATGCACAGTTGACATGTGGTAAAACCTTTGTCTTAGGCTTCCATTGCCAACTAGCTGAGGCCTTAACAGCATAAAAATGATTTCCAACCACTGTGTCAGTTATCACCTTTGTAATTTTTAAAACTTCTTTTATATCAGTGGTGATATTTTGCTTAACAGTGGTTTGATTCTGCTTAGCCGTGTTTACATTTTGCTTAGCAGTGGTTGGAACCCATTTAGGTGCAGCAGTGACTATTGATTTTGTATTCCCATTCCTCATCAACACTGCTCTAGGAATCATGTTACTGTTAGGATGAGGGTTTGTTTTCTTTGAAAAGTTTTGATGATTTACCCTCCTCCAATGATTCCAAACTTGTGGTCTGTTGTTATAACAATTTCTCTGTAAGTGCTCAAAACTACCACATTTAAAACAAGCTTTCTTGACACATTGAAACTCATCACCTAACCTGTTTGAAATTAGTCCATTGAAGTTTCTCTGGTTTCCCCTAGGTATATATCTTTTCATATGTTCCCTAGGTACTTAGTTGTACTCAACTACTCTCTTAGCAATTTGAGCTCCAAATCTAGGTACAAGGTTGACTTGTTTAGAATCAACTTTCTTAACATGCTCTATCTTTTCAGGTTGAGTTGATTCAGATCTATCTTCCTCAGAATCTGATTCCCAATCTTCAATTGTGGGAGCATCAGATGACTTATCAGAACCTATCTTAGGTGATTCAATCTTGTTAGTCTCACCTACAGGTTTATTGAAGCTAAATTCACTGCTAAATGAGAGCTCTTTTGCAGGTGGTGCATGTTTCATAAGAGATGGTGGTGGCATATCATGGTAACCTAGGCCAGTACCATCTTTGAACAATTTTTGACCTATTGGTTTATTTACTAGATCAGAACCATATTGTGTTTTAGCAACCCTAACAACATGTTGTTCTTTTTCTTTTAGGGCCTGTTCTTTTATACTTTCTGCCTGTTCTAGTTGTTCTTTAAGCATTTTAATCTCTCTATCCTTAAGATCAATTTCACCACCTAGTATATTGATCTTATCTACGTACTCAAACTCACATTTAATACAGTACTTTAGCTTCTCTTCCACACTTTCTAGACCAACTCTATAACCTAGGTTGTCCATAGACAATCTTTCTACTTCTTTCCTTAAACTCTCAGTGATAGCTTTTTGAGATTCTAAGTTATCATGACATGATTTAAAAGAACAAGTAGAATCATTGGATACCTCAGAATCAGAACCAGAAGATGAAGCATAGGCCATTAGAGCAAAGTTATGCTCTTTTGAAGCTTCACTAGCAAGAAAAGCTGCATTAGGACCTTCTTCAATCTGATCACTCCAGTCATAATCACCTATCCCATCTTGAGCAACCAAAGCTGAAGAAGAAGCAGGCTCTTCTTTGGTCTTCTTAATGCCTTCAATTCTCTTAGGAGCTCGACATTCCCTAGCAAAGTGACCCTTCTTCTTGCAGTTAAAGCACTCCATCTTGTTTTTGTCGAATCCAGCTCTCCTTTGACCATCATACTTAACCTGTCTTCCAGTCCTCCTCAGAAACTTCCTTGCTTGGAGAGTCAACATTTCCATTTACCATTGAAGATTAATCTCCTCAAGATCATCAGGATCAATTTGATCTAGATCTTGATTTAAAACAGTAACACTGGTAGTTAAATCAGCCAGAAAAGCGCAAATTGCACCAACACTGACATTATCACTAACAGTGGTATTATTTGCAATAGCAGTGGTTATTCCATAGGCAGCAGTGGATACATCTTGTGAACTCATATGATTGGTAGAAACAAAAGCAATGTTTTGATTTGCAGAAGATGCACCAGCAACGTTTTTCTCAGACTCATAAACCTTCAAGTTGTTGTAGAGATTGTCCAAAGTCATCTTATCAAAGTCCTCCTTATTTCTCCACACAATCGTATGAAGAGCCCATTTAGGAGATAAACTTCTAATGAACTTCAAATTTATATCTTCTGGAATAACATTGTAGTCCTCTGACTTTAATTGGCTGATAAGTTTTTGAAGCCTGTTATAAGTGCCATCAAGTTTTTCTCCACTTAGTGCAGTGAAGTTTTCAAACTGATGCTTGAGCATATTCTTCCTTGATTTCTTTGTAGCTTCATTACCAGCAAATCTTGTCTCAAGAGCATCCAGTAACTCTTTAGCAGACTCATATCTTTCAAAGTCCAAAGCATACTCATTAGGTATTCCCATAGAAAGAATACTATAAGCTTTAATCTCCAATTTCCTTCTAGCCTTGTCAACTTCACTAACAATTTCTATCACTTTACCATCAGCACCCTTCTTAGGAAGAGTATCACCTTTTTCAACGACATCCCAGATGGCATAGTCAATCATACGAATGTATTGCCTCATTCGTATTCTCCAGATTTGATACTCACCATGCTTAAGCATGGGTACCTTTGAAGCAGTCACCATATGAGTTTCGTCAGACATCTTAGCTTTCTTGAATAGAACTTAACAGAACTTCTTCTTGGTTATAGTTTCAAGATCACAAGCTTTGATACCACTTGTTGATCCCAGTTGAGCAAACGATCTAATATAGAAACTGACTTAAACAAAGAACTTATTAAGTATTACGCGGAATTTAATACTTAATCTTAAGAAGAAGAACAATAAACATTCAACACCTCAATATTATTATTAATACGAATACTCTAACCAGTATTGGGGTTTTACAACCTTGAAGTGTATCGACCTTAGATATAAAACATACGTACATCTAATCTAACCTAGGACCTCCTTTTATAGGCTAAGGAGTCCTTTACATAATACATTACGTAACCTACAAGATAAATATCTTTTCCATATTTATCTAATACATAATACTAAACCGACTATACAAGACTAGCAGTGGTTACAATAGTATATCCGTGGTTACACAATACTACTAGCCGCGGTTTGTCTTCATCCGTGGTTTCATTCTTCTGTCCGTGGTTATATCAACTCTGTCCATGGTTTCAGTACTTAGAATAATTCTTGATCCAAGGAACCAAAAACCCAACACAAGGTTTTGAAAGAAAGATGGCGAAGCAAGGTTAGTTAGTTGTTGTTCCTTTCTTTTTAGTAAGAATTCCGTTGTTGTGTCATCTTAGTCTTCCTCCTCTTGGGTTTTTTAATGTCTCGTGCCGAGAATAGCTATGCCGCTGATAACCCTTCTTGGGTGAAACCTGCTAAGTTTAACAACTTTTTACGTGATCATGGTGGGTTGAGCCATATTTACATCGAGTTCCTGAATCGCATGAGAGGGCTAATCAACCACTTTCGCCCGATGTCACAACATTTTCCTTAGAGTTTGCTCGAGATTGTAACGTTAGGCTTCTGTTACACCTCTTTTGTTTTGTTGTATTTTATGTTTGCAAAAATGTGGTCGTGGTGGTCAATAGAGAGGAGGTCTGGGTATAAGGGTGGTTTCACTGTGATTGGAACCACTATGGGTTATCGGGTTACCAGTATGGGCTATCGTGTTGGCATAAGAACTGGGTGTGGATTATTCTTGATGATGCCCTTTTGCCTCATCGATACATTAGGCGGAGTAATAGTGTAAACCCTGATTTAGAGGACTTTCCTGGGATTCCTCCAGGTGATCGAGAGTTGTTTACTCGTTTGAGTGGCTTGAATGTTTATGGGAGGCCAATGTTGGAGGGTATTTTAGTGTTGGCCAACCTGGGCCAATGGTGGGCGTTAGGGGAAGTCCTTGTGATTTACAGAGATGACCAGGGTAAGTTTTTACTTTCACACCATGTTCTTATGCCTTTGTGTTAGTATTGTAATGTTCTTATGCCTTTGTTTATAGATGTTTTAAAAATCTATGTTTTTGCAAGTTTTTGATAAAACATAAGGTATTCCCAAAAGTGTCTGCGAGCGGTGAATAATTTATCTAGTTTGATCAAATTGGATCATACTTTATGGGTTCTTTTATAGAAATGGTGAAGTTAAATGAAGTTGTTAATACAAATAAACCATAAAAAATGTTTATTTATATTTTACGATCTTCGAATGATTTGTCGATAACAAACGTAAAATCATTTTAATGAAATAAATAAAATACATACAAGCTTTGAGCCAATAGTCTACTAACACACTTTTACTAAACATATTAAAACCATCAAAACATGTTTAGTAAATAAGTTATATAAAACCAAAGACATTTCTATAAAACACTAACAAGTAATATTGTTTGGTTACATCTTATAGACATGAATATGTACTTTGTATATGTTGTAACGAGTAAGTAATGGGTAAAACCAAAGTCCATAACCCATGACCCATGATCCATTGACTAGGTACAATGAATCTTTTTGGGTAAGAACCAAAGTCCATAACCCATACCCATGGAGCATGATCCATAACCCATGCATGAAGTCATGTTGGATATTATCCATAATCCATGACCCAAAGTCCATAACCCATGACCTAAGATCTATAACCCAATGACTAGGTACATTGCATCTTGTTGGGTATCCATGATCCAGTACCCATGACCCATGGTCCATAATCCATAACCCATAACCCGGTTTGAAACCCAAAATCCAGACTAAAAACTGACCCAGTAGCCGGATCCCAGGATTTGCACTAGCCGGATCCCTCTGGTGAGGGATCCGCCGGAACCGTGGGACAGTAGGCACATTTTGCCTATAAATAGTGAGCCATTTCTCTCTTGCTCACTACCACTCTTAGATATACTTTCTCTTAGTATTCTAACCTCTCTAACCACATATCCAAAGGATCATTCTATGTAGTTTTATCTTTGTGTAATTCTCTAGGTTCCTCTTAAAAAACGATATCACCACCTCTTAAAGACGTGCAAGCTCAAGGTCATGAGTTGCTAAGCTTCGTCATCATCAACACCACTGAAGTGCATCTTGTTGATAGTTCTTTCCTCCCTCCATAGAAGTGTCATGTTGAAGGCATTAGTGAACGGTGCTGAAGGTGTACTATCGATATGGTGCGTCGATGTACAAGTTGTGTAGTTTGGGTTAAAGGATGTTTATATCCTTTCTAGTATTGTAAAAAGGAGTGTGTCTCTTTTGGGTAGTTGTGTTGTGGTGTTGGGTAGTAGTTCCTCATTTGTAATGAAACTCGGTATCTAGCTGGTATATGTGAAAACATATACCCTTTTCTTTATCAAAACGACCAAAATAAACTGGAAACTAGCCGTTAATGCCTAATATATGTGTGTTTCTTGAGTTTATACATGTGAGGTACGGATATCACAAAACGGACAAAGAAAAGACAAAACAGAAGAAAAACAAGTACGGGAAAGAGAAGAGTGTGAAAGACGGAGCCAGAGGTTCAGTTTTCTACGTTTCACGGATTTTTGGATCATGTTTGGGATATTTTCATATCTAACCCTCACCTTATCTAATTTTACCAATCATACCCTTACCTTATCCTAAATTACCAAATCACACCCCAACTTTACGTAAGTTACATTTTTGGTCCTTGAAATATCACATTGGGCTAAATTGATCCTTATGATATTATTTGTCCAAAACCGGATACAAAGTTTAATAGTTTTACTACTTACTCATCCCATATTACCCTTTGGCCCATATCACCCCAAGCCCAACATCTAATAATAATCCTACCCTATTTATCTACCCTTTCATACTACCCGTTTCCCACCCCAAATACCCAAGTCAACCCAAACCTTACCCTACCCACTTTTCTCTATTCAAAGTAACAAAAACGTGACTCAAATTAATAACTCAATTCAACCTTCGTTGAGAAACGACCTGGGGATACAAACTTCCATTTGTATTCTTAGGAATATAAATATATTTGACAAATCAATTTTTGCCGCCGCTGCCGGGGAAGTGTTTAAGTGAGTTTTGATTCCCGTTACGATCACGTGTTTTTGAAGAACCTTCCTCGTGAAATTATCGTTTGTTTTTGTGAATATAGTTTCTTATAAAAACCCAAACAAATTAAAAAACCACAAACATTCTTCATAGAGTGTTTAAAATACCAAAAAAATTAAATAACGAACAAAAGAAATCGTGAAACCAATTGTTACATCGGCTTACCTTTAGAGTTACAAACTATAAGAATAAGGAAGGTTTCGCATTAAATTGTGGCTATAAAGAGATGGGTTTTACTTTAATTACTTAATTATCAAAGAATACCTAATTTAGTTATACAATACTTATACAAAATACATTTAGGGTCCTGTAGGACCGTTAAAACATATGAGATTCATGTGGTTCGGGGGGTCGGGGAAGCTCAAAGAATGAGAAAGACATGGTTATTGTATTAGATAGAAAAGGGGAAGATGTGTGTGTTTCTAGAGAGAAGAAGAAGAAACCACACACACTTCTTTACAAAATATGAACTTCCTACCCTCCTAGTTGGGACTAGGAGGGGTATTTATACTTCAACAAGCCTAACTTAGCATAAATGACTAAACTAGTCCTTGTGAATGAGAAAAAGAAGAAACTAATGCAATTCCCATAATGACTTCAGTTTAGCGAGGCTAACAATCTCTCCCCAAGTGATGTCATACGGGAGTTGCTTACAATGTTCCCTACAAGCAAAATTAAATACAAAAGATAAGCGCAACAGCTCCAAGAGTGTCTTCACAGTCATCAAACTTCATGAATCTTCTCAGCTGCCATCTCTTTACTTGCAGAAGAACAATATGAGAAAATCTAATTAGGGATTAAATCTGACCTTGTTGCTCTCCCCTAATTAGTGCTCTCCCCCAAACTGACAACCTTTCTGATGAATTTCCTGAATTCGAAGAAGTCTTTTGATAATTAAATTAGAATCGTCTTTAGTCTTCTAACACGCAGCAGAAAATGTAGAAAAGACTGTCGACTCGACCTTCTTCAAGATTGTCCATTCGGGGGAATAAGATATCAACATCTTCATATCACCAAATGCATTCCAGTTATCTTTCATATATCAAATCAGCCCATAATGTACACATTTCTCTCCCCTGATGGTTACGATTTATCGGAACCAGCATACAATTGTGTACATGAAGCATTAACTGGAAGCATTCTATCATAAATCAAATCAGCCCGTGAGAAGATGTCGATGAACAATACCATTTGACATTGTCTAACTCATCTCAACCCCCTGTATCAAATTTCAACGGCTGTATGTAGTAACCACATGTGAAGATAACCCAATATGACGAACTTGAGAAAGAAGTAAAATCTCCCAGACTGGTTACTTAAGCTTGTACTATCCTTGTGAAAAAGAACGGTGTACCCATTGTACAAAACCTCTTGACGTATCCTCAACTACGTGAGACACCGAAGTGATAGCTACTTTGTGGGTTAAGAGAGAAAGAATCACAAAAGTAACTAGATAGCAAGTCTTCATCACACTCAATATATTTGCCCAGACAAGTCATCTTCGCGGAAGGGAAGAAAGAAAGAAGATGAAATAAGTAAACTCGCCCGTCAAACATCACTTCACACCCAAATAAATAATAAATAGTCATCTCCGTGGTCACATTAAAATTCATCGAAAACTTTAGCCGTGAACGTAGTATCCTCGTGAAATTTGAAATACCAAAATACCACTCATTATCAATATAGTTAAATGTATCCAAAATTAATGAAACCAAAAATTCGGATAATAGTTTCCATTGCAAGTCCAGCGCATACACGATTAGTCCAGAATAGCCCATCCGTATGAATTAACCATCATATACCCGGTCCATTACTAAGGCCCAAATCCAATCAGATTAGTCATAACCGGTATAAGATATATTAACCCTAATATATCTCACTTCACATTAACCTAAACACACTTCTGATTATACACGCCTCTCTCTTATCTCTCTCACCTAACTTGAAGGATCGAATATTTATTGTGTTGATGATTCGGGTGGTCTTGGATGATCAAAATACATGTTTGCCATAGTTAGAGAGTTAGTAGGGAGAGTGATGAGTGTCTAATTACTCATCATTTTTATACTGTTAGAATGCCAAAAACATCTGAAAACACTCAGAAATGCTTCAAAATGATAAAAATATCACAAACAAGTGTTTTATATGTTTTAAATGCAAAAACATCAAAATCTGGTGAAAAACGCATCAAGTTTGCATAATTGGCAGTTTTAGTCCCCCAAGTTACAAAAGTTGTCAAAATCAGTCCCTGGTAATTCAAAAACTTGTAAAATATCATTTTAGGTCCTTGAGATTCAAAAGTTGTCAAAACAAACCCTTTAAAGTTCAAAAATTGCAAAATGACAACTTTAGTCCTTTAACTTTGAAAATTGTCAAAATTAGTCCCTAAAGGTTTTAAAAATAAGAAAATAATCAAAATAAACCTTGTACTATTAATAAATGACAAAAATGGTCCTTATGATAAACTTTTGGAAAATTACAAGTTTAGTCCCTCAAAATCCAAAAATAACAATAAAGGTCCTTTTAAGTTTAAAAATGGGAGATTATCAAATATGGTCCTTTTAATATTCACATTTGGCAGTTATGGTCCTTGTGGTAATTTTGGATTAGTAACAGGTTTGGTCCTTGAAGAATTAGGAAAATACAAAATTGGTCCTTATGTGTTTAAACTTAACCAAATGGACCCTTGTGTTATAAATCCAATCCAATCCACTAAACCAGCTACTGGCCCAATCCCTACCAAGCCCAAACCCGAAATTTAAACAGATAATAGCGCGGGTACTGTTCATCTCCTACATCCCTCCACCTGTTCCACTCCTGCAACCACACCTGCCCTTCCACCTCACCCCTTCCACCTTTACAGCTCCCTACCAACCCCCCTCCACCTCCATATCTAACCAAAACGCATTAAATGCTTAAAACCTGCTCCATGACTTTTTCCCGCCAAAATCCACATGGACGATTCAGATGGTTTCAAGAAGAGAACTCAAGTGGGAATTGCTCAGACGTCTAGATAAGATCTTTTAAGTCAATAAATACAAGAGGGGATGCAGTGTAGAAGGGTAGTAGTTAGAAGTAGTGTAATTTTAAATTTTGTAATGTCGTTTTAATTATTTTTAAGTTTCCAGTTTTTGTTTCAGTTTTAAAACACTTTATTATGTAATCTCAGTGTGATATTAAACTTTCTAAGTGATCAATTTCAATTTTCAAGTTCAAATTTGTGTTATGCAATTTACAAAATTTTGTATCTGTGTTTATCAGTTGAAAAGCTTCTAACAAGCTCTGCTACTGTTTGTTTGAGCTTTGTTAAGCTAAATTATAGCTTATTCAAGGCTTATGTTTAATGCACTCTTCATTTTCTCAAGTATCCAAAACCAGTCAACAAAAGTCAACTGTCAAGGCATCATTTAAATTTGTTCATGATATTGGGTGATGCAGTGCTTATTTTGGAATGCTTGTGGGTTTAGAGCTTATTGGTAAGCTTATAGGTGTGGAATTGGTCCTCAGTTCTAATTTTTGTGCATAAACACAAATTGTAAGCATTTCTTAAAAATTTGTAATATTAAGTATAAGTGTTATAATCCTATTTAATCTCAGCTTAAATATGCTTAAACATAGTTAATATTAGTTAATTTATAGCTTGCTTGGTTTATAAACTTATTGAAGTGTTTATAGCTTCATAACTGCTTCATTAAGACTTGTTTGGATTTACTGTGTAATTAAAGTTAGAGGTTACTTATATTGTTGTTTGTTGTTATTTACTGTCAAACTAGTATATAAGAACTCAAATATAGCATAAAAACCAAGTCTCATTAGTTAAAAGTCAAAATCCTTGTTAAAATCATTTTGCCTGTTAACTGTTGGAAAACTAGACTGCATAATCATCATTTAATCTTTAAAAGTTGTTTATCTAGCTTACCTCAGTCTCAAATTAGCTCAAAACATCATAATAGATCATCTAGGAGCATTACAATTTCATAAAAGTCAAAATGCTAGTGTAATAAAAAAGTCAACTTTTCAAAATACCTGTTTTTGAATAAAAATTAGAATTTTATTGTGAGTTTATTATTAGGATTTAGCTTATGCCCTTTTGGGAAATTAATATTTAGCTGCTAAAGAAAAATACAAAAATATTAGATTTCATAAAATTAGCTTTTAGATAGCTTATTAATTGGCTTCTTTTAACCACCTTAACTGAAACAGTCCCCTGTGCACCAGTAGTATAAGCCCTTTTCAGAAGCTCTTACAGAGCTTATTAGCCACCCTTATCTTGTCAAATTTAGTTTTTTAAGTAGCCCACCTAGCTGTGTGTCTATTCCAAGTCTTATTTTCTAAATTTTAGCTTATTTAATAGCTCTGCTATTAGCTTATTATCTTGTCCATTTAAATCTAGTACAATAAACCATGCAGTGTTTGTTAACCTTTTCATAAGCCCCTTATAAGCTCATCAGTGGATACCACAGTGAGTAAATTAGCTTTTTAGAGAGGTCAGCTGGTCAACTAGCTTGTTCAGTTGCTTATTTCCATTTTTTAGCTTATTTGATAAGCCTGCTTATGGCTTATAGTTCTGTCCATTTTATCTAGTACAAACTAACCAGTGGTTTTCCAATTTTTCAAAAGCTTCTCACAAGTTATATAGTATAAGCTTATCTGTGTAATCTAGTTTTTTGGAAAGCTTATTTGCTCATCTAGTTAACCCAGGTTTTTATTTCCATTTTCTAGCTTATATAAGTGCTTATAATTAAGCTATTAGGTGTATAGTGATTTTAAAAGCTTCCTGTGCATCTGTCAAAATTTGTGCTTATTAAAAGCTATTCAGTGCTTATTTTTTAAGTCAAATGCTTTCTCAGTTTGCATATTAGCTCATTATTAGTTAATTAGCTTATTTTCAGTTTACATTAGCTTATTTCCTAGCTTAAATAGCCAATTTAGCTTAAGCCTTTGCTTATTTTGGTTCTTTCACTACTGTTAACAAAAATAAGCTCAAACTGAGCTTATTATTGGTTTTCATAAAAAGTTGCAGTTTTGTAAAGTGCTTATCATTATTAGCTTAAGTAGTTGCAAAAAGAAAAATCAAAAAAAATAAATGTTTTGCAAAAAGGGAGAGGCAGGGGTCGAACCTGAGACCTCTCCCTCAAGAGGATGTTAGTGTGTACCTGTATGCCATAAGTGCCCTTGGGTCTTTCTTGTCAAACCTTGCAACATTTAATATATAAGGGGACTTGGGCAGTTTTGCTTATAAGCCATTCTTGGCTTATTTCGTGCTTATTTTCAAAAGCAACACCTAGCTTTCTTATTTTTCCTAGGACCAGTGATAATCAAAGTAGTTTCTATGATTTTTGCAGATTTTTCTAATAAGTTTTAGTATTTTTAAACATTTAATTAGTGTTTTATAGTAATTAAATCATAATAAAAAATATAAAAGTCTAAAAAATATAAATCTTTTTTCTAAAATTTTATTTTATCATATATTTTGTAAGAAAATTGATTTTACACTCGTAGGCCTTTTATTTCTTAAAATTTACGTTTTATCTTGCGCTCCAGCGCCATTTTCGTAAATAACGCTCGTTTCCATTTTAAATAACGTTTTTAGATAATTTAAGTTTACGTTTTAGTTAATATAGTTTATTTAAGTTATTTTATTTTATAAAATCATATAAACGTTCATCGATCTGTAAAAATAGTGATAGCGTTTATTTAATAGATTTTAACTTTTTAATCTTTTTAATTTGCATTTAAGTCGCGTTAATTTGTAGATTTTCTCTTTAGGTAATTTTCCATCGATATCCTTACTGATCACTATCCTTAGTGATCATTCTATCATCTGAAGTTGTTTTAACACCAATTCATCCTCCGTGGGACTTAACGACCCAGGAATTCCCTATATTCCTCTGATCTTAATTGCATTTGTGTTTAAGCTGTTTTAAGTCTATATTTGACTTGACTGTTTTGCGCGAATCAAAATTTTGGCGCCGCTGCCGGGGAGGCTGTAAGCGTGTTTTAAGCATTTCCAGATCCATTCTTGCACATATACCACATTTTTGTAAACAGTTTTTTTTAAAAAACCAAAAAGTTCATTAACACTTTTCCTAAAGTGTTAACAACACCAAAAAACATTTTTTTTATTCAAGTTTTCAACAAACACAAAATCCAAAAATATTTTCATCCTTTGTTTTTTCAAAATGTTTATTCAAAAATCCAAAAATATTCATCTTTAACCTCCTACCCTTTTTGATTCTTTATCCCTTAACCCTCTATACATTTGATTCTAAACTTCTATTCTCATGGAATCTCTCGAGAACGAATTCTGGGACGAAGCTGAAAAGCTTCAGACTTTATCACAAATGTCTAGAATTCGTGTTGTTCGTAAAGATCCATTAATTCTGCTCAGGGAAATGGAAAGAAAAACCGAGGTGACAAAGGACCAGGTACTTTCATCTGATAATGGAGGTACTAAATACGTCCAACCTACGGTTATTCAAAGATCTAATCCCTCGATTGCTCCTAAGTCGTCTAGAATTGATAATAAACTTTCACGATTTACGGTTAAAAGCAAACATGCAGAATTCAGTCCGGTGACTAGCAAGAATGACTTACCTAATCTTCACGTTTCTCAAGAACCAAAAACGGAGTCCATAACGGAAGTGGTGGAAATTGCTAGCTCTCAGAGCACACTACTTGTCCCACCTCCGGATTTTTCAAAATGTTCTTTGAGTCTAAATAGTCATTCAGATCACCATGTTGGTTTTGTTGATTCTTTGAATGAACTGATTCCTTCTCATAACTCTCAAATAGAATCGTTTATTCCTTGTGTCGGTTGTGGTGAGCCTCTTTTTGGTTCACCCTGTCGCTGGTGTACGTGTGTACAGTGTGGTAATGATATTCATAACGGGAGTTGTTTGTTTTGTGGTTCGAGGAATTCATTTGATTATGATCCTAATCCGAACTCATTTAACGACCCCTCAAATTTTTCTAATTACCCACCACAGCCCGACATATCTTCATATAATCAACAATACTGCTGTGAATTTTGTGGAGGTCCTCACCAAGGATTTGAGTGTCAAACCGGAAATACGTTTGTCTATGAACAGTTTTCCAGTGACGCTCAGAACTTTGGGTATGACCAATATCCATATGATTCACCTATCCAGGATCAACAGTATTACTGTTGTGAGAACTGTGGAGGTCCCCATTTCAGCTCTGATTGTCAAACAGGGAATCCATTTCCTTGTAACAATTATGACTATCACGACCAATCTCCACAGTGCCAAATGACTCAAACTCCTCAGCAAACCCAACAAGACACTTATCTAGAGCTTCTGGAGTCAGTGAAAAGAACTGAGGAGTTGAGTAAGACAGCATTTCATAATGTTTCCAGTTTTTCTTGTGTAATTCAAAATTCACATGAGAAATCCATGGAAGAATTGCTAGCTGAAGAGCAGGCTGCTAAAATTAATTCCCAAATTGCCTTTGAAAAAGCTATTAAGGAATCAATTGCACAAGAAAAAGCAGCCAGATCTAGCTCGCAATTTCGTTTTATTCCTGATGATAGTGATGATGATGATACACTGGAAGATTCATCAGATTCATCAGTGGATATCCCAGCAGTTGAGATTCTTTCTCAAACAACTGCTATCACACCCGAAGCTCCCACTCACTCTCTGAACATGGGGGACGAGCATCTTGACACTGTTCCTGAAAAGGAATCGGACGAATTCATAAAGTCTAGTGTTGAGAACCTTGTCCCAATCCCAAGAGAGTCACAGGGAATTCTCGAGCATTTGTATGATATCCCTACTCCTCTTGTCTTCCAAAGTAATCATGTTGAGATGTTCTCTGATTCTGATGAGGACTATTCTTTATCTTGTGGAGACATCAGTTATATGGAGGAATTACCTTCTGAGCTTGTTAGCTTAGAAGAAGAGAATGAAGAAGAAATAATCCTAGACGAAGCTCTTCGTCTTACATTATTAAATGTTAATCTTCTCATTTCTAGAATCGAGGCTTTTAATGAAAAGCCTACTTCATATCCTATCCCCTTTGAGGATAGTGAACTTTTCTTCGATGATTCTATTCCGGAATTGCAAACGTTCTATTTTGATCATATGGGAGAGAAGATTAGTGGTATTACCACTTCTCATTCTCATAATTCTCTCCCCGATTATGAATCATTTACTTTTGAGGAGTTCTCCAGTGAACTCATTCAAATCAATCCTGAATATGAATCATTCTCCTTTGAGGAGTTCTCCTGTGAACTCACTCATATCATATCTCTACCAGAGTATGATAATTTCTACTTTGATCTAGACACACCCGGGATATGTCTAGACCAATTGAGCTTAAAAAATGAAATTCATGAAACCATGAATTCTCCTGTGAGTGATGATGAGTTAATCATGATCTTTATCATGACTTTCTTTCTCTTCTTCACCTATCCCGTAGCTTCTCCTGTTCTTCACTCCTTCGGGAATGAAGACATTATCTTTGACCCCGACATTTTCATTAATCATTTTTGAGCCGGTTCTCTATATATCTCATCGGTGTGGAACTTTCACGTACTTCAATGTTTATATAAACATCTTGAATGAAAGTCCGATGGAGATTGTCACTTCCACTTACTTCCCCAAGAACAAATTAATTCGGGGTCGAGTCAAGCTAGCGACTCGGTAATCAAAAATAGTAGCTAAACATGGGTTTTCACCCGTGTGTACCACCTTAGTGTGGGGGAGATACCCCACATGTTGTATATAGACCTTAAAAATGTTTGAAAATTGTAAATATTAAAAAAGAGAATAATTGTTGTGTTTCTACACTTAGCTAGTAATGTTATCTTTTTACGTTCTAAGTTTCGGCATAAACAGCCGGTACTTTGAATATTGAGGACAATATTCATTTCTAAGTGTGGGGAGGAAATTCTGGCGAATTTGATCGTAAATGTACCCTTTTAGTCCCTTTTTCCCCCAAAATGGCCAAATTTTAAAATTTTTTATTTAGTGGAAGTACTATGTACTAAACACAACAAATGGTAATCAGTCCACCATGTCTAACCCACATAAGGATTGGCTAATCCAGGAGCAAACGGCTCTTGGTAAAGATATCTCAAATCCGTTTATGGCTTGCAATTTGCCTAAAATTGTATGGTGTTCAACTCACCATATCCTAAAAAGTGAAAAGTTGGCTAGCCCGCAAGGTTATGGCTTGTGGTAAAGGCAGTTGAAAATCCATAATTGGTAATCGGCTCACCAAAGATAATATTGATAATTTATCTAAGAGTTGGCTAGTCCAGAAGGGTACGGCTTCTGGTAAAGACAAATCAAATCCGTTGACAGCTTATGATTTGCTCAAAATCATTTGGTTATCATTGTACCAAAATTCTTACTTGAACTGAAACAATTGGCTACTCCAGAAGTAATGGCTTTTGGTAAAGAGATTAAAATCCATTATATTTTCTCAAATCATTGCTAGGGACTAGCAATATCTTAGTATGGGGGATTGATGAGTGTCTAATTACTCATCATTTTTATACTGTTAGAATGCCAAAAACATCTGAAAACACTCAGAAATGCTTCAAAATGATAAAAATATCACAAACAAGTGTTTTATATGTTTTAAATGCAAAAACATCAAAATCTGGTGAAAAACGCATCAAGTTTGCATAATTGGCAGTTTTAGTCCCCCAAGTTACAAAAGTTGTCAAAATCAGTCCCTGGTAATTCAAAAACTTGTAAAATATCATTTTAGGTCCTTGAGATTCAAAAGTTGTCAAAACAAACCCTTTAAAGTTCAAAAATTGCAAAATGACAACTTTAGTCCTTTAACTTTGAAAATTGTCAAAATTAGTCCCTAAAGGTTTTAAAAATAAGAAAATAATCAAAATAAACCTTGTACTATTAATAAATGACAAAAATGGTCCTTATGATAAACTTTTGGAAAATTACAAGTTTAGTCCCTCAAAATCCAAAAATAACAATAAAGGTCCTTTTAAGTTTAAAAATGGGAGATTATCAAATATGGTCCTTTTAATATTCACATTTGGCAGTTATGGTCCTTGTGGTAATTTTGGATTAGTAACAGGTTTGGTCCTTGAAGAATTAGGAAAATACAAAATTGGTCCTTATGTGTTTAAACTTAACCAAATGGACCCTTGTGTTATAAATCCAATCCAATCCACTAAACCAGCTACTGGCCCAATCCCTACCAAGCCCAAACCCGAAATTTAAACAGATAATAGCGCGGGTACTGTTCATCTCCTACATCCCTCCACCTGTTCCACTCCTGCAACCACACCTGCCCTTCCACCTCACCCCTTCCACCTTTACAGCTCCCTACCAACCCCCCTCCACCTCCATATCTAACCAAAACGCATTAAATGCTTAAAACCTGCTCCATGACTTTTTCCCGCCAAAATCCACATGGACGATTCAGATGGTTTCAAGAAGAGAACTCAAGTGGGAATTGCTCAGACGTCTAGATAAGATCTTTTAAGTCAATAAATACAAGAGGGGATGCAGTGTAGAAGGGTAGTAGTTAGAAGTAGTGTAATTTTAAATTTTGTAATGTCGTTTTAATTATTTTTAAGTTTCCAGTTTTTGTTTCAGTTTTAAAACACTTTATTATGTAATCTCAGTGTGATATTAAACTTTCTAAGTGATCAATTTCAATTTTCAAGTTCAAATTTGTGTTATGCAATTTACAAAATTTTGTATCTGTGTTTATCAGTTGAAAAGCTTCTAACAAGCTCTGCTACTGTTTGTTTGAGCTTTGTTAAGCTAAATTATAGCTTATTCAAGGCTTATGTTTAATGCACTCTTCATTTTCTCAAGTATCCAAAACCAGTCAACAAAAGTCAACTGTCAAGGCATCATTTAAATTTGTTCATGATATTGGGTGATGCAGTGCTTATTTTGGAATGCTTGTGGGTTTAGAGCTTATTGGTAAGCTTATAGGTGTGGAATTGGTCCTCAGTTCTAATTTTTGTGCATAAACACAAATTGTAAGCATTTCTTAAAAATTTGTAATATTAAGTATAAGTGTTATAATCCTATTTAATCTCAGCTTAAATATGCTTAAACATAGTTAATATTAGTTAATTTATAGCTTGCTTGGTTTATAAACTTATTGAAGTGTTTATAGCTTCATAACTGCTTCATTAAGACTTGTTTGGATTTACTGTGTAATTAAAGTTAGAGGTTACTTATATTGTTGTTTGTTGTTATTTACTGTCAAACTAGTATATAAGAACTCAAATATAGCATAAAAACCAAGTCTCATTAGTTAAAAGTCAAAATCCTTGTTAAAATCATTTTGCCTGTTAACTGTTGGAAAACTAGACTGCATAATCATCATTTAATCTTTAAAAGTTGTTTATCTAGCTTACCTCAGTCTCAAATTAGCTCAAAACATCATAATAGATCATCTAGGAGCATTACAATTTCATAAAAGTCAAAATGCTAGTGTAATAAAAAAGTCAACTTTTCAAAATACCCGTTTTTGAATAAAAATTAGAATTTTATTGTGAGTTTATTATTAGGATTTAGCTTATGCCCTTTTGGGAAATTAATATTTAGCTGCTAAAGAAAAATACAAAAATATTAGATTTCATAAAATTAGCTTTTAGATAGCTTATTAATTGGCTTCTTTTAACCACCTTAACTGAAACAGTCCCCTGTGCACCAGTAGTATAAGCCCTTTTCAGAAGCTCTTACAGAGCTTATTAGCCACCCTTATCTTGTCAAATTTAGTTTTTTAAGTAGCCCACCTAGCTGTGTGTCTATTCCAAGTCTTATTTTCTAAATTTTAGCTTATTTAATAGCTCTGCTATTAGCTTATTATCTTGTCCATTTAAATCTAGTACAATAAACCATGCAGTGTTTGTTAACCTTTTCATAAGCCCCTTATAAGCTCATCAGTGGATACCACAGTGAGTAAATTAGCTTTTTAGAGAGGTCAGCTGGTCAACTAGCTTGTTCAGTTGCTTATTTCCATTTTTTAGCTTATTTGATAAGCCTGCTTATGGCTTATAGTTCTGTCCATTTTATCTAGTACAAACTAACCAGTGGTTTTCCAATTTTTCAAAAGCTTCTCACAAGTTATATAGTATAAGCTTATCTGTGTAATCTAGTTTTTTGGAAAGCTTATTTGCTCATCTAGTTAACCCAGGTTTTTATTTCCATTTTCTAGCTTATATAAGTGCTTATAATTAAGCTATTAGGTGTATAGTGATTTTAAAAGCTTCCTGTGCATCTGTCAAAATTTGTGCTTATTAAAAGCTATTCAGTGCTTATTTTTTAAGTCAAATGCTTTCTCAGTTTGCATATTAGCTCATTATTAGTTAATTAGCTTATTTTCAGTTTACATTAGCTTATTTCCTAGCTTAAATAGCCAATTTAGCTTAAGCCTTTGCTTATTTTGGTTCTTTCACTACTGTTAACAAAAATAAGCTCAAACTGAGCTTATTATTGGTTTTCATAAAAAGTTGCAGTTTTGTAAAGTGCTTATCATTATTAGCTTAAGTAGTTGCAAAAAGAAAAATCAAAAAAAATAAATGTTTTGCAAAAAGGGAGAGGCAGGGGTCGAACCTGAGACCTCTCCCTCAAGAGGATGTTAGTGTGTACCTGTATGCCATAAGTGCCCTTGGGTCTTTCTTGTCAAACCTTGCAACATTTAATATATAAGGGGACTTGGGCAGTTTTGCTTATAAGCCATTCTTGGCTTATTTCGTGCTTATTTTCAAAAGCAACACCTAGCTTTCTTATTTTTCCTAGGACCAGTGATAATCAAAGTAGTTTCTATGATTTTTGCAGATTTTTCTAATAAGTTTTAGTATTTTTAAACATTTAATTAGTGTTTTATAGTAATTAAATCATAATAAAAAATATAAAAGTCTAAAAAATATAAATCTTTTTTCTAAAATTTTATTTTATCATATATTTTGTAAGAAAATTGATTTTACACTCGTAGGCCTTTTATTTCTTAAAATTTACGTTTTATCTTGCGCTCCAGCGCCATTTTCGTAAATAACGCTCGTTTCCATTTTAAATAACGTTTTTAGATAATTTAAGTTTACGTTTTAGTTAATATAGTTTATTTAAGTTATTGTATTTTATAAAATCATATAAACGTTCATCGATCTGTAAAAATAGTGATAGCGTTTATTTAATAGATTTTAACTTTTTAATCTTTTTAATTTGCATTTAAGTCGCGTTAATTTGTAGATTTTCTCTTTAGGTAATTTTCCATCGATATCCTTACTGATCACTATCCTTAGTGATCATTCTATCATCTGAAGTTGTTTTAACACCAATTCATCCTCCGTGGGACTTAACGACCCAGGAATTCCCTATATTCCTCTGATCTTAATTGCATTTGTGTTTAAGCTGTTTTAAGTCTATATTTGACTTGACTGTTTTGCGCGAATCAGAGAGAGAGGGTGTTCTTGCTAGAGGTTTACACAAATTGTAGAATATTAGATTGAAAGCACCACCCCTTCCATGGATGGAAGGGGTATTTATAGTTACATAAGACACGACCTCCTATCGGCCTGTGGATCAGGTATACAGTGGGTAAAGACCCGTCCTTCCTCCACGGTGTTGCACTAAACTAAACTACGCTAATAACTAACTAATAAACTAACAAATAACGTAATTAATGATATGTCTACGAGCTAACTTATGATAGATAATACTTGGGGTGACCGACACTTCACTATGGAATTTTCTAATTCCTAACAATCTCCCCCTAAGGGAGGTCACCCCATGTTTTACATTTCGAATCCTAGCATTCTATTTTATCTTCAGTCTTGAGCTCGTAGACTTTAATTCTTCACTTTCGCAATCTTTGTGCTTAAGTAGTGCAACTTCAAAGTCCGCATTGATTTATACTTTTAGTGGAGGCCTTTAACTGATCCACATCTTTGATGATCTTCGAGCTTTCATTGAGATCATCAGCCACAGTAAATCTCTGGATCACCCTTTATTGTGTTGCCATCATGTAAAGTTGTGACTTTTGGACCGACATGCTCACACTTTTGAATCATGACATCTTTCCATCAGAGTAGCGGAAGCCTTACTGGTTCATGATATTTGCAGTAGCGTAGCAGAAGCATAGTATAAAAATATCAGAACCAGGTTATGTAGATATGCACCAGTCATGATTTCTTCAATTAAGTGTGGTTGCTGTGAACATGCGGCTTTGGATTGACTCCTCAATTCTGATCAGCTGCAATCGTTGGGGTGAACCTGCATACGACAGTTAGCAATAAAGCGCACGAAAGTGCCTTTGATCACTTTCGTTGAATTGAGGTACACGGCCCACGGTTCCCCGTTGATCAGTACAAGTACTGCCTGTGATAAGGTAGGATTCCTAAGAATCTCCTTGACAGGGTTTCGCAGCTGCTCTAGCTGTTCTCAAACCGGAACGTCTCAAAGAAGACAACACGGAGTGAGTGAACCAGTGAATTGAGATTCACTGATTGATGAAAAATGATTTGACAAACAATCGCGTATTGCTTGAAGAAAGAGTTTTGCAATACGACGAAGGTTTTATGAGAAAGATCAATTTTCAAACAAAATACTTTTTGTATTAGAGAATGAGTACACATTCGACATGCTAGCGAAAAGAAGAGATTCGCACATCGAACGGTTTATCTAAAAGTATTTTTCAATCAGAGATACTTTTTGAATTTGAAAAACATAAGTACACATTCGACGTGCTAGAGAAAAGAAGGTTTGCACATCGAACGGTTTTTCCAAAAGTATCCGTCAATTCCATTCCTGGACCAAGGTTGATTCAATAATGAATCGCCCCATCGTTTCTATCCAGTTGTCACAAGCTTGATCTTTTGCAAGACTTCACATGTCACCCACCAAGAGCTTGTTTGATGTTGGCTCTAGAAGGATTTCCATCTTCATTGCGAATATTTTTACATATCACTCGGATGTTCTGGCATTACCACAAGGATAATGCGTAGGACTCTTAATACATTCTTACTTTCCACATTGTGTGAAACATCAAGTCTTCAAGATTAGTGTCCTAATGAGATATTGTGGATGATCTCTTGGCTCTAGACTCAATCGTGCACATTTGGTTCCTGTTTCGGAGACTAGGGAGAGGGTCTCCTACTTCAATATCAACCATCTCTAAGAGAAAGTCGATAGATTATGTCGGTTCCCCGTGAGAATGAAACAAGCCCTTTTAAGAGGAACTTGAGTGGCTTGGGAAGTTTAGTGCAGTGCGTCACTGGGTCCATGACGTCTTGTCTTCAATACCAGTGTTACCTTAGTAACAACCAGTAGCATATGTATTGAACCCGGTTACTGCCCTAAGGTTGAATTGATGGAGGGCTATTTCTTTTCACCCCTTTTTCACATTCAGTTCTTTTTCATTCTTCAACCCCTTCAGTGCTTACCGAGACTTCATTACTATAACCTTGTTGGGTTTATTCCAGTTCTAGCTCTGTCTCAGTCGGCACTCTTCCCATATCTCACTTTTCTCCTTTTTTTTCAATATACCTAAGGACTCTGCACTATCTAGTGGATTGTCCCTGGGTAGAACCCTCCGGTTCTGGCGGATCGTGGGAACAATTACCTAACCTAACCATCCTTATAACACCATGCATAAAGTAAAATGGTCGGTCTATTGGTACAGTTCATTCTTCTTTGACACCAATTGAAAAATCATTTGGAAAAAACAATCAAGGTACTTGTGATACGAGATCAAAGCATTTTGTACCTTAATAGTTTTGATCATTTAGAAAACCTCTCCCTCAACATGTGCGTGTGATTTAGAAATTGTTTGGCACATGGAGGCAAGAGGACTTTGAAATATTTTCTTTGATCACAATTTTCATACGAAAAAGCCATTTGATTTTCTTGGTAAAATTCTCCCCCTCAATATGTGCATAGGATATTTTAAAACATTTTATCACATAGAGGCAAGAGTTCTTTTGAAGCACATCCACGATCACAAAATCCATTAATAAAACCATATGAAAACTCAATCAAGGTACATTATGTTAAAACATAAAAGCTTTTGTACCTCGATAGTTTATTTTCTTTTAAAATGCTCCCCCTCAATATATGCTTCGAGATTCGAAAGCGTTTAGCACATACGAGAGAGCAGCCTGCACAATTGAATCAAAACGATCACCTTTTATCAAATTTCATTATTAAATCACAAATTCTCCCCCGATCAAAAATATCAAACCCTTTGAGATTTTGGATCCCAAGTGATTTAATTAGGTTTAGAAAACGTGGGAGAAAATGTGGCCTTGTTTAAATACTCATCTGGTTTTTGGATAAATCCTCCTCCTCAACATGTGCATTGTATATTTGAAATCGTTTGGCACATGGAGGCAGGAGTGTCTATAAAGGACTAAAACCAATTCCATTAAAACAGATATGAGATTTAAATCACGATCTCTCACCCGATCAAAAATTTCAAACCTTTTGAGATTTGTGATCCCAATTGATTTAAATCATTTAAAAGAGTTTGGGGAAAGACGTGGCAAGATTTAATTTTGAAAAATGACAGATAAGGACCAATTTAAGACATTAAAGATTGTTAGTGTCAGGTATGATAATTTTTTTTAAGAGATCTTTTAGTAAAATAAAACAATTTCACAATCAAGCAAGAACAGAAAAAATTTCATTTTGAAAGACCTTGATTCTAAAAAAAATCATACCATGACATAACATTAAATCTTTAGATCACCACTTATATTGTACAAAGCGGAACTTTTGTGAAGAAATATCGTTTGAAAATATTTATTTTAAATCACACTCCCCCTCAATCCATGACCGTAGTCGATAATTGAGTGACTTAGGTTTTGATAAAAAGAAGTCCGGTGATTTTCAAAAATAAGATCAATTTATTTTCAAAACAATATTTTTCCATTTTCAAAACAATTTAATCAAATTATTCAAAATTGTTTAAAAATGGTATCCTGCACAAAGACACGTTAGGTGGTTGAGAAGCTTCCGTTGTTGCTGTAGGGCTTGGAAGAAAACCGTCTGCAGATGCAGTGAGACTTCTTCTTACGTTGCATTTTGAATGCCAACTGAGGTCCAATTAAGCTCCGTTTCTTCAATCACTTAGAAGAAAACCATCTGCTGATGCAGTGAGACCTCTTACGTTGCATTTATGCCAACTCTCCATTGAAGTCCAATTAAGCTCCGTTTCTTCATTTGTCAACCCAAGAAATAGTTACCCTTTCCTTTCGGCATCCAATCATCTTCAATAGTGGGATCCGGATCGGGAACATTCTTATAACCAATATACCTGCATACGTTAGTGAACACACATACAGATATATGGTGGTCGACATCACCCAAACAGCAATCGACTAATAAAAGTCAATGTAACATATCAATCAGATCATATAAATGTATGGGAATAATGTGTACATCAAACTCTAATCATCTAATCCTAGCAATCATATCCTAAGCACCTAGTCCTTCAACATAGGTTAACATCATTTTTAATTAAGCATATTAGGATAATTAAGAAAGCCCGTTAGATGATATAGATTTGAAAACATTATCCCCCTCAATCAATGACTCAAATTGTGAAAAGTTTAAAAGTGCTGAAGTCATTGATTGAGTTTGCAGATTTAATAAAAAAACTCTGAAACTGATGGTTGTTAAAGCAACTCATTTTACCACCATTTTTGGAAAACAACAAATAATTTTCGGAAGAATTTTAGACGGAAAAACATTTGTGTAGGAACAGCAGTCCTTCGACATACTTTCCTCAAAGTGTTTTAGGATAAGTGCATGATATTTTTGAAAATATGTTTAGTGCAGCACTTTCCTTCTTTTGAAGAGCGGGTTGCTATCAGAAATAATAGCAAGCCATCATTTGAAGCCCGGGTTACAGTCTGAAATAACTGTAAGCCATTATTTGAAGCGCGGGTTACAGTCAAAAATAACTGTAAGCCATTTTTTTTGAAGCCCGGGTTACAGTCTGAAGTAACTTTAAGCCATAGTTTTAGACATGTGCTGAAAAAGAATATTTACACCTCCTGCTCGAACTTCATCTATGGTCCCGTGCCATTATTGAATGACATTTCTAAGACCGTAGATGTTATCGATACCAGAAGACATGTCATGAGAAAACATATTTTTGGTATTTTTGAAATTTTCTGATTTTTATGGGTTTTTGTTGATTTTATATTTTTCTATTTTGTTTTTGTTGGTTTTATATTTTTGTATTTTGTTTTTGATAAATATATACAAGGATAGAATAGATGATATAGTTAAAGAAAGATGATGATACGAGTACCGAGATAAGGATATCGAGCAGTCCCGTTGAAGAAGATAGAAATCGTCATCTTTTAAACATCCACCACCAAAGCTTCCAAGACTCTTGAATCGAAGAGATAAATTGAGCCACTTGAAAGTGAGACTTTGGTAGCTTCCCCCCAAACCGAAAATCCTTATGTTGAGCAGATTCGAAGCTCTATTTCAAGCTTGCTTTAGCCAGGTGCACAAAGAAGCACACCATTATCATAAACCCAGCTGCTCCTTTTAAGAATAATCACCGTGATTCTTCGTTCGAGGCTATATCATCCAATAGAACAACAACAACGTATCATCCCACATTTAAATAATCTTCTCAAATTTCCTTTCCACTGAAGTCTGAAACGATCCATTCCAAAAGGTGTCAAGAGAACACTTCCCCCGTGTAGTTAAAATGATGCAGTCCGTCTCGTAGTATAATGCTCAAGAACTCTCCCGAATACACTTCATGGGGGGAATGAAGAACACCTTGCCATGTTCACATTTTTCTTCCCTGATGAATGTGTATGAAGCTCAAGAACCCGAAGTACACCAATATCCAAGAACTCTCCCGAATACACATCAAGAGGGTAATGTAGAACACCTCCCCTATGTTCACATCTTTCGTCCCTGATGAATGTGTATGAAGTTCAAGAATCCGAAGTACACACATTCCCAACGAGAGAATAACTGATAACACCTCCCTCATGTTACACATTTATCTCCCCTGAATATGCCATACTTGTGTACCTATTTTATCTTCAGAAACTTTCTCTAACATCACTTCCCCCACATAGTTGGAATAAACACTAAACGCCATGAGTCAAACCTTGAGTTTCTCTGCGGTCATGACAATCGTCTTCCCGGGATATCTTCAATCACTTAGAAGTATTAAGTTCATCAAAGTTTACTCGCGTTTAGATGTGTGTCTCCTTCCCCCTTGCTGGTTTTGATACTTCAGAATCATCAACTCTTTGAAAGCCCAAATACTAGAAATCTGTTGAGAAGAACGCTTGAAGTCTTTGTGAGAATCAACATGCTGAATAATGTGAGCAAGTCTAATTGGGGATTAAATTTGGCATTTCAATCTCCCCCAATTAGTGCTCTCCCCTAAACTGACAATCTGTTTGATAAATGCCCAGAATAAGAAGAAGTCTTTTGATAATCACATGCAACTCGTCTTTTAGTCTTCTAACATATAGCAGAAAATGTAGAACCGACTGTAGACTCGACCTTCTTCTAGATTGTCCAGTTGGGGAATAGATAGTTAACATCTTCAACTCACACCAAAAAACATCCCACCAAAAAGCATCCCAATTAACTTACATCTTGCAAATCCCCTTAACTAAAATCCCTCCCAATCAAACAAGAACAGAAAGATGTTCATCAAGGAAATCAGCAATCAGGCCGCAACGAACACACAAGATGGTAACACCAAACTACCAATCACATCAAACAAGAACAGAGAGATTGTTCGGAATCATCATGTTGATGTATACGTGAAGCATTAACCGGAAGCACTTTGTCGATAAACTCATCAGTCCGAGTGAAGATGTCAACCAACGGATCTTAGAAGAGAAAAACTCCATGTGAAGATGACCCGATAAGAAGAAGCTTGGTTCTTACATGAGTTTAGAGCCGTATGACCATTTATATTCTCAAATATCAATCAACAATGCAAAAAATTCACACTTCTTCTCCCCCTCAAGAATTGCATACGGAGATGCCATTCTTGACTAAATAAGTGAAATCCTTCCGAATGTTCTATTCACACTTCCCTCCTGCAAAATAAGCACATGATGTCGCCATCTTCATTATAATCGAGCAAGTGGAATGAGAAAACAATCAGTGGTAGCCCGGTTCACTTGATGACTGAAGCGCATGGAAAAAGTATGAAGCATGTTGATGAGAATGGTCATAATAGAGAAGATTTCTCTTCTTCAGAAGATAAAGCGCACTGACACGTACACTTTTCTTTTATTTAGAGTACGAGGTTTGAACTGTTGTGTTCAAACGTCATAAGAAGATTTCTCTTCTTCGAAAGATAAAGCGCACTGAAACGTACACTTTTCTTTTCTTTAGAGAACGAGGCATGAACTGTTGTGTTCATACGTCATAATCTCTCTCTTTTCAGCTCTCTTAGCAAAACATGTAATCAACCCATTATCATTCAGTAGGCTCTTTGTCGTGACAGCTGATGGAGAGAACCCAATATGATGAATTTGACCCTGAAGTAAACTACCCCGAACTCGTGACTTAAACTTGCACATATGTAACAAAGAGCGGTGTCGAGACTTCATGCCCATTTGAATCTCTAAGTACTCTATACTCTTCAACCAACCAACCATCGAGTATTAGACGTATATCACCTCTTGAAAATCCACAATTGAATGTGACACTGAGCGCTACAACGTAACTCCTTTAAGTGATAGTTATTTTGTGGTGATAAGAGCCCAATTCCCCCAAGTGGTAAAAGAAAAGGTAAAAGGCACCCTACAATAACTAGATTTCCAAGTCTTCATTTTTGAAAATAAGCTTGAACAAGGATCATGAAGAATCTTCATCCAACCATCCCCGATACCTTCAGATACTAAGTACACTCGCCCGTGATATTTCACTACAACCTCAAATAAATAATAGTGAATTAACTCCGTTGTCACATCTTCTGATTAAAAACTCAACTCTAGCCTCCTTTGACGTTTTAAGTGAACTATGATAATGGTTTCATCCCGACCATGGTTTAATGAGCATAACCCCGTAAAACTTTGAAGTAACCAAACCGCCATGACGAATATCCAAACACACATCCAATACATGAAGTACAACCTTTTATCCCTTCTTCGAAGCAGAAACCGTAGCACCAGCATCAAATGAGATCTCGAAATACACTTTCCTTTCTCTAGGATGGTTCCATCATTAAGGGATTTTACAACTCTATGGTTTAAACCGAGAAATAGGTTCTTTCGCGGGATTTTACAAAATCAAGAATAAACCGTAAGATAGATCCGGAAATGTAATTTACTATTATCAGGATGTTTCCATTGTCACGGGATTTTACAAGTCAATGATTTAAACCGAGAAATAGGTTCTTTCGCGGGATTTTACAAAATCAAGACAAAACCGTAAACAATGTCAGCTTGAATGTGTTATGACAACTTTGGTTTCGGTGAATATCTGTTTTAGGGGAATATGCAGCGGTTCATCAACGGTTCATTAACCAACAACAATAATATCATCAATCATCCAATAAACACTTTGGTAAGCACATCATTCACGCATTCTGTCGGCTATTGCAGTGACCACATGGTGAAGTAGACCCGATATGCCAAACTTGATCATGAAGTGAAATTCCCCAGATTTGCTACTTAATCTTGTATTAATCCTTGTGAAGAAGAAACGGTGTACCCAATGTACCAAACCTCTTGACGTATCCTCAACTGCGTGAGACACCAAAGTGATAGTTACGTTGTGGGTAAACTGAGAAAGAATCACAACCGTACCTAAATAGCCAAGTCTTTATCACACTCTATAAATGCCCAAACAAGTCATCTTCGCGGAAGGGTAGAAAGAAAGAAGGCGTAATAAGTAAACGCGCCTGGATATCCTCACTTAAAATTCAAATAAGAAATACCGTATAAACAACCCCGTAGTCAACCCTGTTCAAACATCAATTCAAGCCATGAAATAGTATTATTCGTGAAAATGCATACACCAAAGTATTCATCACACCTCACCATCATGACACATCACTCATCAAATCTTTATCAAAACTCATCAAATCTCAAATTATCCAAACCACATATTTGCCAATTCACATATATTCAAATTATGCATGAGAGGTCCATCATTCGAATCAAGTTCATCAATTAAACTACTCAAGCCAGGTCCAACTCACAAGAACGAACACATCACATATCCAAAACAAACCGAACTTAAGTAAACCAAATCCTCACATATCCAGTCGATCCCATGATACTTCATTTTGCACATATCACACTTCAAGAAGCAAATTGCATACATAATGGCCCAATTGAGCTCATCCCAGTCCATTCCATTCGTTAATACCAATGAGGTCCAATAACATATTATGGTCCTTTGAACAAGTCTTATTCAATAAATAATCTCGATCAAGTTGCTTATACCAGATTGTCCAAACAACACCAAATAGCAGTAATGTGTCGACCAAGTGTTTTTCACATTAAAGTAGCATGGCTCACAAATTTGTTACGCATAAATACACAAAGTACATGACCAATATTCGGTCCATATAGAGGCTGTAACAGACCCATTCCCACACATTAACACTTGGCCCATTGAAAGCCCACGAACCAAATCCAGAACACACCCTAATATTTTGGGAATAAATAACATTTACATCACACATAATAACCCTAATCCCTAATAGTTCTCATACACTCAAACCCTAATCACATTATCAGACGCCTCCCTTCACCATAACGTTCACAGAAACAAAAAATTCGCCACCTAGTTTCTTTACTTACAACCGTGTGTACGCTCATCTATCCTAGAAACAGATTAACCATTATAGTGTTCGCCACAGGGATGGCTTGATACATGGGAGACACTTAGAGATCAAACCAGGTGATAGAAGGTAAGTATTATTAATGCTTGTTCACCTTAAACGACCTCAAGAAAAACGATTTAACATGTATTGTTAGAATCATTTCTCAGGTCGTATAAAATTCAGAATGAGTGATTTCATTAATCCTTTTGTGAACATAGACGAAACAAAAGGAATGAGAGGATAACGAAAATTGTTATCACTCTAATCCTTGGGTCGCATAAATGAAGGAGTAATACTTCTCATAGATCGATGAAGAGTCATTCTTCTCGTGTATTTGGCCATTGGTCTTGATATTTATAAGTATCACACGACACGAAGAATGGACTGAGATCATACCAAGATGTTTTCATTTTTGATTTGTTTTGTTTGATTCGTGTCTTAATGACCATCAGATTTGAGATTGAACCTAAGGGAGAACAAGTGTGCTTGTATATTTCGAATAGAAGTAAGAGACTTGTTTTTTTCAATAAGAATCTATGATGATTTTTCTTAATAGTGTTAATTGACTTTCATGGTAAGATTTACATTTGAAGCACACGAAAGAAATCTGAGATTTATGTAATAAACCTTATCAGTATGAGTCTTGATTAAGAATGAGTTTGAGTCATGGTTGTGGTTAGATGTAGGTTTTGAGGTCATGAGTGAGTCTTGGTTCTTGTTTATTGGTCATATGTCACACTCATCTTCATCTCCTTTCTGTCCAAGTCAAGTTGTTACCGTATTATGAAGTCAAGTCGCTAGGACTTTTTCTTTTTCAAAGCAAGTCGCTAGCAGAGTTTTTGAGTCAAGTCGCTAGCATAAGTCGCTAGACCAAGTCGCTACCCATTTTTTCACAACAACTCGCCACTTGATAAATATCAAGTCGCTACCTTTAGATAAGTCACAAGTCGCTAAATTTTAACCTTACAAATCGCTAACTCGTAAATACAAGTCGCTAGGTCATTATACTTTACAAATCGCTACTAGTTTGACTCAAAAGTCAAACCACCACTTTTTTTTCATGACAAATCGCTAGTTAAATTCATTGACTCAGGACATATGGTCAAGTCTCTACGAAGAACTTGTCCAAGTCGCTATCAAGACCAACATGACCAGCAGTTTACACAACCATTACTGATCCATTTATGACCGTGAAAAAGAAACCATTTGACCACTTAATCTTCACTGAAATATTATTGTTTGACACAGAAATAACCAACACAGCAATAACCATGTTGATAACCCGTTTGACCACAAGTGTTTGGAGATAAAACTTAACATATGGATACACATACAACAACTTTAAGACCAAAACAGATATCACAAGATAAACCACATGACCTGATGACCAACTGGATGAACATACCAAGTTAAAAACAGTTTTCACAAAATAATAAAGGGACACAAAGTATACCGACCATAAAAAATGCATAAACAATTTTAACAAGGTACAAAAAACCACCATAAATCAACACAACACAAGAACCTTGGCTCTGGTACCAATTGTAGGATCGTATATTTTATTGTGTTGATGATTCGGGTGGTCTTGGATGATCATAATACATGTTTGCCATTAGAGAGAGAAAGTTAGAGAGTTGGGTGTTTTCTTGGTAGAGAGTTACTTCACAAAATGTAGAATATTAGATTGAAAGCACCACCCCTTCCATGGATGGAAGGGGTATTTATACTTACAACTTATACGTCCTCCTGTCGGACTGTGGATCAGGCATACAGTGGGTAAAGACCCGTCCTTCCTCCACGGTGTTGCTCTAAACTAAACTACGCTACAAGTTAACTAAATAACTACTACATAACATAAATAACTACAAATCTACGAGCTAACATATTCTAGACTATAATTGGGGTGACCGAAACTTTAACATGGAATTTCTAATTCCTAACAATTATTTTTTTTACACAAATGAAAGATTAGATTAAAATGAGAAGAAGCACCACCCCTTCCATGGATGGAAGGGGTATTTATACTTACAGACTCAACGACCTCCTATCGGCCTGTGGATCAGGGATACAGTGGGTAAAGACCCGTCCTTCCTCCACGGTGTTGCACTAAGCTATACTACGCTACAAACTAATAAATAAACTACTAAATATCATAACTATCGACACGTCTACGAGCTAACATATGCTAGTCCTTAATTGGGGTGACCGACACTTTAACATGGAATTTTCTAATTCCTAACAATCTCCCCCTAAGGGAGGTCACCCCATGATTTACATTTTGAATCCTAGCATTCTATTCTTGACTTTGTTCTTGAGCTCGTAGACTTGAATTCTTCACTTCCGCAATCTTTGTGCTTTTGTAGCGATTCTTCAAAGTCCGCATAGATTTGTACTTTCAGTGGAGGTCATTAACTGATCCACATCTTGATGATCTTCGAGCTTTCATTGAGATCATCAGCCACAGTAAATCTCTCTGGATCATCCATAGTTGTGTTGCCTTCATGTGATGTTGTGACTTTTGGACCGACATGCTCACACTTTTGAATCATGACATCTTTCCATCAGAGTAGCGGAAGCTTTACTGGTTCATGATATTTGCAGCAGCGAAGCAGAAGCATAGTATGAAATATCAGAGCCAGGTTATGTAGATATGCACCAGTCATGATTTCTTCAAATTAAGTGTGGATGCTGTGAGCATGCGGTTTTGGATTGACTCCTCAATTCTGATCAGCTGCAACCGTCCAAATGTACCTGCAAACAACAGTTAGCAATAAAGCGCACGAAAGTGTCTTTGATCACTTTCGTTGAATTGAGGTACACGGCCCACGGTTCCCCGTTGATCAGTACAAGTACTGCCTGTGATCAGGTAGGATTCCTAAGAATCTCCTTGACAGGGTTTCGCAGCTGTTCTAGCTGTTCTCAAACCGGAACGTCTCAAAGAAGACAACACGGAGTGAGTGAACCAGCAAATTGAGATTCACTGATTGATGAAAAATGATTTGAAAAACAATCGCGTATTGCTTGAAGAAAGAGTTTTCCAATACGACGAAGGTTTTATGAGAAAGATCAATTTTCAATCAAAATACTTTTTGTATTAGAGAATGAGTACACATTCGACGTGCTAGCGAAAAAAAGAGATTCGCACATCGAACGGTTTTTCTAAAAGTATTTTTCAATCAGAGATACTTTTTGAATTTGAAATGAATACACATTCGACGTGCTAGAGAAAAGAAAGTTAGCACATCGAACGGTTTTTCCAAAAGTATTCGTCAATTCCATTCCTGGACCAAGGTTGATTTACGAGTGAATCTCCCCATTGTTTCTATCCAGTTGTCACAAGCTTGATCTTACGAGAAGATCTCACATGTCACCCACCAAGAGCTTGTTTAATGTTGGCTCTAGAAGGATTTCCATCTTCATCGTGAATATTTTCATATCACTCGGATGTTCTGGCAATACCACAAGGATAATGCGTAGGACTCTTAATATATACTTACTTTCCACATTGTGTGAAAAAGCAAGTCTTCAAGAATTTAGTGTCCTAACGAGATATTGTGGATGATCTCTTGGCTCTAGACTCAATAGTGCATTTTTGGTTCCTGTGCCGGAGACTAGGGAGAGGGTCTCCTTCTTCAATATCAACAATCTCTAAGAGAAAGTCGATAGATTATGTCGGTTCCCCGTGAGAATGAAACAAGCCCTTTTAAGAGGAACTTGAGTGGCTTGGGAAGTTTAGTGCAGTGCGTCACTGGGTCCATGACGTCTTGTCTTCAATACCAGTGTTACATTAGTAACAACCAGTAGCATATGTATTGAACCCGGTTTCTGCCCTAAGGTTGAATTGATGGAGGGCTATTTCTTTTCACCCTTTTTCACATTCAGTTCTTTTTCATTCTTCAACCCCTTCAGTGCTTACCGAGACTTCATTACTAGAACCTTGTTGGGTTTATTCCAGTACTAGCTCTGTCTCAGTCCGCACTCTTCCCAATTTCTCATTTTTCTCCTTTTTTTTTCATCATACCTAAGGACTCTACACTATCTAGTGGATTGTCCCTGGGTAGATCCCTCCGGCTCTGGCGGGATCGTGGGAACGAATACCTAACCTAACCATCCTTATAACACCATGCATAAAGTAAATTGGTCGGTCTTTTGGTATTGTTCTTTCCTTCATGAAACCAATCGAAAAATCATTTGGAAAAACAATCAAGGTACTTGTGATACGAGATCAAAGCATTTTGTACCTTAATAGTTTTGATCATTTAGAAAACCTCCCCCTCAAGATGTGCGTATGATTTAGAAATTGTTCAGCACAAGGAGGCAAGAGGACTTTGAAATATTTTCTTTGATCACAATTTTCATACGAAAACGCCATTTGATTTTTATGGTAAAATTCTCCCCCTCAATATGTGCATAGGATATTTTAAAACATTTTATCACATAGAGGCAAGAGTTCTTTTGAAGCACATACACAATCACAAAATCCATTAAGAAAACCATTTGAAAACACAATCAAGGTACTTTATAATCTCTTTTAAAAAACTTTTGTACCTCGATGGTTTTGCTCCCCCTCAATATGTGCTTCGAGATTCGAAAGCGTTTAGCACATATGAGAGAGCAGCCTGCACAACTGAATCAAAACGATCAACTTTTATCAAATTTCATTATTAAATCACAAATTCTCATAATAAAACTAATTATTGTATAATAATATTAATATTAAAATATTTTATAATTATTATAATAATATTTTAATATTAAGATATGATCTAACCATGGCTCTTGATACCAATTGTTGGATATTAGTTTTCACATACCCATCAAACCATAACACAAAGTGGCGTATAAATGGAATTCTAGAGAGAGAAAGTTAGAGGTTTAGGGAACTTAGTGAGAGAAAGTGAAAGATCTTATTATGAGCTCCAACTCTCTACCTTGGGAGGTAGAGAGTATTTATAGTCTTACATAAATCGCCACACATCGGGCTGTGGATCAGGCATACAGTGGGTAAAGACTCGTCCGTCCTCCACGGTGTTACTTAACTAAATACTACTTAACTTAAAATAACTACGACTACGAGCTTTCTAACGATTACATATACTTGAGGTGACCGACTCTTTAATACCTGGAATTTATAATTCCTAACATATTGTAAGTTGCACTATTGAATAATGATCCGCTCTTTGGTATTCCTTTGCCAAATCTTTACGGATTATTGTTCCTCTCATTGTGCACGCTATAAATCAACTACATGAACATTAAGGAAAATGACTACCTCATTCGCTCGAAGACATTTGTGGTGAATCTTCCAGATCAGTCTCTACATGTATACCTTTAGGAAGAATGCATTAATGTCGAGAAATCATTTGTTCCGGTTCATTCAGTGGATCGACGTACATCCGGTTGTACGTTTATTCACGTGTTGGGCATTTGACACAAGCTGATTACTTCGGAGCTAATCAATTATCACTTATTTGAGATTGAAGTTAAAATTCACAAAGGCGAGCTTAAGATGCAAATGCATGGAATTCTTCTTCAGTTTCAAGTCTGGTATATCAGGTTTTCTTTATCAGTGGTCACTTCAAATTGTCTACATATGGGTTGATAAAGATAGTCAGAGAGAGTTTCTATCGCAGTGGTCCTATGGCTCCTGGACACTCCAGTTCAGGACCCGCACTTCAAGACAGTCCCATTGGTTCATCCCTTGTTCCAAACTCTTCTCAAGAAACTCCATATGTACCTCCATCTGAAGATGATTTAAAGAAATTGTTTGATCCTATGTTTGATGAACTTTATGATCCAAGTACTAATGAGGTGTCGATCCCTACAATAGAGGTTGCTCATATTCCTGTGAATGAAGTCAATCCCTCAGTCTCAATATCTTTAAGTCAAGAAGCGCCTACTGCTGATCCTTCAGTCTCATCAACAAATCATCATTCTTTAAATGTACATCATGGAACTATTTCTGGCATCAATGATGAATTTAATCCCTTTGCTACTCCTGAAGATGCTCCATTTGAAAATATATTTGCTCCTGAATCATCATCAGAACCATCTTCTTCAGGAGACATCGACTCAGCTACCTCAGTCCCTCAACAACTGCCACATGAACACCTCAGAAAATGGACTCACGATCATCCATTAGACAACATCATTGGAAATCCCTCTCGTCCTGTATCAACCCGGAAACAACTTGCAACCGATGCCTTATGGTGCTTCTTCAACTCCGTACTATCTAAGATCGAACCAAAAGATGTTAAAACCGCCATGAATGAAGATAGCTGGTTCAATGCCATGCAAGATGAAATTCATGAGTTTGATCGACTTGATGTATGGGAGTTAGTACCTGCTCCAGACTGTGCTATGATTATTGCTCTTAAATGGATCTTCAAAGTGAAACTTGATGAGCATGGTGATGTGTTGAAGAACAAGGCTCGATTAGTCGCTAAAGGATACCGTCAAGAGGAGGGTATTGACTTTGAAGAATCTTTTGCTCCAGTTGCTCGAATCGAGGCAATCAGAATCTTTCTGGATAATGCTGCTAGTAAGAACATGGTAGTCTATCAGATGGATGTGAAGACGGCATTTCTGAATGGAGATCTTAAAGAAGTCGTCTACGTCAGCCAACCTGAAGGATTTGTGAATCAAGAGCATCCTACTCACGTTTATCGTTTGAAGAAGGCTCTTTACGGTTTAAAGCAAGCTCCAAGGGCATGGTATGATACACTGTCAAACTTTCTTCTATCAACCGGATTCAGCAAAGGAGCAGTTGATCCTACATTGTTCACCAGGAAGTCAGGCAAACATTTAATTCATGTTCAAATTTATGTTGATGATATTATTTTTGCCTCGATAGACCCAATGGAATGTGATCGTTTTTCGAATGAAATGAGTTCAAAATTTCAAATGTCAATGATGGGACAAATGTCATTTTTCTTGGGATTACAAATTTCACAAAGTCCCGGAGGCATTTTCATAAATCAATCTAAATATGCAACAGAGATCTTAAAGAAATTTGGATTTGATTCAAGTGACCCTGTTGACACCCCCATGATTGACCGAACCAAACTAGATGAGGACCACTCAGGGATCATGATTGACCAAACGAAATATCGTAGTATGATTGGATCCCTGATGTACCTCACTGCTAGTAGACCAGACATCTTGTTCGCTGTTTGCATGTGTGCTAGATACCAGGCTAAGCCTACTAAAAAGCACCTTGAAGCAGTTAAACGGGTCTTTCGGTATCTCCAAGGAACCATCAATATGGGTCTTTGGTACCCGAAGGACACCGGTATGTCACTAACGGCCTATGCAGATGCTGATCATGCAGGTTGTCAAGATACACGTCGAAGTACGTCTGGAGGTGCTCAGTTTTTGGGTGATAAGCTTGTGAGCTGGTCTTCAAAGAAGCAAATGAGTACTTCTATTTCCTCTACAGAGGTTGAATACATAGCCATGTCATCCTGTTGTGCTCAAATCTTATGGATGAGATCTTAATTATCTGACTATGGCTTTGTATTCAACAAAATCCCTCTGTACTGTGATAATAAAAGTGCTATTGCTCTCTCATGCAACAATGTTCAACACTCAAGAGCAAAGCATATCGACATTCGACATCATTTCATCAGGGAACAAGTTGAAAAAGGTGTGGTGGAACTCTATTTTGTGAGGTCTGAATACCAGTTAGCTGACATCTTCACCAAAGCTCTTCCAAGAGAACGTTTTGAGTTTATTCTTCCACGTCTTGGCTTGAAAAGCCTTCAACCAGAAACACTCAAACGTCTTTAGGAGGAAGACGAAGAGTAAAGGTCTATCTTCATCTATCTCTTGTATATATTTATTCGAAAAATCAAAATACAAAATTATAAAACCCTCAAAAATCAAATAGAAAAATATAAAACTTTCAAAATCCATAAAAATTTGAAAAATTCAAAAAATCTTCAAAAAATATTGTCATTTTGTCATGTTTCTCTCGATTCGATAATATCTACGGTCTTGATGTTGTCATTCAAAGAATGACACAGGACTTTAGATGTTGTTCGAATTTTTATATATATATATAAAAAATTAAAAATTAAAAATGAGAGAAAGTGAAACAATGGTTTATTGTCATTTTCAGGCAATAACCCGGTTTTTAAAGAAAGAACAGAGCCATGTTTTATCATGCTTTCAAAATTCCATGCTCTGATTCTATATACAATTATCTGCTGAAAACTAAGTGCTTTGAAAAATAACTCGGTCACTATTTTTGATAATCATCAGGACTTATTTGTCAAAATCTCTATCTCTCAATCAACAACCTATGTCATTGATTGAGGGGGAGAATGATTTCAATTAAATTAAAAAGTTATTTGGCATTAAATTGTTTTCATAAGATGTACATGCATGTTTTATCAATGGAGTTTAAAGTCTTAAAATCCGATCCTTATCAGTTAAAACGCTTTCATAATCAAGTCACAATTCCCCTTAAAACATTCAAAATCAATTTAAATCTATAAGAGATCACAAATCTCAAATGATTTGATAATTGTGATCGGGGGAGAATGTGTGATTTAAATTGGATTTAAACTGATAATTCGGTAAATGGTTTTATAAGGATGTACATGCTGTCCTTCCCACATGTGACAAACGATCTCAGGAACTCTTAGAGTATGTAATTGTCACAAGTCCGAAATCTAGCAATAGGCGAGATAGAATAGTTGTGCCTTGTTCTATGCCTAAAGCCAAGCATGTGACCCTTGATATGCCTTGTTCCATGTCAAAATTCAAGCAAGCAACCTTTGATGTGCCTCCTAGAATTTCAGATCCCAGCACTTCTAGACCAGAAATGCAGAAAGTAGTGAAGCCATGTAATGTTCCCATCGTTACTTCTACAGATGTTAAGATTGACACTAAAGTTAGCGGGTCAAAACCTAGAAGCAATGCAAAGAAGGATAGGATTACGCAAACTAAAAGTGTTAATGATAAGGAAGTGAAAGAACACCATAGGGACAAGAAGTTTGATTTGAACAAAAAGAATCGTGTTAGTTCTAGTATTAGCTCTAAGCTTACTGAAATTAATTCGAGACCTCATGTTGTCTGCAAAACATGTAAAAAATGTTTATTTTCTGGTAATCATGATAAATGTGATGTGTTATTTCTGAGGTCTAAGATTCATAACCCAGTTAAGAAAGTTTGGAGAGCAAAACAGATTATGCAATCCTGGAAACCTACAGGGAATGTGTTTACAAATGTAGGATTTCAGTGGAAGCCCACAGGTCGAATATTTACAAATGGCAAACCTTACCCCTCAGCTAGATCCACTATGCCTAGAATAGTGCCTGTTAAGGTTTGGAAGCCAACTGGTAGAATAATCCCATTAAGCACAAAATGTCATTTGACTAAGTCCGATGCTTCTACTAGTTCAACTCCTAGGAATAATGTCATTGCATCTAGGGTTTCTGTTGATTCAAAGATTGTTTGTGCTAACCAAAAGGAACCCATCAGCACGTGGGGATCCAATGTTTCCAATTCTCTGTCTTCGTCTGTTGTCCAAAGCAGGTCGTACAAATCATCCCTTGGTATTTGGATTCGGGCGGCTCTAAACATATGACTGGGCTCTTAACAATAACGTCTGTTCACATCAGTTCAGGCCTCGTTCTTCAACACAATGGTGTCTGCAGATAACACTTCAGGCCCCGTTTTTCAAAGAAAAGAAAAGTGTACGCTCTTCTGTGCGCTTTATCTTCAGCTACAGAAAAATTCTCTCATGAATGGCCATACTCATCTACATTCTTCATCAACAAGCTTCATGTTTTTCCACGCTCATTCAATCATCAAGTGGATCTATGTTCATTGGTGTATACTCTTATTCACTTGTTAAATCAAAAATGGCAACTTCGGATGCAATTTTTGAGGGGGAGAAGAGTGAATATACTACATGATGATGGATGTTTGAATAATGGTTATACGACTTAATTTTTGATGATGATGAGTGTATATTCTTTTTGATGAAGAAGTGAATATACTAAGGATAACTGGGATTCATTGTTTTGATTTTTGATGACTCTCCTCCAACGCCTAATGCTTCACTTACTAAGGATAATTGGGAATCAATGTTTGGGATTCACTGTTTTTCAAAGATATGTTTGATGAGTACTTTCAACCTTCGACGAATGTTGATCATCCAGCTTCTGAAGCTCATGCTCCGGTTTCTATTGATTCAACTGGTTCACCATCTAAGAAGTACTTCTTGGAATTCTCAAGAAACCTTATCTCCAGTTATTTCACAAGGCGTTTATAATGACTATCATGATATTGTGTTGGATATTAGTTTTCACATACCCATCAAACCATAACACAAAGTGGCGTATAAATGGAATTCTAGAGAGAGAAAGTTAGAGGTTTAGGGAACTTAGTGAGAGAAAGTGAAAGATCTTATTATGAGCTCCAACTCTCTACCTTGGGAGGTAGAGAGTATTTATAGTCTTACATAAATCGCCACACATCGGGCTGTGGATCAGGCATACAGTGGGTAAAGACCCGTCCGTCCTCCACGGTGTTACTTAACTAAATACTACTTAACTTAAAATAACTACGACTACGAGCTTTCTAACGATTACATATACTTGAGGTGACCGACTCTTTAATACCTGGAATTTCTAATTCCTAACAATCTCCCCCTAAGGGAGGTCACCTCAATCATGTACCAAAATTACATTGAATACAAATAGATATTACATTAAAAATTGTTCTTGCATTCTTGATGTAGTCCTTTGCTTCTAAGCTCGTAGTCATTGATTCTTCACATTGCATGTTTGGTTACTCCAAGTGGAGGTCTTTTACTGATCCACGTGATAATCATTTTGAGCCATCTTTTGAGATCATCAGCTATCAAAAATCTCTGACACATCCTTTGTGGTATTGGTATTATGTGATGTTGTGACTTTAGGACCGACATGCTCACATTCTGGATCATGATATCTTCTCATCAGAGTAGCGGAAGCCTTTGTTGAATCATGATATTGGCAGCAGCGTAGCAGAAGCATGGAGTGAAAATATCAGAGTCATTGATGCACTAATCATTATTTCTTATGAGTTGAATGTGTTAAGTGAGCATGCGGCTATGGATTGACCGCTTCATTCAGATCAGCTGCAAACGTCGGGTGTACCTGCATACAACAGTTAGCAATAAATCGCACGAAAGTGTCTTTGATCACTTTCGTTGAATTGAGGTACACGGCCCACGGTTCCCCGTTGATCAGTACATGTACTGCCTGTGATCAGGTATAATTCCGAAGAATTTCCTTGACAGGGTTTCGCAGCTGCTCTAGCTGTTCTCAAACCGGAACATCTCAAAGAAGACAACACGGAGTGAGTGAACCAGCGAATTTTAAGTCCACTGATTGATGAAAAGAGATTTGAAAAACAATCGTGTATTGCTCAGTAGAAATTGTTTTTGCAATACAACGAAGGTTTTATTGAAAATCAAATATCAATCATAAAAACACCTTTTGGTTTGAAAAATGAGTACACGGTCGATGTGCTAAAGAAAAGAGTTGTTAAGCACAAAGACCGGTTTTTCAAAGGTATCCGTCAATCCATAACCTGAACCAGGATTGATTCAAGACTTGAATCGCCCCATTGTTTCTGTTCAGTTGTCACATGGTTGATCTAATGAATAGATCTCACATGCCACCTACCAGGAGCTTGATTGATGTTGGCTCCAGAAGGTTTTCCATCTTCATTGTGAATATGTATGCATATCACTCAGATGTTCTGGCAATACCACAAGGATAATGCGTAGGACTCAAGATATAATCTCTCTTTCCACATTGTGTGAAATAGAGAGTCTTCATTGAAAGTGTCCTAATGAGATTTATTGATGATCTCGTGGCTCTAGACTCAATTTTTGCATATTTGGATCCTGTGCCAGAGACTAGGGAGAGGGTCTCCTTCTTCAATATCAACAATCTCTAAGAGAAAGTCGATAGATAATGTTGGTTCCCCGTGAGAATGAAACAAGTCCTTTTAAGAGGAACTTGAGTGGTTTGGAAAGTTGAAGTGTAGTGCGTCACTGGGTCCATGACGTCTTGTCTTCAATACCGATGTTACCATCAGTAGCATATGAAGTGAACCTGGTTTCTGCCCTAAGGTTGAATAAATGGAGGGCTATTTGTTTTCACCCTTTTCTCATTCAATTCTTTTTAACTCTTCAACCCCTTCAGTGCTTACCGAGACTTCATAGCAAGAACCTTGTTGGGTTTGTTCCAGTACTTGCTCTATCTCAGTCCGCACTCTTCCCATATCTCACTTTTCTCCTTTTATCATCATACCTAAGGACTTCTACACTAACTAGTGGATTGTCCCTGGGTAGATCCCTCCGGTTCTGGCGGATCATGGGAACACATACCTAACCTTATCATCCTTATATCACCGTACATAAAGTAAAGTTGGTCGGTCAATTTGGTATTGTTCATCTGCCATTGGAACCAATTGAAAACCATTTGAAAATCAATCCAGATACTTGTGATATATTATCAAAACATTTTGTGTCTGAATTGTTTTTGATAGTTATAGAACAGGTGCTCCCCCTCAACATATGCATCAAATGTTTGAAATCGTTTTGCACACGGAGGCAAGAGGAAGAATTTACTTCTTTGATTACCGTTTTCTAAAAGATATCAACATCACTTCCCTGATCAAATCAAGAAGATAAAGCATTTCCGGGAAGGATGAGGTTTTCATAAGTTTGCTCCCCCTCAATATGTGCCTCGAGATTAGAAGAGAGTTTTGCACATACTAGAGGGAACCTGCACATTGAGATAAATGATCACGTTTCAAATCACAGGTTTAAGATAGATGCTCCCCCTCAACATGTGCATTGAAAATTTGAAATCGTTTTAATAATATATTAAAATATTTTAATATTATTATAATGAAATAGTATTCTCATAATTAATATTTTAATATTATATTATTATAAAATATTTTATTGTATCATAATAAAACCAATAATAAAATATATGATTCATAATATTCTATGGGCATCAGTTATCACCAATAATTATGAAGTTCCAGCTGAGGACTCTCTTCTGCACTACACTGGTGATATGGGAAGTTTTATTAGATGGTTTTGTGAACGGAAGAGTATATCATCCATAACTCCAAGAGATCTTGAAGGACAAGCTTACGAAATTGTCAAAGTCTTCCACTCAGATGCAAATCATCTTCAATATCAGATGGAAGAATGCCATAAGATGCTGAATGACCAAGTCAGTGAGCAAATCAGTCGCTTCAATGTCAACAAATCTCTTCCTCTTGGTGGTGAACCTGGTCAGATGACCATTCAGGCTGAATTCTTCTTCAATCACGACTTGGAATATCTGTGTGCTCGCTCTGCTGATAGAAGACCTGCTCTATCAATATCAAAAATGAAAGCTGCAACCTACTCTGATCAGGGGCTTGAACAGATGGTTCCTGATCAATTCTGGGCTGATGAAGAACGAAAGTATGATATTGCTGCTTCTTATGGTATTTCTCACTGGTGGTTCAAAAAGAAGAAGTTCTACATCGAAAGACATGGTGCTGATAAAAGACGCAATGATGTCAGATCAAAGCTGCAAATCTTAAGTGTTGTTCGAGTAGAGATCTTCCATATCTATGGATATGAGTATTTGAAGAAGATAGTCCTTAAAAGAGCAGACCTCAAAGAGTATACTATTGAATAGAACGACTTCAAACATCTTCTGCCAAATGATTTCGAAGATCTCTATCTCTTGAATCTTCAAGGACACCTTGAGCACTTACCTGTCCGTGAGAAAAAGGCCCTCTCTGCAGCTGTCACTCTTTGGATCAGGGGCTTAGTCATTCGTAAACGAGTTGAGGACCTTCAGCTTGGCATAGAAAGCTACCAAACCAGGATCAACCTTACAAGTCCACAATGGAATGCAACTGGGCATGAATTTCATCGCGAATACAAAGTCCTTGACACACCTAGAGCCGTCATCTTCACCGACAGATATGGATCTCGTATGCTTATGCGTCTTTGTGAGCTCTACAAGTTTAGTGATGGTACGCTCAAATTGGTCCAAGAAGAACTTGACACCAGAGTGAAAGAAGTCAAAATTGATATGAAATCTTGGGTTAAGACTACCTTTTGGACTGATGATGACCTGAAGAGGTGTGAACACTTCATTGCTGCAATCAGACGAAGACTCAAGACTCGAAGGATCTTCCGCAGCCTTGAAAGTTTTGTTGGTGGAAGGCTTCGGGATGGTCACTACAAACTTCTTCAGAGGACTGAATGAAGACATCTTCGGGAAGCAGTTTATGTTGTGTTTTTTTTTAATATGTGTAATATGTGGTGTACTAAATGTGAATAACTGTAATACATGTAATAGTGCTAGGATTTGTACTGTGGTTTCCCCTTGTAAAAAGGGAAACATCTGTGTTGTCCACTTCTGATCATATAAAACCGGACACATTTTTCTCCTACAAATATTTTACCTCATACATATTTAAATCACTTGAGATCCAAAATCTCAAAGGATTTAAGATTTTTGATCGGGGGAGAAAATGTGATATAAATATGAAAGATGTTAAAAGATAAGATGACCAATTTTTTGTTTTTTGTGCATACTTCTCTCTAATATGTGCTAAACAATTTTCGAATCTCGAAGCATATATTAAGGGGGAGAATTCTCTTTGCAAATTCAAGTCATCAGGGTACACAACTTTCAATCTTTCGATGGTACCTTGATTGTATGGCTTCTAATCCTTTGGTGATCATGTATGCACTTCTTAAAGGGTTCCCTCCAGTATGTGCAAAACTCTTTTCAAAACCTCGAGGCACATATTGAGGGGGAGCAAATTTATGGAAACCTCATCCTTCTTGGAAATGCTTTATCTTCTTGATTTGATCAAGGAAGTGATGGTGATATTTTTTAAAATAGTAATCAAAGAAGTAATTTCTTCCTCTTGCCTCCGTGTGCAAAACAATTTCAAACATTTGATGCACATGTTGAGGGGGAGCACTTATTCTAAAAATATCAAAAACAATTCAGGTACAAAATGTTTTGATATATCACAAGTATCTGGATTGTTTTTCAAATGGTTTTCAGTTGGTTCCAATGGCAGATGAACAATACCAAATAGACCGACCAACTTTACTTTATGTACGGTGATATAAGGATGATAAGGTTAGGTATTGGTTCCCATGATCTGCCAGAACCGGAGGGATCTACCCAGGGACAATCCACTAGTTAGTGTAGAAGTCCTTAGGTATGATGATAAAAGGAGAAAAGTGAGATATGGGAAGAGTGCAGACTGAGACAAAGCAAGTACTGGAACAAACCCAACAAGGTTCTTGCTATGAAGTCTCGGTAAGCACTGAAGGGGTTGAAGAATTAAAAAGAATTGAATGAGAAAAGGGTGAAAACAAATAGCCCTCCATTTATTCAACCTTAGGGCAGAAACCGGGTTCAACTCATATGCTACTGATGGTAACATCGGTATTGAAGACAAGACGTCATGGACCCAGTGACGCGCTTGTTACACCCGTATCCCGAAATACAAATAGGCCCTACCCTAGGTGAATATGGTCTAAGGACTTGACAAGATTGACTAGTCAACTCGATAGTCAAACTAATCATTAATACATATTGTGTTATAGTTATAGAAAGTAGGGGGACCTAAGTTGCCATATTATAACTTGTTATAGAAGTGTAGTGTGACCAAATTATAAAGAATGGGACTTGAAGGACCAATTGTGTCAAATGGCCAAAGATACCACCTACTTATCTCTAGACACTTCCCCATCCTTCACTTACTTTCCAGAAATATATGTGTGAGTTGGGTGTGTCGAACCAGGAAGAAAAGAGGAGGAGACCATCATGTCTTGATGGTCAAATTGAAGAAGGATTAGTGGTCTAATACTAGTAATGTGCCCCTAGTCATAATCCTCATGAAAGTAAGTAACTTCAATTATGTTGAATTAATTGTTTAAGAGTTAGGGTTCTTGTACCCAAGTTGGGGGTTTTGGATAATTGTGGTTATATACACTAATTAAGATGTTATAGTATAATTGGGTAAAACCCCTTTGATAGAATTGAAGTAAATGGGTAAGTTGGGCATGATCATGTTATGATCATAAGGTTTGATTAAAAAGAGTTAAAGTAATCTTAGAAGTGGCTTATTATGGGTAAAAGTTGGATAAATTATGGGTTGGATCATCATATAATCAATATATGATTATATGATGATTTAAGGTTGTTTACGTAAGCCAAATGGTTGTGTAAACCATGGCTATAGTTAATTAATGATGTTTTAAGTATACTTTGATTATTGTGTTTAAGGATGTTAGCTATGGATGAAGTTGGACTTTATTAATGAAGATGGTGGTGATATAGTGATAGCTTTAGCATGGATTGCTAAGGTAAGTAATCCGGTTACTACATGCTTAATGTGGATATTATTTTATGATGTGATTATGGTTGTTATAGTAAAGATTGGTTATAGTTAAGCTAATAAATTATCATGAGAATTGATGATGGTTATAGAGTTAATTGTCTAAAGATGTGTTGAGGTATGTGTTATTGCCTTATGTGCTTTTTGTGCTATGGTTTGTGTGTTAGTGATGCTTATGTGAATTGTATGATGATAGAAGCATTGCCATGTATTAGCCGATTACTTACTAAGCGTTATCGCTTACATGTTATAGTTGTTAATGTTATTGTAGGTTCATGTGCTTGAAGCGATATGGCTTGGATTGGGTGTTGGATCATGGAATGATTATTGAAGATTGTAATATGTCATAATAGGAGCTAGGTAGATACCGAGCTCGTGTGATGAATTTGTACCCCCGTGATTCTTTTTATAGTCTTGCAAAAGTGTCGTTAATCGACAAGTATATGTCATAGTCGTTATAGTATTTTAAATAGTCAAATTGGAAGTTATGGTTAGTTTAAAAAGGGGTGTTTGGATTAAAGTGTATTTCTACCCATTTTGGGTTGGACGGGTCAAGTAAGTATTAAAATACATCATGGTTGATTTGGTTATAGTTTTGTAAGGTCTTTAGATATTTTGGAAATGTTAAAGTGTTAAAATTGATTGAAATGGGTCAAGTGTGATTGTGCAGTTTTGCTGTCAAAAGTGCAGGTCTGTAGACCTGACGGCGTCGCAGTCTTATGGCGACGGCGTCTGGCTTAGTGTAGACGGCGTCAAGTTATAAGTCTTCTGAGCCGTCGCGTGTTAAAGGGTGACGGCGTCGCAGTTATAAGGCGACGGCGTCAGCCCTTATTACAGCAATTAAATGAGGCTTTATTGTAATCTTGGGTCATCATTTTTAAAGGGTAAACAAGTATAAGTTAAAAAAGGGTTGTCAAAGGTAGATTGTTATAGTTTTTGTTATTCATTGAAGAGTTTTAGTAATAGTCAAATGTTCCGGGTCAAAGTTTTAAAAATCGAGTAATTTCCGGTCAAACCGGGAATCGGGGCGTAACAAATTGGTATCAGAGCTTCGGTTTAAGTGAATTAAGTTTCCACTATAGGTTGCCTAGCCTTAAACCACTTTTAGAAGCGGAAATGAGTATGCGATGTTATAAAGTAAATTATGCCCTATGTTATGTAAGCTATGTGTTAATGTTTTATGAGTTATAGTAACATTGTGTGATTGATGTAACTCCATGGCGGACCGTATGTATATAGGTGAGTAGATCACCATGAATGTTTTACGATTATGTAATTACATGTGTAGAAATTAATTTGGTATATGTAACGAAAGTCCATGACAGACTAAATGTGTTACGTTATAGAACTTCGCACACTTTGGTAGTGTCGATGAATATACATATATGATTGTGTAATTGTATGTTATAGTATTTAGGTGATAGATTATTGTAGTCCGTTCACCGTGGATGGTGACGGTGGGTGTGAAATGATTATGTGCTTATTAAGTTATAGAAATTATAATGGGACTATAATAGAGAAGTCAAGGTGTCAATGCTTATAGAAGATATGATTTGAACTCATGATAATTAAAGTTATGATTATGAAAAAGATGAGGTATGACTCGTGTTGTATTATGACCAACCTATGGTCTGGTTATATGAATGGCTAATGGGTAGCCAATATGAAGGTATTAGAGATGGGACAAGTAAAATTTATAGAATGTAGTAAACGAGCATGAATGATTGATAATAAACAAGTCATAGTATAATATTAAGGTGAGTTGTAGCTCACAAGTAAATGTAAAAATGGTCTAGCCAAGTGCTAATTAACGAAGAAGCGATAATATAAATATATGAAAGAAATTGTGAATGATAGCAATAAAATAGAACACGACAAGGACGTGTTAAAGTTACAGAATGTGTAAAAGGAATTATTTGAAAGATATGAGTGTGATTGAAATAAACCTATAAGGTTTACATGTGAATAAATTCAAATAGACTAAAGTGGTAATGGTAAGAATGTGAAAATGGTCAACAAGGGTTGACGGGTCAATAAGAAAATGAAATGGTTAAACACATAGTGAATGTGTCAATATGGAAGGCGGGCTTATAAGCCCTATGAGAATGTATTGGTTAAATGGAAATGGATGTGTTAGTATGTATGATAAAGTAATAATAGCTTGGATCCTATGAAATGTTATAGTGTGATGTTACAGGCCACTCGAAAGATGTTACAGTTATTGTTATAAAATCCTACGGGATATATATAATGGTGATCCTTCGGGATATGTTATAGTGAATCCTACGGGATGTGTTATAGTACGAGTTGGCAAGAGAAAGTTATACAAACCCTTTTGGGGTAAATTAAATTGCTTTCACCAGCGAAGAATTGCCTATAACCTTGGCATGGGAAATGGCTCCTTCGGGGAGTGCTAAAGTAAAAAGGATCCAATGCTAATAAATGAAATTTTTGATTATTAAAGTGTACTGCAGATATGTATTAATGATATGCCGGAAGTGTATAAGTAGGATGATTTATAATTTCTTTATTTAAGTGGATTGGGACGCCTTTTCATTTAAGTGAGGGAATTATGAATCACCGAACTACGAGTTTACATATCTTGATTTACATTGTTTGGGACGCCTCTCCATGTAAATGAAGAAGTGTAAATGAGTAGGCTTATGTGTCTCCGACGTGGCATGAGAAAGAGTAATAAATTTGAAATTGAAAGTCTAAAACTAATTAGACATTATAAGAAATATGATAGGTCAAAAAAGGAGCTTAATGTCGGACCCTAGGTAAGGGTCGTTATGTAAACTTAAGTTATAGAAAATTGAAGCTTAAGTAAGATAAATGAAATCGTTAAAGATGATGTGATGAGTTATGGAAATGATCGTGGAGATCATAAATTGCGTGAAATTAAAAAGCTAAAATGAGTCATAGCATGCTTTGGGGGCATGTGGTAATATGAAAAGACCATAATGGTCATGAAAAATCGTGAAATTTATGAGAAAGTTATAGTGATAACAATACGTTATAGTAATAGCCATGCGTTATAGTTTAATGTTATTGAAATTATAGAATGATTTTGGTAAAATACGGAAGTGTTGATTGAATTTGTCATATGAAGAGTCAAAACAAATTGAGAATGATCAAGTATGTATAGTAATAGTAATAGAATCGACTAATTGGAATGTCGAATTTTGAATAAATTATGTCTCGAATAACATAAAATATGTATGTTATAGAGCTTTAAGTGAATTATAGGACGCTTTAATAGGGTTGATTATGTTATAGTGGGCCTTAAGTTGCGAGATTAAGGAAATCTTCGCAATAATTTGATTAATTGGTCGTTTACGTGACATGATGAAAATATGATTTATGTAAGAGATGGTAATAGACGAGAGATTTCGGGGACGAAATCTAAATAAGGGGAGTAGAATTGTTACACCCGTATCCCGAAATACAAATAGGCCCTACCCTAGGTGAATATGGTCTAAGGACTTGACAAGATTGACTAGTCAACCCGATAGTCAAACTAATCATTAATACATATTGTGTTATAGTTATAGAAAGTAGGGGGACCTAAGTTGCCATATTATAACTTGTTATAGAAGTGTAGTGTGACCAAATTATAAAGAATGGGACTTGAAGGACCAATTGTGTCAAATGGCCAAAGATACCACCTACTTATCTCTAGACACTTCCCCATCCTTCACTTACTTTCCAGAAATATATGTGTGAGTTGGGTGTGTCGAACCAGGAAGAAAAGAGGAGGAGACCATCATGTCTTGATGGTCAAATTGAAGAAGGATTAGTGGTCTAATACTAGTAATGTGCCCCTAGTCATAATCCTCATGAAAGTAAGTAACTTCAATTATGTTGAATTAATTGTTTAAGAGTTAGGGTTCTTGTACCCAAGTTGGGGGTTTTGGATAATTGTGGTTATATACACTAATTAAGATGTTATAGTATAATTGGATAAAACCCCTTTGATGGAATTGAAGTAAATGGGTAAGTTGGGCATGATCATGTTATGATCATAAGGTTTGATTAAAAAGAGTTAAAGTAATCTTAGAAGTGGCTTATTATGGGTAAAAGTTGGATAAATTATGGGTTGGATCATCATATAATCAATATATGATTATATGATGATTTAAGGTTGTTTACGTAAGCCAAATGGTTGTGTAAACCATGGCTATAGTTAATTAATGATGTTTTAAGTATACTTTGATTATTGTGTTTAAGGATGTTAGCTATGGATGAAGTTGGACTTTATTAATGAAGATGGTGGTGATATAGTGATAGCTTAGCATGGATTGCTAAGGTAAGTAATCCGGTTACTACATGCTTAATGTGGATATTATTGTATGATGTGATTATGGTTGTTATAGTAAAGATTGGTTATAGTTAAGCTAATAAATTATCATGAGAATTGATGATGGTTATAGAGTTAATTGTCTAAAGATGTGTTGAGGTATGTGTTATTGCCTTATGTGCTTTTTGTGCTATGGTTTGTGTGTTAGTGATGCTTATGTGAATTGTATGATGATAGAAGCATTGCCATGTATTAGCCGATTACTTACTAAGCGTTATCGCTTACATGTTATAGTTGTTAATGTTATTGTAGGTTCATGTGCTTGAACCGATATGGCTTGGATTGGGTGTTGGATCATTGAATGATTATTGAAGATTGTAATATGTCATAATAGGAGCTAGGTAGATATCGAGCTCGTGTGATGAATTTGTACCCCCGTGAGTCTTTTTATAGTCTTGCAAAAGTGTCGTTAATCGACAAGTATATGTCATAGTCGTTATAGTATTTTAAATAGTCAAATTGGAAGTTATGGTTAGTTTAAAAAGGGGTGTTTGGATTAAAGTGTATTTCTACCCATTTTGGGTTGGACGGGTCAAGTAAGTATTAAAATACATCATGGTTGATTTGGTTATAGTTTTGTAAGGTCTTTAGATATTTTGGAAATGTTAAAGTGTTAAAATTGATTGAAATGGGTCAAGTGTGATTGTGCAGTTTTGCTGTCAAAAGTGCAGGTCTGTAGACCTGACGGCGTCGCAGTCTTATGGCGACGGCGTCTGGCTTAGTGTAGACGGCGTCAAGTTATAAGTCTTCTGAGCCGTCGCGTGTTAAAGGATGACGGCGTCGCAGTTATAAGGCGACGGCGTCAGCCCTTATTACAGCAATTAAATGAGGCTTTATTGTAATCTTGGGTCATCATTTTTAAAGGGTAAACAAGTATAAGTTAAAAAAGGGTTGTCAAAGGTAGATTGTTATAGTTTTTGTTATTCATTGAAGAGTTTTAGTAATAGTCAAATGTTCCGGGTCAAAGTTTTAAAAATCGAGTAATTTCTGGTCAAACCGGGAATCGGGGCGTAACAGCACTGCACTTCAACTTTCCAAACCACTCAAGTTCCTCTTAAAAGGACTTGTTTCATTCTCACGGGGAACCTACATTATCTATCGACTTTCTCTTAGAGATTGTTGATATTGAAGAAGGAGACCCTCTCCCTAGTCTCCGGCACATGATCCAAATATGCACAAAATTGAGTCTAGAGCCACGAGATCATCAATAAATCTCATTAGGACACCTTCAATGAAGACTCTCTGTTTCACACAATGTGGAAAGAGAGATTATATCTTGAGTCCTACGCATTATCCTTGCGGTATTGCCAGAACTTCTGAGTGATGTGTTTACATATTCACAATGAAGATGGAAAGCCTTCTGGAGCCAACATCAAACAAGCTCCTGGTAGGTGGCATGTGAGATCTATTATATAGATCAACCATGTGACAACTGAACAGAAACAATGGGGCGATTCAATCTCTTGAATCAATCCTGGTTCAGGATATGGATTGACGGATACCTTTGAAAATCCGGTCTTTGTGCTTAACAACTCTTTTCTTTTACACATCGACCGTGTACTGATTTTTCAAACCAAAAGGTGTTTTTATGATTGATAATTGATTTTCAATAAAACCTTCGTTGTATTGCAAAAACAATTTCTATTGAGCAATACACGATTGTTTTTCAAATCTCTTTTCATCAATCAGTGGACTTAATATTCGCTGGTTCACTCACTCCGTGTTGTCTTCTTTGAGATGTTCCGGTTTGAGAACAGCTAGAGCAGCTGCGAAACCCTGTCAAGGAAATTCTTCGGAATTATACCTGATCACAGGCAGTACATGTACTGATCAACGGGGAACCGTGGGCCGTGTACTTCAATTCAACGAAAGTGATCAAAGACACTTTCGTGCGATTTATTGCTAACTGTTGTATGCTGGTACACCCGACGTTTGCAGCTGATCAGAATGACGCGGTCAATCCATAGCCGCATGCTCACTTAACACATTCAACTCAAAAGAAATCATGATTAGTGCATCAATGACTCTGATATTTTCACTCCATGCTTCTGCTACGCTGCTGCCAATATCATGAATCAACTAAAGCTTCCGCTACTCTGATAAGAAGATTTCATGATCCAGAATGCGAGCATGTCGGTCCGAAAGTCACAACATCACATAATACCAACACCACAAAGGATATCTCAGAGATCTTTTTCATAGCTGAAGATCTCAAAAGATGGCTCATAATTATTATCTCATGGATCATGAATGACCTCCACTTTAAAGTACAAATCTATGCAGACTTTGAAGTTGCACTACTTATGCACAAAGATTGCGAAGTTGTAATATTAAAGTCTACGAGCTCAAGAATAAAGTCAAGAATAGAATGCTAGGATTTGAAATGTAAAACATGGGGTGACCGCCCTTAGGGGGAGATTGTTAGGAATTAGAAAATTTCAGTATTGAAGAGTCGGTCACCCCAACTATTATCTAGCATAAGTTAGCTCGTAGACTTGTCGTTATTTACATTTTTATGTAGTTAATTAGTTAGTCAGTAGCGTAAAATAGTTTAGTGCAACACCGTGGAGGAAGGACGGGTCTTTACCAACTGTATCCCTGATCCACAGGCCGTCAGGAGGTCGTTTAGTTTGTAACCTATAAATACCCTCTACCGTGCAAGGTAGAGGGTTGGATGTTCTTTGGTAATCTAATATTCTACAAGTTTCTCTTACTAGAATATCCCACTTTCTCTCTTTCTTAAATCATCTATATGCTCATTGTGTTAATGTTATGATATGTAAGTGAAATCCAATATCCAACACTTTGTGTTCTTTTGGAATAGGATAATCAGTGAGGAACGCTTTAAGCTCCTCCCTGGTTAATGTGCAGCCTTGTTGTTTTATCACAAATTTTTTGTTGGTTGACATGACACCTTCTACAAAACACAAAAAATATTTGAAATACAGAAGAAGAAGGAGCGCTTTACCTTGTTTGGTCGGAGGCTTGATCGAAAGGAATTTTAGTAGGTGAAAAACTTTGGGCGAGAGTTACTTTGTTAGGGTTTTACTGTTTTTGCATTTTATATACCCTACAAATGTTGCATCTCAACCCTACACGTGTCCGTGCTATCCCTTTTCTACCGGATTTCAAACCCCTTTTAAATTTTGAAAGGATATTTACTAGTACCGAGGAAACAGGGTTAGTTAGGATTAATTATGCATTTATTGCGGCTATTATTAACAAAACTTTTCACCTTCGTTCATTTTTGTGACGAAGGGGAGGTTTCGTTTTTATTTCTGAGTCGTAAGCAATATTTCTCGTCCGTACATATCACTTTCGACTGGGGGGCTTGATGACGTACCCTCCGATCAGGACGAAGGACCCCCCTTCGGCCTCAGTCGAAATTGCATTACGAAGACCCAAGTCATTCTTTATAAGTCATTGGTGGCGTAAAACCATTCATCATTGACATGGTTACCAGTTGGGAATTCGCCAGCCGAAGGCCTATGCCCTTCGGTGTCTTCTCTTGAAGATGCCAAGACAAACAAGAACCTTGACTTGGTCTTCCCCCACGTTCCCACTATATCCTTAGCTTCCCCGCCAAGTCCGAGATAGTGGGGATGAAGCCCTAGCGGTTACCATAAATCAGGGGATGCCCCCCATGATCTCCTAAACGTGTGCTAACACTCTCCAAGCTATTTTCATCACCTATAAATAGGTTGGACGAGTCATTTCAATGGTATGTTCACTCAACGCAATATTTCACATACATCATATTATCCATAACTCATATCACATACTTATTCACACGCCGGAGGTGGTTCGCAGGGCCCAACCCCTGCGCAATCACTTAACGAAGTGTCTATTATTTCTTATTGCAGATTGACTACAAGTTTGGCGCAAGCATATCACCCCTCATACCCTTCGATCATCATCGAAGGCCTGATCGTACCAATTATTGTACAATCAGAGGTGAAGTATCAAACTTGGGTGGCCAATCCGGTGATGGTCAAGAAGCATGACGGAGGATGGAGAATGTGCGTAGATTTTACTGACATTAACAAAGCCTGTCCGAAGGACTGCTACCCTCTTCCAGAGATTGATTGGAAGGTGGAATCCTTGTCAGGGTTTCGGCTAAAGTGTTTCCTAGACGCTTATAAAGGTTACCATCAGATACAAATGGCCAAAGAAGACGAAGAGAAGACAGCCTTTTTTACAGGAAAAGGCGTTTATTGTTACAAAAAGATGCCTTTTGGTTTGAAAAATGCAGGTGCCACCTACCAACGATTGGTGGACAAAGCCTTCCACAAGCAAATAGGTAGGAATCTGGAGGCCTACGTAGATGATATGGTCATTAAGAGTAGATCGGAGGAAGATATGCTCTCCGATATCAAGGAAACCTTCGATCAGCTTCGCGCCATCAATATGAAATTAAATCCCAAGAAGTGTTCCTTTGGTGTGGAAGAAGGACAATTTTTGGGGCATCTGATCACCAAGCAGGGTATTAAGGCCAATCCTTCGAAAGTCAAAGCCATCACAGATTTGCAGCCTCCTCAGTCCCTAAAGGAAGTGCAAAGTCTTAACGAAAAGCTAGCAGCCCTCAGCAGGTTCTTATCGAAGGGTGCAGACAGATCTTTGCCGTTCTTCAAAACACTCAAAGGATGCACGGACAAAAAGACATTCCAATGGAGCATAGATGCAGAAGCAGCCTTTCAAAACCTCAAGGAGTTCATGGCTATTCTACCTACACTTACGGCCCCAATCAAGGGCGAAGTGTTGTTCATGTATATTGTAGCCTCTTTCGAAAGCATCAGCGCCGTGTTATTGGCAGAAAGGGAGAAGAAGCAAATCCCTATATACTTCGTTAGTAGGGTACTACAGGGAGCTGAGCTAAATTATCCAGCATTGGAGAAGCTAATTTTGGCTTTAGTTCATGCTGCGAGACGCCTTCAAAGGTACTTTTAAGCTCACCCCATAACCGTACTTACCGACAAGCCAATTAAGCAGATACTTTCAAAGCCGGAGAAATCTGGAAGGATAGCTAAATAGGCTATCGAGCTAGGAGAACATGATATTGAATACAAGGGCAGGAGCTCGGTCAAAGGGCAAATATTGGCAGACTTTTTAGCAGAAACACCCTCCGAACCGAAACATGACAAAAAGGTTGTTGAAAAGGAGCCCGCTAAGGCAATCGAAGGGTGGAAACTTTATACTGACGGAGCCTCCAGCTCCGATGGTTCTGGCGCAGGTCTCATGCTCGTTGATCCCAAAGGGAAGGAATACACTTACGCACTTCGTTTCGAATTTGATGCTACGAACAATGAAGCGGAGTACGAAGCCTTGTTAGCAGGTCTCCGATTGGCCAAAGATATGGAAGTGGAAGACTTGGATATTTTTGTTGACTCACAACTAGTGGCCAACCAGATAAAAGGCTCCTACGAGGCGAGACAACCTGTGATGAAGCAATATCTAGATAAGGCCAAAGAAATGCTCGAAGGGTTCGCATCTTACAACATAGAGCATGTTCGAAGAAACCAAAACAAGAAGGCGGATGCACTTAGCAAACTGGCATCAATGGCATTTTCTCATTTAACAAAGGAAGTTTTGGTCGAAGTATTGGCAGATAGGTCCATCGTCCGAAAGGAGGTGTCTGACGTAATACTGGAGGAAGACTCGAATTGGATGACTCCAATTAGAGAATATCTAATAAGTGGCATACTGCCGGAGGATTCGAAGTTGGCTCGAAAGGTGCGCATTAAAGCACCACAGTACAGGATCATGGGAAATTACTTATACAGAAGATCTTTTCTATCCCCTTGGCTCCGTTGTGTAGGACCAAGGCAAGCTGCCAACATCATCCAAGAAGTGCATGAAGGATCCTGCGGACTTCACGCAGGACCCCGCTCCGTTGTCTCCAAAGTCATGAGGGTCGGATATTACTGGCCTTCGATGCACAGAGACGTTGTCGACATCATTCAGAAGTGTGAAGCATGTCAAGTCCACTCAAGAGTCCCAAGGCTACCAAAGCAAGATATGACTTCCGTAACGTCTGCATGGCCCTTCAGCCAATGGGGGATAGATATTGTAGGCCCTCTGCCAGTTGCTCCAGGAGGAGTAAAGTTCTTGGTCGTAGCCATCGATTACTTCACTAAATGGGTGGAAGCGAAGCCTTTGGCATCCATCACAGGAAGACACATGGAAAAATTTGTGTGGGAACATATTATCTGTCGGTTCGGAGTACCTCACATCATCATTTCAGATAATGGGAAGCAGTTTGCCGAAGGGGTATTCCCAGTATTTTGCAGGGGTCTGAATATCAAACAATCCTTCACTTCCGTTTACCATCCTCAAGGTAACGGTCAAGTAGAAGATACCAACAGAGACATCATACAAGGAATAGAACGAAGGCTGGGATACAGTCATCACGGTTGGGTAGATGAACTACCTCAAGTACTCTGGGCACATAGAACGCATACGAAGTCAAGTCACGGAGAAACGCCTTTCAGCTTGACATATGGCACGGAAGCTATCATCCCTTCAGAAGTAAGTGTCGAAACAGAAAGGGTCATGAACTTCGAAGCAGAAGATAACGAAGAAAGACTCCGTAGTAACTTGGACCTACTTGAAGAACGAAGGGAAATAGCCTCCATTAGAGAGGCTATCCACAAGCAAAAGATTGAAAGGTACTATAACAAGCGAGTTAGGCCTTCGACTTTCAAACCAGGGGAATATGTCCTCCGACTCAATAGCGCAAGTAAAGCTGAGTACCAGGGTAAACTGGGACCTACATGGGAAGGACCCTACGTTATTAAGGAAGCCTATGGCAACGGAGCCTACAAGCTGGAAACCTTGGAAGGAGACGCTATTGATAGAACCTGGAATGGCACTACTCTTCGTAAGTTCTACGTATGAAACTTACAATGTCTAAGGACACATTTTATTTGCTTTCAATCATGCATTTATTACGGTCAATATTAACAAGACTTTTCATCTTCGTTCATTTTTGTGACGAAGGGGAGGTTTTGTTTTTATTTCAAAGTCGTAAGCAATATTTCTTGTTCGTACATATCACTTTCGACTGGGGGGCTTGATGACGTACCCTCCGACCAGGTCGAAGGACCTCCCTTCGGCCTCAGTCGAAATGGCATTACGAAGACCCAAGTCTTTCTTCATAAGTCATTGGTGGCGTAAAACCATTCATCGTTGACATGGTTACCAGTTGGGAATCCGCCAGCCGAAGGCCTATGCCCTTCGGTGTCTTCTCTTGAAGATGCCAAGACAAATAAGAACCTTGACTTGGTCTTCCCCCACGTTCCCACTATGTCCTTAGCTTTCCCGCCAAGTCCGAGATAGTGGGGATGAAGCCCTAGCGGTTACCACAAATCAGGGGACGCCCCCCATGATCTCCTAAACGTGTGCTAACACTCTCCAAGCTATTTTCATCACCTATAAATAGGTTGGACGAGTCATTTCAATGGTATGTTCACTCAACACAGTATTTCACATACATCATATTATCCATAACTCATATCACATACTTATTCACACGCCGGAGGTGGTTCGCAGGGCCCAACCCCTGCGCAATCACTTAACGAAGTGTCTACTATTTCTTATTGCAGATTGACTACAAGTTTGGCGCAAGTATATCACCCCCCATATCCTTCGATCACCATCGAAAGCCTGGTCGTACGAATTATTGTACAATCAGCGCTGATGGGCCAAATAAGCCAAGAGCGTGCAGAGGTCTCAGGATATAAGTCTGCGCATCGCTGGGCACTGAAGTATTTGGAGATGGGCAAAGAGGAGTTGACTTCGCAGCTTGAAAACTTCGGTGCAACTGTGCAAAGTGCTCTAGAGAGGCAAGAAATGAAATTACGCAAGCTCAGCATGGAGTACGATGAGGAGTTATATCCCCAACGTTTATCCACCATAGCTGAGCGCAGATGGCTCATAGGCCATGGTCTTCATCTCGCTGCACTTAGTACCTTGGAGTCGCCAGAAGTGGTGAATGCTTTTGGTGGGGTAGTTCAGTGCGCCTTAGAGCGCGGGAAAGCAGAAGCTGTGGAGAAGCTTCATGAGGCAGATCTATTGAAGGTACCTGCTGAAAAGGTACCTGGCTATAATGCGCAGGCTTATGATGAGCTAGTGTCTGCCATGGAGAAGATGAATTCTTTGGAGCTTCCCATGATTGCTGAAATGGAGCGCAACCAAGATTATCCCATAACTGTTATTATGGAAGGGTTGACCTTAGCGCGCCATCGTATTGATAATGCAGAAGCGCAGCCGGACTATTTTTTGAAGCCTGATGTCTCGCAGCTTCAAGTGCCTGTTTTTGCTCGCCCCAGGGACATTCTAAATCCTTTTGCTTTAGAGAAAGAAATGTCATTGAAGGAAGTGTTTGAAGCGCATGCCACCAGACTTGCTAAAAAAGAGGGTATTAAAGGTAAAGCAATCTTGTGCGGGGTTGGTGCAGCTCATCTTCCAAGGTCTGACGGGGTGCCAGTGAGTGTTGCCACTGTGTCTCGCCAAGACTCGGACTTGTTGAAGAGGCTAAGCGAGATTGGAGATGCTGCAAGCCGCGTGGGAACTTCATCACTGGATCGGTCTAAGAGTATATAGATAGGATCTTATGTTTATGAACATCCTTTGTAATAACTTAGTTATTAATAGAAATCTCCTTTTGTGAAATGCGTGTTGATATTATTGCAACTTGTAAGGTGCGTACTTAGCTGTTTGTCTTTGCGTATGAGACATATTCTACAGGTCAAAGTTGTACACAAGCGCGAATAATATAAGAAATCCATAGTCATGTATGAAGATCATAGTATTCGTAAGAGATAATTTCTAAGTACTTTTTTTTAATCATAATCGTGTATGTTGTGATATACAGCGTACTGAAAATATCATATCAAGGAATCAAGTGTCTTGGTTGCTAAGTTGTTAAACGTGCACCATATGCGTTGTTGCGCACCCATCGTGAGATGCGCACAAACTTATTCCAACGTCTTGAGAACAAGGTGTTTAACAAGGATACGTGATCCAGTGTTGATGGGTTTGCAACCCTCTTACTCAACGAGTCCTTTAGTAGGTTGACTCATCCTTTTACCATCGTGGGTTTTTTAAGTGCATGCACGCCATGTAGGCAAAAAAGTTGTTAAGACATATAGTATATGGAGATAACAAATTAAGATGTGTCGCAGAGTTAGCTAGAAACCGCGACGTTTTATTGATACTTGCAAGTTTTTATGAGAAATAAATAAGACAGTATACGAAGGAAAACAAAAAATAAGTACATAGATGTTTATTAGGCACTTCAATAAAGTGCAGGAGCGTCTGTGCGCTGGGCCGTAGTCATTCCTGTAGGTAGCACCTCTTAAGGTTGCATATGTTCCATGTGCGTGGCAGTTCACGACCATCCAAGCCTCGTAGCTTGTACGGTCCTGTTCCTAATGCTTCAGTAACCTCATAGGGTCCTTCCCACTTTGGTCCAAGCTTACCTGTGTCTTCTGCGTGGCTCGCATCATTGGCACAGTAAACGAAGTCACATGGTCTGAATGAAACACTTCGCACTTTAGCATCATAGTATCCCTTCATCCTTGACTTTGATTTTGCTTCCCGTATAGTTGCGCGTTCGTTCCTTTCTTCTATCAGGTCTAAGTCAATACGTCGCTCGTCGTCATTGGTTGCCACGTTGATTTCAGCAGTGCGAATAGTTGGCATTCCGATTTCGGCTGGTATGACGGCTTCTGTCCCATAAACTAGAGAGAAGGGGGTGTCCCCTGTGCTGGTTTTGATTGAAGTGCGGTGCGCCCACAGAACATGCGATAGTTCTTCCACCCATCTTCCTTTGTGCTTGTCCAAGCTTGCCTTAATTCCTTCACCCATGCTTCGATTCGCACGTTCAACTAAGCCGTTGGTTTGTGGGTGTTTAACTGACGCGAAGTGCTGTGTAATTTTTAGCTTCTCGCACCAGTCCTTGAAAGGGTTGTCGCAGAATTGTTTCCCGTTGTCCGAGATGATTTCCCCAGGTAGACCGAAGCGGCATACAATATTTTCCCCGACAAAGCGTTTCACCTGGTTGCCAGTGATTGTCACCACTGCCTTTGCCTCGATCCACTTGGTGAAGTAGTCTATGGCGAATATGAGGAACTTTAATCCTCCTGCTGCAACAGGAAAAGGACCAGCGATGTCTATACCCCACTTGTAAAATGGCCATGGTGCCGTAATTGGTGTTAGCTCCTGTTGTGGTTGGCGTGGCACGGGTCTGTGAACTTGGCAGTCGCTGCACTTTCTGATTAAGTCCCGCGCATCGCGGTGCATGGTGGGCCAATAATATCCGGACCGTAAAGCGCGCGCCACCACGGATCTTGGTCCTGAATGCATGTTGCATGAACCTTCGTGGATTTCCCGCAGTACATAGTTTGCTTGTAGGGGACCAACACAGCGGAGCCATGGTTGCAAAAAAGAGCGTCGATATAGTATGTTGTCCCGAAGTTCAAATCGTTGTGCTGTGCGCCGTATCCTTCGGGCTTCCTTCTGCTCTTGGGTTAATACTCCCTTGCTTATGAAGTCCGTTATCGGTGTTATCCACGTAGGGCCTTCTTCCTCTATTACCGTGGATACTTCCATCTCTGAGATGGATTTGCTTTTCAATGTTTCCACCAACACCTGTTTTGATAGGTGTGCAAAGCTTGTGGATGCAATTTTGCTTAGTGCATCCGCCTTTCGGTTTTCCCCTCGAGGAACCTGTTTGATGGTAAACCTGTCAAAGCCTTGGATTAGTTCCTTGGTTTTTTCGAGGTACTGAATCATGTTTTCCTCCTTGGCCACGTATTCACCCAACACGTGGTTGGCTACTAGCCTGGAATCTACATTCGCTTCCAAGTTACGTACACTCATTCGAGTTGCAATGCGTAGTCCGGCTATTAGGGCTTCATACTCTGCCTCATTATTTGCTGTTGTGAATTCGAAACGCAGTGCGTAAGTGAATTCCATTCCTTCCGGGTTTGTGAGGATGAGGCCTGCTCCTGACCCATCCACGCATGAGGATCCGTCTGTAAACAAGATCCATGGATCTTGTAGTTCCTTCTTGCTTAGTGCGGGTGGATCATCGGTGTCTGGTTTTTCGATGATGAAATCTGCTAGTACCTGCCCTTTTACTGCAGTACGTGGTCTATAGGAGATGTTGTGCTCACCTAGCAATACACTCCACTTCTGCAATCGCCCTGATGCGTCAGGTTTGGAGATGATTTGCTAGATCGGTTGGTCTGTGATCACAGCTATCGGGTGTGCTTGGAAGTACCTGCGCAGCCGTTTGGCGGCAAATACTAATGCGAGGACCAACTTTTCCATTGCGCTATAGTTCATCTCTGTTTTCTTGAGCGCTTTGCTTACAAAGTACACTGGTGTTTGTACTGAGTTCCTATCCGTTAGTAATACTGCGCTGACGGCTCCATGAGTTGCAGATAAGTACATAATCAACTCTTCCCCTGGTCGGGGTGCTACACGTGTAGGGAGTGTTGCCAGGTGTTGTTTAAGCTGTGCGAAGGCTTCTTCTGCCTCCGTAGTCCAACAAAAATCTCCCTTTTTTATACACTTCTTGAGTGTTTTGAAAAGAGGTAGTGATTTGTCTGCTGACTTGGATAGGAATCTATTTAGACCGGCCAGCTTTCCATTGAGAGATTGGACTTCCTTCAACGTGCGTGGTGAAGGAAGGTCGATGACAGCCTTAGTCTTTTCTGGACACGGCTTTATACCATCATGTTCTATCAAGTATCCAAGGAACATGCCTTCTGTAGCGCCGAAAGTGCATTTTTTTAGGATTTAGCTTCATGTTGATCTCTTTAAGTGTCCTGAAGGTTTCCTCAATGTCCCGCACCAACTCCCCCTCTGTATGGTTTTTTATGACCAGGTCATCGACGTAAACCTCTAGGTTGCGGCCAACCTATTTTTCGAACGCATTATCTACTAACCGTTGATAGGTGGCGCCTGCGTTCTTCAAGCCAAAGGGCATTTTTGTATAGCAGTAGACGCCTTGGCTTGTATGAAAGGCCGTTTTTTCCTCGTCCTCCTGAGCCATCTGGATCTGATAGTATCCTTTGTATGCATCGAGAAAGCACTTTACTGGATATCCACACAAAGATTCCACCTTCCAGTCTATCTCTGGTAGTGGGTAGCAGTCTTGTGGACATGCTTTGTTAAGATCAGTGAAGTCCACGCACATCCGCCAGCTACCATCACTCTTCTTTAGCATAACTGGGTTAGAAAGCCAGTCATGGTAGTAGACTTCCCGCATGATTCCTGCCTCTACTAGCTTGTGTACCTCTGCCAGGATTTCTTGCGCGCGCTCTGGAGCTTGGTCGCGCTTCTTCTGGCGGATCGGTGCGTATCCTTGTCGGATTTGCAGCTTGTGTTCTGTGATTGAGCGTGGTACCCCAGTCATGTGCTTTGGTTCCCATGCAAAGATATCCAGGTTCTTTTGCAAGAGTGCACACACAGCTGCTTTACCGCTGTCTGACTGTGATCCGCCTATCGATACTTCCTGTTCAGGGTATTCGGGATGAATTACGACCTTTAGGTTTGGAACTTTGGTCGCACACTGTTTTGTAATGGATGCGGTTTCGCATGTGATCGCGTTACATTCTTTAGGTGGTGCATCGGCGTTGTAGAGGGTAACAATTCCTCCTTCCACTGGGAATTTAAGCATCCCGTGTGCTGTAGATGGTACTGCGCGCATGGCTGATATCCCTGGTCGTCCGATAATGCCATTGTATGGAGAGGGGGATTTGATCACCATAAAATTCATCCAGGCTGTTGTGTAGTGGTAGTTATTACCCACTCTGACTAGTAGTCGTAATTGCCCCATGTGCCATATCTTTTCTCCTGTGAAGCCAGTCAGCGCCGTTGTGACCGGGCTCAATTGATTGCGTATCTCCGGTCGCAATCGCTTGAAACAGTGTTCATACATTATATCTGCAGACGCTCCACCATCAACATACATGCGGTGGATGTCGTGACCCCCCGCATTAATTTCGATGATGAGCGGCTCTACCTCTGCGTTATGCGTAGTTAAGGTAGGGAAAGTGATTGCACTTCCGTAGGAAAACTTCTGGCTGACCTTCTGCCTGGTTGTTCGCTGCCATGACTGTATCATGTAAATGGTGTCAGCTTTATCTTTGGGTCCTTCCTTCTTATTCCCAGTCTTTTGTCTATCTTTCCCTCTTTGATGTTTTTGACCAAATGGTCCAGTCTACCTTCCTTGACTAGTTTGTCGATGAGCTGGCGCAGCTGGACACATTCATTAGTAGTGTGGCCCTTCTGTCCGTGATAGTCGCAATACCCACCTCCTATGCGTCGATCCTCTAGGGTGCGCATGGGTGGAGGTCTTGGGAAGTTTGCTCCTTCTGTTGCAAGTATCTCCTTTGGAGTCTTTGTCAGCGGGATATACTTGTCATTGTCGTGCCCACTCCCCTGGTTGCGATAATTCCTGTTACGGTTACTACTCCGGTCAGTGGATTGTCTCCCAGGTTGTTCCTGTGACCGGTAGTTCGAGTAGTTTCTCTTGCTATCCGCCGCAACGGCCTCTCCTTGGACGCAGGACCGTGTGCGTTTCATGACCTCATCAAAGGATTGGGGAATCTTGTCATTTAACCTTTTGATAAGTTCTGGGTTGCTGATCCCATTCATGAACCTTGAGATTTTGAGCACCTCAGGACACGCTTTAACTTGCATGCATTCATCCTTGAAGCGCTCCATAAAAGTGCTTGTGGATTCCCCTTGGCGTTGTTTGACCCTGGCGAGTTCAATGGGGTTTTTTGCACACTTTTTCCGTTGAGTGAAGTTTAGGCGGAACGCCTTTCTCAATTCTTCAAAACCATTAATTCTTCTGCGTGGAAGCTTGTTGAACCAGTTCCGCGCATTTCCAACTAGTGTGGAGTTGAACATGTGGCACCATACAGGCTGTGGCCAGTTTTCAATTGTAGCGGCTGATTCAAAATTTTTTAGGTGATCATCAAGATCACCTGTTCCGTCATAGGTTTTCACGTTGGCAGGCATGCGCCTCCTTTTATTCTCTGAGAAATCACTGATGCGTCGAGTGAACGCATCCACCTTTTGACGGCGCCACGGGAGAGATATATCTTCCTCCTCTTGGTCATTATATCTGTTTCTGGACTTCCAATGTCTTGTATCGCTATCCTCGTTGTCCGAGGAATTATCAGAGGATGAATTTTCCTTTCTTCGGCGCTTGCGCCAACTGTCCTCAGAATCTGGACTTGAAGGGCTTTCACTTGGGGAGTATCGCCACCCGAGTCTGTCATGAATTCTCCGGCTACCAAGTCTGGCGTGGACACTGGTACGCTGTTCATCCTCCTCACTTCCTTCCAAATGCTGTGAATTGGATGTCTCATCGTCATCAACTCTCCTCCCAATTCTGTTAAACACTGGGGGTCGGCGACTATCCCTCCCGCGCTTCTCCTTCTGACGGCGCGGTGGGGATGTCTCAAACTCCGGGCCGAAATCGAGCCGGGCATGCAGACTCCGACCTGACCTCTTCTTTGCTTCCTTTTGCATGAGAGCAGCCAAGGTTTCATAGTTTTGCGAAACGAACTCGTCTGGCGCTAGTTCTGACACAACCCCTTCTAGAGTAGGAGTATCAGTTTCCACCACTATAATCTTATTTTTATCGGGTGCATCAGGTGCTTTTGTGAAGTTAGTCTCCACCACCGTTTGGAATGGAGTGGCAAAAGGAGTGCGCAGTGGGTCTCCAGCGCTAGCGGTGGTTGCTGTGGCCTGGGTTGTCCCCGAGCGTGGTTCCACCAAAGGGAAGACCAAATCTTGGCCTGATCCCTGGTTTTTAGCAACACTGGTTGTCCCAGAAGTTTGTTTGGAAGCTGATCCGACATGCAGCTTCTTTCCCGTAAGGTCTGTTTGCGATCGCTGATTTCCATGCTTCGTCATTCTAGTTCTTAGTTCTTAGTGAATGATCCCACGGATGGCGCCACTTGTTGATACAAAAGTTGGGCGTTCCTTGTTTGGGCTCCGACTCTCGTACCAATTGATGATTGTTGCTTGAGACCTGCGCACTAAGAAGACAGAAAACACCGTTAGGCTTATCGTGGGATTGTCTCCCACGATTATCCTCCGGCGTGAGAGTAAGTAATCGGTTTAGGGTTTTGTAGATCGTACCTTTAACGAGGGATGGGATTCCCTTTATATACACACAGAATCCTTATTGGTTCCGTGTTCCTCAACCTTCGGCGTATTTCGCCTAAGTCGGTGGGGAATGATTATCTCCATCATTAGGAGATATCCGATATCGTGTTACGTAAATAACATTGGGTTTGGGCCTTCGTGGGCCTAAACACTTATCAGCGTAGCCCAGTTCGTGCTGGGCTTATTAGTATTGGGCTTTGGTCGGATTCGTGACACGAATATTGACTATACGTCATCAGCGAGCGACGGTGAAGTGCCACGGTGGCACGACGAGGGTGACGGCGAAGCCACACCGTGTGCTCATAGCCTTATACATCACGTGGCCACAAAATGAAAATTGCTTTTTCTTCCCATCTCACTTGTTTCTCCATGAAACCGCCGCCCAATGCTCTCATTTTTCTAAAGTACTCGGCTTTATTTTGGCTCTTCGTTTTTCAGATCTGAATATGAAGATCTATATTAATTTATTTAACTTTGGCTTTATTTTGCCTTCTCTTATCTCAAAAATTATGAATCCGATGCTCTATATTTCCGGCGACCCTTAATCGGTCGACGCCAACAATAACCCATCGTATTTAATAATTTCGACGACGGTTGTTGCCTTAATTCCGTTACCAGAGGTGTCAATGATATCAAACATTTGTGTCAGGTGATTATTGTTCTTGTTTTTTTGGGTCAGGCGTCGAGGTTTTTTTTCTCTCTTGTAAACACGAAGTAAATTTGTGTTTAATAATTGTGGGATTCAGACCACTTCAACTTGTTCTTGTTATTGTTCATGGTTAATCTTTGTGGGTTTTTCGTTGTGGGTTTTGGACCAGGTACGTTTGGATTCGTGTTCCTAATTTCGTGGGTACATTTGTAAAAAAAATATAGTGATTTGAAAACTTATTTACATTTAAAAATACGTAGGAGTGGATACAAATGAAGAATTAAGAATGTCAAGAAATGGTGGAGCAGATTCAGATGGCAACCAACCTGGTGATGTTTATGTTGTTATCAAGGTTAAATAAAGTTACATGGCTATTGGTACATGTTAAATACACGCATGTGTTCAAGTGATTTTAAATTTACCGTAAGAGCGCTAGGTACAGTTGGTGCCATAGGTGGTGTCGTTGGTGGTGCCGTGGAAAAAGTGGTGACACCTCAGCACCTTTTTCCCATAGCACCAGACTTCTCTATAACACCAAAACACCTCTCCCTAGCTATAACCCCACTTTATGGTGCCATCGATTTTTTTATCCATTTAATATAAAAATTATATATAACTAAATTTAATTTCATTAATAAAAAAAACATTACATAAATTAAAAATACAACACATTAAAAAAAAAAGACATCAAATTAAAACAATACATTGAAAAAAGAAATAATCTAGTTTTTGAGAAATAATCGGCCCTAATCTTTATTTTTTCCGCCTCGATGATAGCCACGTCTTCCGAATCCATATATTTTGTTTTGATTAAAAATGTACCAATCCATATATTTTGCCAATGTTTGTTTTAAATAAAAGGAAATAAATACCAAGTTACTTTCACCAATGTTGGTACGTGGCCTCTTGTATTACCATATATCAAAAGCTTGTGTCACCCATATCCAGATATTAACACCTTGTCACCTATCATCTTCCTCGTTCACATACCTGCAAACATATACACACACATTATCACACAAACACAAAACATCACAACCACAAACAAAACAAAACAAAAACAAACAAACAAAAAAAGGAAAAAATTGCTTTGGCATGAGCTGGTGGCCACGACGCTAGACGTTACCAGCCCAGCGTTGGTATGGTTCGTCGCGCCAAAATCTCGTGCGATCGACTATGGCTCAAGCCAATAGCCACCGTACCCGGACCTCTAATAAAAATGCTCTATTGTTATTGGGTGTGTTGCACACTTGCACTTGCGAAAGCATTAGCAACTTGTGAGTGCTCTGCTAGCACAGCTACTCATGTAGAACCGAACTGTATTTTATGATTTCCTTGGTGTAGTCAACTATTTTTCAAAGCTTAATGTGTAGTCAATTTTCTTAACATTTACTCATTTAGTATTAAATTCTTTAGTGTGTCAATTTTGTTACATTAAGGGAGGAGGGAGTGGTCACCTAATACCCTAGGTGTCACATCACCTCCATCCAATAAAAACCTTACACTTCAAAACTACCCAATCTTACCCTAACACTACCCTAAGTGGAGGGAGTGGTCACCTATACTACCCGATTTTTTTTTTTTTTTTTTTTTTTTTTTTTTTTTTTTTTTTCATACATAAAATCACATACAATATTTAAAATAAAAACATATCATTTCATTAAAAAAAAAAACATTACATAATACTTAAAAAAACTACAACTTAAAAATTGAAACTACAACTTAAAAAAAAAAAAAAAAAAAAAAAAAAAAACAACATTGCATAAGTTGAAATTAAAACAAGTTGAAACTACAACTTAAAAATTGCAAGTCCATCCGTGTTTGGCTGCAAGTTCACGTTTTTGGTTCAGAACGAATTCCAACATAGCGGGATCGCGAATGTGATCATGCGGCTCCAAAAAATACTTCATCTCCCGTTGTGCATTCTTGAACTTCGCCCCCTCGATTTGTGTAGCCAACAATTGTTTTGCCAACGCATCCTTCTCGCGTTTTTCTGCCAAATATTCTGTCTTCTTTTGTGTGTGCGAGTTGATTTCATCCGCAACACTTGAGATCGACGAGGATACGGCTTGCTTCTTTTTCATCTTTCTTGATGAAAGTGGAGGGGTGGGGTCTTCATTCATGTCGGGAACGGTGTTGCTTGCCGATTCATACTCCCCCGACTTCCTTTTTGAAGAGTTGCTTGTCGCACCGGGAATAGCTTGAAAACATTCTTGCTCCGTCCATTTGTCATGACCTCTGACAACCTCCCACGCCAAGATATGAGTAAATTGTCTTTTCTTTGCTGTATAGTAATCGGACTCAGCTTGCCTCACCACGTCCAAGTCGTTGCACCCACTAGCCTTAGCACGTTTCTACATTATATACAAAATAATAAAAATATAGCTTAAACAAATAATGTAATTGTACATAACATAGTATAGACTATGTAAAATAAAAAGTATAGATTATGTAAAATAATAAATATAACTTGTACCGCTTGGAGGTAGTAGCCGTTGAAAATACCTATGGCCGTGTTCATTGTTTTCCACTTGGTATTCAACGAATGAAAAGTTCGTGAACTCGAACCCATACTTGCCTCGTAATGCTTGAGAATCCGTTTCCAAAAACCGTCGGACTTTTGTTCATTACCGACAACACCACATTCGGAGATTTGAATCCATGCTTTCGCCAAAGCCTCCTCTTGTGCCGGCGACCAAAATTCACGGGGCCTCCTCCCGGCGAAAGCTTTTTTCTTCCCTCTCGGATCAACTTCTTGAACTTCCTCATCTTCGTCTTCTTCGTTTGGTAGTGGTTGTGTTTCGGGTACGTACTCTACGTCTTCATCAATGTTTTGGAACGGGGAAAACTCGCTTGTAGTAGTGATGTTGTAGTGTTGTGGATTCATTTGAGGAGGACCCATATTATATTGGTAAAATTGTGGAGATTGGGGTTGTGGAACGTAAAATTGATTCGGGGATGGTTGAGAATAAAATTGGCTAAATCCTAACGGAGTTTGTTGTGGTTGATTCGAGGATGGTTGAGACCGACCTTGACGCGAGGTGAAAGGTTTTTTACCTCTTCTTGGATCCATGGTTTCGCCAAATTTTGAAAGATTAGTGTGTGAAATGGTTTGGTTTGTGTATTGTTATTTTGAAAAAATGAAGTGAAATGGTTTAGTTTTAAAGAGGATTTTTTTTTATTTAAGGCTAAATATAGCCGTTATATACATCCCAACATCCCTTTTTTTCAAATCAAACACTTCTACACGCTCGGCTTGGTAAACTGAATTTTATACCCGAATTTGATACCCTAACATGTGGCGGCGGTGTTACCGCTCTGGTAAGGGTACCCGATTCCCTTACCCGTGCCCACTCCCTCCTCTCTAATGTGTGATTTGAAATGTATTATGAAATTAAGTGTATTAAAAAGCTTAAAATGTGACTTCAAATATATCAATAAACTAGATGTGTCATTTAAATGTATAATAAAATTAAATTGTGTCGAAAAACCAAGTTTGTCACTTGAATTGTATCAAGAAACTATATGTGTCAAAAATTATAAATAAAAATTAGTGTATCACTACTAATGTATCAAACGATTAAGTGTGTCACTGAATATTTACAAAAAAATTGTCGTGTCACTAGAAATGCATCATAAAATGAAGTGTGTCAAAATATAGTGATCATTAGAAATGTATTACTCCATCCATCCCAATTTAAGTGTTCACAATGGAATCTTTAAATGTCTCAAATTAAGTAATCATAAAATATTTCAACCAATGAGATGAGATTTTAGTGAGTGAAAATGATATTTGATTGGTGCAAAGTGTAGTTAGTGAAATTTTCTAAAACTTTGTGCATACGAATAGTGAACACTTAATATGAAACTGAGGGAGTATAAAACTACATGTAACTAAAAATGTATTAAAATATTAGTGTGTCATAGTAAATGTAACCATATGTAATTTTGACATGTCATTAAAATGTGTCAAAAATATTAGTTTGTCACCGCAAAAATATTAGTGTGTCAAAAGTGTGTCACCCAAAAAAAATATTATGTGCCATTTTTTTAGACGCATGTATCACGGTGCCAAAAAATATTATTAAATGAAATAATGTTAAAAACTTTAAATATTATTACATGCAATTAAAAAGGCCAAGAAAAAAAAGGTGCTGGTCACATAAATGCTAAAGCGTGCAAAGAGTTTCAAATTTTGCCGTTGAATTCACTTTATTTACGAAAATGCCATTTTATCTATTTTAGATTAATGACATCATTAATGCTACATCCAATGGTCCAAATTAGTGCCTATTATATTTTACTTTAACGTGTTTACTACAATAACAACCCATATATATATACTAGCCGGGTACCCGCGCGTTGCGGCGGCAGGTACCCGCGTGACTATATTTTTTGGTGATAGCAAGGTTTTTTCAATGCATTTCTTTTAAAGAAGGAAAAAAAGAATGTCCAACACAAAGGTTATTAATTGGAAATTAGTTTGTTTTCTTACATACGTGTTTAGTAACATAATAAAAAGATTTTATAGCAAGGTGCCTATGCGATTATATGTTTTTCATGATGCTAACTTAACACATGGCGTTAACTTAATGGGACTACTTTACCACACAACATTGCTTTAAAAAAATGGCAGACATGCATCACAATGCAACGATGATATTGCTAGTCGTTTAGGACGTGTAATATTATATACCATTTAAAAATAAATGGTGTTTTAAAATAGCGGCTTTAGCACCATCTAGTGGTGTCTATATTGCTAAGTTGTGGCGGTAAATAGTGGTCTGTTGGGTGGTCGAAAAAGGTGGTGTCAGAAAGTATGACTACATAAAAGATTGATTTCTATGATCCACTTATTGATTTATAAATTTTATTTAGCGGGTGTTTTAAAAAAGAAATAAAAGATAAGATGATTTATGCGCTATTGTTGTGCCATGTGATATGTTAAGTGTACTTTTGAGTAAAAGGGTATTTTAATAATATCATTAATGAATTGTAAATTCATTTAGTGGGTGTTTGAAAGATTTAAATGATAAAATGATTTATGCATTATTGTCTTGTACCATTTGATATATTATTTGTATTTTTAAGTGATAGGGTATTTTAATTATATTATTAATGATTTGTAAATTTCATTTAGTGAGTGTTTTAATGAAAAAAAAAATTAGATGATTTATGCATTATTATTTTGTACCAAGTGCTATATTAATTATACTTTTGAGTGAGAGTATTTTTATGATATCATTAATTTTGGCATTAATATACACAAATGTTACAAGTTAGATGATTTATGCATTATTGTTTTGTACCAAGTGCTATATGAATTGTACTTTTGGTTACAAGTTTAGTGTGTTACTTTTATTAGAAATGTTTTTTGTCTTAAATATTTTAAGACTTCTTTACTTAGAATGTCCTAAACACTTTATATAGTAGTATAGATATATATATATATATATATATATATATATATATATATATATATATATATATATATATAGGATAAAGATCAAATAAAAATACAAATATAAGTAAAAAGATAAAAAAAAAAAAAAAAAAATTCAAAAAAAGTTCTCGAAAAATTCCCAAAAAATTTCACAAGATCGGGTATGATTGTGCATGAAAAAGTTGTGAAATTTTTTTTTCTAAAAGTGGATAAAAAATACGTTTGCGCATTAAATCGTTTTTTTGTGCATCAAAAATTGGTTTTAGCACCCAACTTCTTTTGACTTTTTTCATCAAAATAACATTGCGCATATAACTAATACAAGTTGAAATTTTTGTGCATCAAAATTTTTTTGCGCATAAAAATTCGTTTTTTGTGCATTAAAAAAACGTATCAAAACTCAAAATTATAAAAAATGTTTTCACAAAAGTTTTATGCACCAACATACTCGATCTTGTGGAATTTTTTTGGAATTTTTGGAGAATTTTAAAAAAAGATATATATATTTTTATTCATTTTACGGATATTTGTCTTTTTATTTTAACTTTACCCTCTTATATATATATATATATATATATATATATATATATATATATATATATATATATATATATATATATATATATATATATATATATATATATATATATAGAATCTAGATCAAATAAGATCAAACTTAAAGTTGTTAAAATGAGATCAATCTAAAATTTGACAAGTGACACTCTCCTTATAACAAAAATAATTTTTTTATTAGCTACAACTAAAAATGTTAAAGTTTTGATAGATTTCTTTTTAAAATTTACGAAACTTAGGTGATACACTTTGATTAGAATTGTAATGTGTATCAGGTTTTTGTATGTGTATCAGATTTTGGAATATTTATTAGTGTAATGTGTATCAGGTGTATCACTAATTCAAACTCATGTATCATTTGATTATTAGTTTCTAAAATGTTAATTTGTATTAAAATATTATATTTTTGTGTATTATTGCTAAAATTGTTATTTATAAATGCTTTAGTGGTTTTTTAAACTTGATCTTATTTTTACAACTTTAAATTTGATCTCACATTAACCATCCCCTATATATATATAGGGGATAGTTTGGCTACAATTTTTGTTGCCAATTAGCAACGATCATTCTTAAAAAATACATTAGCAATGAATCAGTGACCCACAGAAAAGAATCTAGACCCACAAAAAGAATCAGGGACCCACATTTATAGCACAAAATTGTAGCCAATTAGCTACAATAAATTGTAGCTAATATATATATACATATATATATATATATATATATATATATATATATATATATATATATATATATATATATATATATATATATATATATATATATATATATATATATATATGCTCCGGTTCCATTGAAAAGGTTTTTATTTTGAGAAGATTGAGAAATCTTCGTTTGAGGTTGCGGTTGCTGCATCAGGTTAAGTGTTTCGTTTAGTGCATTTACATACCCTAACTTAGTATTTTTGTAAATATGTGTAAAATTAGGGCATTTGTGTAGATTCATAATGCTGTAATGATTTTCGAAGTTTTAACAAAAAAAAATGCATCAAAATGTGCGTTTACTAAAATTGCTCACCAAATGTTTGATAAAATGTCTAAATAAACTTTTATGAAATGTGATGCACTAATTTAAAGCATATGTGTTTATGATCGATTGATATGACATATAAGGGCATCTTTATGTATATTTGAAACTTGAGATTACAGGTTAGGGCATTAGATTGTATTAATGCATTTGTGATTATGGTTGTTGCATCAAGTTGAATGTTTATATGTTTAGTGCATCGTTGAACATATTAGAGCATCGTTGAACATGGTTAGGGCATCAATGATTATGGTTGGTGCATTGTTAGACATATTAAGACATCGTTGTGTGTATTTAGTGTATCAGTTTGTAAGCTTTGTGCATCGTTGGTCATAGTAGGGCCTTGATTTGTAATTTTGTATATCTAGTGCATCGTTGGAAATATTTGGGCATCTGTTTGTATGTTTTGTGCATCGAACAGGTGGAAATTAGTGCATTCATTTGCCCTTACAGTTCTTCAGTTAGTAATCATACAATTTTGGCATCTAGAGGTAAAAAAATCAGTTGTTGGAGCACCATGTGGTGTGATGGATCAAATGGCTTCTATATGTGGTTTGAACCATACTTCTTTATTAGTTGTGATCCTGTGATGGGCCCTGAAGATATAACCCGCTTTAATCAAGTTCTTGAGGTATTTTTATTTTTTTACATAAATATAACTTAGTGGTATATAAAATTCTCATTTTTGTTATAAAGTGACTCAAATGGTAATTAAACATCTCATACTGATATTTGTACATAGTATTTCATGCAAAAAATGCAACGTTATAATATTTGTACTAATTTTATGCCTTCTGTATTCATGCTATATTTATGTAAACTATAATTTGCCTCTTAGTCTTTTATTTATGTATTACACACAATGATCAGAAGTTGTTTCCTTTGACAAGTGAGTATATATGTAGTTTCACTCTGTAAAGCAATCTTATGTATGTTTTCTCGTCTTATACGTAAAGTTTCTGTTGCTTTTTCTTCTATTTCTTGTTTACATAGTCATGCGTTCTTGACTCAGTTCAACACTTAAGATGGTACATTATTCATTTGTTGTATTAGAGGTGGAAATGAGGAATTTTGGTATGGGTCAAAATGACGAATTTTTTGTACGAGCTAGGCTGACTTTGAAAACTTGTGTGATTAAGTAAAATATACCCCATTTGACCAAAATCCTTTTTGACCTGTATAAAAATGACACTCTTGACCAAAATCCTTTTTCGAGCAATGTACATTCCATCAATGATTCTCTAATAGCTGAAGATGCTGAAAATGAATATGTATAATGTCATTGTTTCACGTTAGTTACTCTTTTCTGTTATTGATGTTTGCATTGGTATAAAGCTCAGGTTTAAATCATTAATTCTTTAGTTTCCACTTGTAGGTTAGTACAAAGTCAATGATTATGATTAGTGCAATGTTAGATTTAGTGCATCTGTTTGCATGTTTAGTGCATCTATTTGCATGACTAGTGCATCCATTTTGCATGTTTAGAGCATCTTTTTCAACTTGCAGGTTAATGTATATGTTAAATGATAAAATTCTTGATAAGTTTCATTGTCCTGGTGGTCAACTTCCACAAAGGTTGCGGGATTTACCCCTAACCTAATTCAAACATTCATTTCTCACAAAAATCTACACCACAACCGTTTTGTCAAACCAAAAGTGGTGCATACCGACTCGATCTGCAGTCTGTCATTATTCTGGCCATGTAAGTTATTGTCTTCCTACCTTACTGGATTGAACATTTGTTGTGGTATAGATTTAATCATTCACACCATTGTACTTTCAGATATGGAAGCTGCTAGGTTGGCTAAAGTGTAATTTGTCAGTTTCAAAGGTACCTGATGTCACGAACTCACAATTTTCATTGATTATGGATCACTTCGAGATGTTAGCTCCAACGAATCAATGGTAGAATGTAGCTTAGGATGACGGGTTTGAAAGTCGCCTAGAGCCCATATGGTATTTGTGCTGGCGTATATTTGTGGCACAAAAATTAGCTACCCGTAATGCTCTCATTACTTAAAAGGATAAAGAAATAGTCGAAGCCAAAGAGAAGGATAGCGAGGATGCTAATAAGAAGCATGGCAGCCAAACATTGATTATATATACATTATGTATTATATGTAATAATATTACAATTTTCATTTTGTCATGGGCATATGGAAATGAAATGCTTCGATGCTTTATGTATATATGCTTATTTTTGTTTTAAGATAACTTTTAAGATTGTTAAAGATGATTGAAATGAAATATCTGCTTCACCTACCAGCCATGATCAAATATTTAAGAACACGTGTGAATCAGTGTTGAAAATAAAAATGCATCAACACATAGAAGAAAATGCATCTATATGGGGAAGGAATAATTCGTATAGTAAAAAAATTATTTCAAATTAAGTTGAATTATTGAACTAAAAAAATATATTATTTTTAAATTAAAAACAATTGAATGATTATTAATAAATGATTAGAATGAAATATCCACATCAATACTTAGAAACAAATCATTTTTTTACAAAAAAAGTGCACCAGTGTTGATAATAAAAGGTGCAACAATATTAAATATTAAACGGGTCAACATTCTCTTAAAGCATGAGAAAGCATTGGATTAGTGATTACGTATATTCAAACATTTGTCCAATGAATCCTCCAACTGCTTCACAATCTTATTTTATGAAATTTTGGAGTCCCTTGTTTAGTATGCAATTCAAAAACACGCATCCAGGATAAAGAGGTTTTGGTTTGATTGAGATCTTTCCAATCTATTGAGACTTTCTCAACTGGTATGTTGGCCCAAGACAAGACGACGTGCTGAATGTCAACTGTGGTTACAGTGGGGCCTTCCTCTCCTGCTTCTGTTTCGGCCTTGCTTGTCTCTTTGCTCTTATCTACAAGAGCTGATGTCTGTGTATTCAGATCCATTTGAGAACACAGGTGCATCAGTGTTAAAAATAAAGGTGCATCAGTACACAATAGAAAGTATATCTATTTGGATAAGGTATAATTCATATAGTAAAAAAAAAATCAAATTTAGTTGAATTATTGAACTAAAAATATATTATTTTTCAAGTAAAAACAATTGAATGATTGTTAAAAATGATTAGGATGAAATATCCGCATCAGTACTTAGAAACAAAATTATTGTTTAAGAAAAAATTGCATCAATGTTAATAAAAAAGGTGCATCAATGTTAATTTAGGGAAAAAAGGGGGGAACAGGTAAAAAATACCCAACGTGTTATGTTATAGCATAAAACCTCCAACGATGACTTGATTTCATATTTAAAAATTTTGTACGGAATGTGTTTAAGATAAAACTAACCCAAAGTGTATCCAAAAAAAGACCCATTTGACACAAATCATTTTCGACCTTCTATCCAACCCAATTGACCCATACATTTTTCTATCTGTAGCAAAAAGCAAAGTACCTTTTCAATGTCCTAGCCACGAACAACTTCATTCTTCTCTTTAGTTATTTTCCTAAGTTCTTTCTCAAGCTCTCTGGCTTCTTCTGGGAACTGAAGGTAGGGGCGGCAATTTTCGACACGACACGATAAACGACACGAACACGACACGAAGTTAAACGGGTTTGGGTTGGGGATAAATAGGTTTGGGTCAAAAATAGGTCAACCCGTCTAACCCGTTTAATAAACGGGCTGTGTTTGGGTTGAGTAAATATTAAACAGGTCAACCCGTGAACCCGTTTAAGTATACAATACTTAAAAATAAAAAATATAACCTAGTTTTTGTATGTTGGATGTGGACTAAATGTATTTTTTTTATGTACTTAATATGAGTGAATTACGATTATGCCTCAAATATCATTGAAATTGACACTTATAACTCTGAAAATTGTCGCATGGTTATTAATATATTATTTTTATTATATTTTAGATCCTTATATCATTTTCGCATTTAAACTAGTTAAAATGACAAACCACAAACCTTATTCACTGTTTGACCTATTTAGTTAAACAGTTTAAACGGGTCATAAACGGGTTACACGTGTTATGCAGGTCTGGGTTAGGGTTGAGTTTCTTGACACGATTAATAAATGGGTCGTGTTTGGATTGAGGTTATACCAATCCGCTAACACGCGAACCCGAATAGGTCAACACGAACACGACTCGATTGCCACCCCTAGCTGAAGGGCATCGATCATTGATTAATGGCTCATTAAAGTACAACAACCAAATTAAAGATACATTGAACACACATACTTGAGCATGACGAAGTTTAACACGAGAACCATCTTCATTGATTAAATCAATAGCTTTATCAGGTATAAAATGGCAATTGCATGTAGAGAAACAGTCATAAGATCATATGCATACTGGTAAACATAATCACAAAAGATCATCTTTGATATTAATACCTAATGTATTGATATGACAACTGGGCAGTAACTACCAGTGATTCATCAATGTAACGGAGTTTGTGGTGAGTCTCATATCATTCTCGGAGCCCCTTCAAGATTTGTATGGTCTCATTAACCGTTGGCTCAAGTTCTTTAATTCAAGATTTGTATTAAAGTTTCACATGATTGTAATTCGCCTCTAGCAAGATCAGGCTTCAAGATGTTAACAACATCGATAAAGGAGATTATTTCATCACTTTGCTTGATTTCTTCTATCAGCTTCTTTAGTCTCTCCTCGAAATCTCCACGATACTTTGTGCCAGCAACAAGTAGACCTCTATCGAGAGTAATCACCTGAAAATCAGAAGCACAAAACACAATGTAAAATCAGTGCATCACAGTTACGAAATTTTATTTAGGCAATTTATCTATGTTTTTGCAAACATGTTTCCAAGTCCTTTTTTTCTCAAATTTGCTTCAAATAACTCATTTATATAGTGCATCATGTCACAAACTCTTAAATCAATACATCTATGAGCAAACATTATGATTACCGAATCAAAACTCATAAAACAAAACCATAACTGATAACAAACACTCATAACAAACAATAATCGGTACAAATTATGACGAAATTATATTGAATCTAAAAACACAATATGATATTGAATCTGATAAAACGAAATCAGTTGCATACCTTATTGAATCTGATAACACGATATGATTTTGTAATGAGATGATTTCGTGAATCTTCGTGGTCGTGATTTCATGAATCTTCATGAATCTGGAACTCAGAGGAAAAAAGGCCAGGTCGTGGAATTAGAGAAAGAACAAAAAGAAGAAATGAAAAAAATTAGGAATTATATATGAAAGATGTGGATTTACAAAACCCTACCTTAAAGAATGAGTAAAAATACAATAAGGTCCCTGTAGTTTGGTGTGAAAAAAAGGGAGGGGAAGAGGGGGTGATCTAACGGTTGAGATCACTTCTCTCACTTTTCTCTTGAGATCAACTTTTTAAATGATCCAATGTCTCTCTCTCTCTCTCTATATATATATATATATATATATAGTGTAGGGTTATTTTCATAACCAAGAAAAGGTCGAAAACTGCGAGAACCGATCTCAGCCATCTATTTTTCAGTCAATGGCTACAAATAAAGGTGGCATAAATGTAATGTAGTAAAAGATAATGCATTTTATTATAATAGAACAAATGGTAATTATGGAATTTTATCTTATTATATTTTAAATCTGTCCATAAAATAAGGACTTGATTAGGTCAAATAAACTTATCTCTCTCATTATTTTTGTTTGGCCCCTTCCTCCCATCTGTAACCACCGATATCTACTTCCCTCAAATTAAGTAAACCCTTCAATAATCTTATTCGATCCGTTTCATGCGCGATTCATAAAAGGTGAAATATGATAAAAAAAAAAAAGGCATATTTATTTGTTGATGGAGTTGGCCTGGTAAAACGGCGATCTAATTGCAAAACAAGACAAAAGAACCCAAATGTGTTCTATTAGCCAAAAACCATTGTCTTATTAAAAGATTCTTCTTCACTCTTACGTTTTGTTATATAGTTTATTCGATCCGTTCCATGTCGATTCAACGTTAACTATCGGTATGTATTTCTCGTTTTTTAAGTAATAGCTTATGTATACTCTACAACCTAATATCTTTTTTTGGTTAAAACAATACCGACTATAAGTCGATCGATTGGATATTTATCTCGACATATTAGTAATCAATTTGGGTTTTTTTTAGGGAAAATGACACAAATAGACCCCGCGCCCTGATGCATATCACTTTATAGACCACTTTTATTTTAAATTTGAAAGTAGACCGAGGGCAACCGCTGTCATTGGGCAACTCAACAACATTGCGACAAGTGTCCCGTATGTGTAAGGTATTGTTTTTTGGGCAACCGTATAATTTTAAAAAGGGTTCAATCGTCATTTTACGTTAGACAAAAAAGTACACATTTGAAGTGTAAAAGTACAGTATCCATTAATTAAGAGAGTTCAAAATCCAAAAGTCACTAACCCATAAAGCATCCATAGTAGTTATCGGTATTCTCTGTTTTTGCTTCTCGCAGTACTATTTTCACAAATTAAACCGTCTTCTTCGTCAGCCCCCTTTCTTCCTTGTAACGTCAGTTATGTCACCATCTTTAAAGGTACAGTGTTGATTGCAAAACATTCGATTCATCAAGTTTTAAAAAAATGTTCCCAAATATGGTACGTAAATATTCTTCTCGTTGTTTATTACATATGATTATTTCCAATTGGTTTTGTGTTATAATAAATCGTTTTTGTTATTCGATGAATACCTATGTTAGATAGGTGTTAATTCCATTTTATAATCCATTGCTCTTTTTTATGTGTATCTTAGATATCGTTAGTTATGTATTTAACATTACTTGATTTATTAAAAAATTTAGTGCCAGTTTGTAGACTTATAAGGAGTGGTTTATATGCATCATCTATGCAATTGTTTACGACGTTGGTATATAATCCTTTTATGGCCTGAATTATTTTTGGTTTTTGTTGACTCTTTTTAAGACTACGAATCTAAGTTAATCCTTACGAGTAAACTGAACTGGTTTTCATAATTATGTAGGGTAAAATACATCTGTTCCGTTTACCGCTCTTCTACAGCTTGTTTAGAGGCTTCTTCTGCTTTGCCCTTTCCTTTTCTGTAGCAATTTCTTTAGCATTTACTTCCATATGTAATCTTTTAGCAATTTTTTCATCAAAAGCTATCTGATCCTCTGTACTTTGAAACACCAAAGTTGGATCTGCAATCCCTTTACCCTTTCCAATATCAGTTTGAGTAACTACATCTTTCTGCACAGGTTCACCAATGTTTAGAGTCTTAGCAATATGTCATGGTGCAGGGATAGGGTGAGATTGCTTTTGGTTGACCAATTGTATGGCAATCTCATTGTCAGCCTTTTTTGGTTTTGGTGTTGGTGTTATTGATGTGGTTATAATTGTAGCAATGGTTGCCTAGGCAGTGGAAACGTCTGAACTGGCAGATACTTGTGTAATAATAACAGCAGTGGTTACTCCAATACTAGCAGTGGATGCAGCAATACTGGAAGTGGTTGCCTGCACCCCTTCATTCTCCTTTTCTTCAACTGCAGCCTTTAAAGAATCATCTTGACTCTTGAGGTTTGGAAATTTTATGTTTCCTAGTGAATAATATCAATAACTAATGGAATTTTGAGTTTAGTATTGCGATTAAGTCTAGTTAGAGTATATTCGCATGTGAAGAATATCGAGATTGGCTATTATTTTGATTATTTATGTTTTCACAAATGATATCATAAAATTTGATGCAGTAATCTAGTACCTTGTTAATTAGATAAATACTTATTACCTTACATACCTAATCAGTCCAAAATAGCACATTCTTACACATATACAAAACACATTCATAATCCTAAAAATCATCAGCATCAGCTGCAACTTCTTTGAGTCTGTTGATAAGATTTTTGGCACATTCAACCATCTCTTGATACTTAGCTTTGACAACAGCATTATGATCTTTCAAATTCTTAAAACTGGTTTGCATCTCTTCATACTTCGCTTCAGCATCAGCATTATAATCTTTGTAATTCTTAAAATCAGCTATCGCCTCTTCACACGTTGCTTCCAAATAAGCATTATCATTTTGGATCCTCTTGAAACGCGCTTTCATATATTCATACTCACATTCATACTCTGGAAGTTGTTCAATCATTCTCTTCCTCTTATCAATCAGCTCTTATTTCTCTCTAAAATTTCGTTGTATTGGGAAAGTCTTTCCCGGCTCACAAGCAATTAGCATTCTCTTGAAACGGTCTATCATGTCTTTAAATAAAGGATCGTGCAAATTAGTACAATTCGGAGTGCATGTACCATCTTGACACAAAGAACACGCCATTTCGTAAATGATTGTGATGATTGATAATCTAATTGATCTAAATGTCAATTTACAAAAATATCACAGTAGAAGTGAAAGGTAAATTTCACAAATGAAAAGGTGTTTTTAGTTTTTGTGTAGACAGCTGTATTATTTATTGACAATTTGAATTGGTGTATAGTGTGAATAATCCAAACTAACTGTAATAATTGGTGTTTGGAAATGGGTTTTTTGGGGTCACAAAGAGTTAGAGTATCAGTGGCCTCTGCATTTTAATTTTTTTGACTTTTTTTTGTGAACTCTAGGTCTCTAGCATTTGGCTATTTTGTTTTACTGGTAAGGATGTCAGTTGCTTTTTGGGAAATGGATTTTGTATTTTTAAATCAAATTAATAATCTTCAACTATCAACATCCACATATTCCTCGAGCATTACCAATCCATCAAGTCATAAAAGACTTGATGCATTTGAACATAATTAAATGGTTGAGGTCAAAAGCTTTTGCAAAACCAACAAGTCCACTGCAAAAAGCATTTGCGTATTTAATGCTGGGTGAAAAATGAAATTTTATAAATACAAAAGCTTTTTGACAATAGCTTCAAACACTTGAAGTCTTTACTAGTGTTTTTGTAAAAAGTCTTCTTCAAAGTTATTGCCACAATGGAACTAGTAATTTGAATATCTTATTAGAATAGTAAAAAGGTCTTTCACCAAGTTAAAGTCTTTCACCAAGTTGCCATTGCGGATGCTTACACTTTCATCGAAGAATCCAAATAAAAAAATCGTTGTCCTTTTCTTCTTTTTTATAAACAAATCCAGGTTTCTTGTACTCCCCCGTATGTACTTTGTTACCTTATTCGTTCATATATTTATAGAGTACATGAATATAAATAAATGTGCAGCTTTATATTCTATATTCTATTATTAAATATTTATTTAATTAAAAGTTATTCAAATTATTATTAGGGTTTATGTTTTATAGGACATGGCGGAAACCAAAGAAGTCATATTTAAAGTGCACCGCAACGGGAAATTTGAATTTCAGCCACTCCGCTATGTAGGCGGTCTCCTTGCTGATGTCTGGTGTTTTAGCTCCACAAGGGTTGCATTTACTAGGGTGCTTGATCATGTTTTGAATGATATTGGAGGGGAAAAATGGGCTTTATTTTATGCTGCACCAAATAACGCACTAGAAGATGGTTTAACATTGTTGCACACAGACAATGACGTTCGACGAATGTATGACCTTGCTGATGAGAATGGATCCATGGACGTCTACATTGTGCACGAGCTACAGCCTTTGTCACAATTTTATTTCAAAAACATGGTATGGCAGGAAGAGGACGCTGGCATGCGGTGCGGTAGTGCAACACCTTTCAAAAGAAGGAAGTTAACAAAGCGTGTTTCTATCACGAAAACTGAAAGAGGGTTCGAGATCATAGAAGAAAAGGGCTAGTGCACAAGGAATGGTTCCACCTGTTATGAATGTTTGTTCTTGTAGAAAATAATTATGAGTTTATGCTGCCAACCATGCGATAGTGCTTCTATGCCAAAGTTAGTGCTGTTAGGTTTATGCTGTTAAGTGTATCCTTTATGATCATATGGTTAAGAGTTATGGTTGCCCGATCGTACAACTAGTATTGCCCAATGATGCCATTTAGTTGCCCAGATTGCAAATTGGAATGTGGAAATTGGCCAATAACTTTAACTTGATTATCAGAATTTTCGTGTGTAGATACTAGATGACGATAACGGTTGTGTTTGCTCATTAGAATAGCACAATTGGGGATAAATACGCCCAAAAATACTACCAACTGCTACAAGAGTTAAAACAGTTGTTTTGAAAGTACAAATTAATTTTGATTAAATTAGGGATAAAAAACCACAACATGGTTGCGTTTTTGGAATAACCAAAGGAGGCTACATGGTTTGTCAAACGTGCTTAAGCAACATTTTCAAAACCAACAACAGATGTACAGACATAGCAAACTTTCAGTACAAAAAAAGGATGATAATAAACCGATAAATTCAAACGGTTTGTAATTACGGATAAGTCTTATCCAAATACCAAAAAAGGAGAGAAAATCTGCAAGTAAATATTCACGTTCCTTCCCTAGAAATTTTATGACAAATCCAGCAGGAAAAATAGATGCCCAGGAGCCTAGCTACGTGCCTACCCACGAAACAGTAAATGGAAATTATTATACCGCGTGCATGAACAGTAAAATCATCGCTTTAAATACGCGCGGCAAATAAAGGGAAAACACATAAAAAAACCAACCATTCCTCCACCAACAAAAAACAACAAAGAGAAGTTGAAAATGTTAACCCGTTGGCCAAGCACCGTCGGCTCCAAAAAGCCCATACATAGCCTAAACCTTTACCCCTCAAAACAAAAACATAAGCGCAAAGCAGTTGCTGCCACAACTGAAACATGTTCTTAAATGACTACTAAAAACAATTTGTCGTCCTCTGTTGATTGCAACCCGGGCCCCGAAGCAAGTGTACGTCTACTAATCCTGGCATATCGGGTTGGATAGACTGGGTTAAAGGAAAAAATGACGAGCTTGGTTGCGGCCACTGGGATTAATTTTAGAGCAAACCATATAAATAATTCGTAAAAAAAATCACATGCTATCGTGTAGGGGATGATTGGTGTATTTTGTGACAGTTTTCTCTCCTCACTCTAATTCAAACCTATCACGGTCAGCATGTGGATGTATTTTTTCTGAATTATTTGTGGTTTCTCTAAAATAAAATCTGCGCGGATTGGAAAAGCAACCCCACTAAAAGCTCTTCCAGTACCGCGCATAGGGGCGGATTTACACGGGAAACCTGTTGAGAAGCCTATTGAACTTCTGCAGGGAATCCCATATCTAAATACGACCGCCCCAGGAGAACCAAATGACGGAAAATCCTTCAAGAAAATGATAGCAAACAAGAAGGAATCCACACTCACAATTAAGTCTCGTACCACTGCTAATGTAGTTTTTCACTGCTAGTATCATTGTGTCGGTTTAATATGTAACATTCTAGAATTTCTTGGAAAGGATGTTTTGTATTAGATAACTATGCTAAGTATAATTATCTTGTATATTGTAAAGGACTCCTTAGCTTATAAAAGGAGGTCCAGGCTAGAGTTTGATATAACTTTTCGGCACATTTAGAGTCGATACACTTCAAGGTTGTAATCGCTAATACTATTCAGAGTATTCGTGTATTAATATTCTATCCAGGTGTTTTATAGACCATAAGTTATTGTAAAAACGTCAACATCTTCACTTAGACGTAAACACATAACGCTTCAAGTTATTAGATATGTAGAGTGAGTTGATTATTTTGAGGTTTATGCGACTTTTCTAAGTGTCAAAAAATGGTGTCGTGTCTAGATAGTAGATGACGATAACGGTTGCGTTTGCTGATTAGAATAGCACAGTTGAGGATAAATACGTCCAAAAATACTAACAACTGCTACAAGATTAATCTGGATTCAATTGGGGATAAAAAACAATTATAGTTACCACTGCTAGGGCAAAACATAGTTTAGACCCACACACATCATAACTCGCAACACCTAACAATCTGTTGCAATCAATTTCGAAATAAACATCAATGGTGCCCAACTCTTCTGCTGCAACTCACAACATGGTTGCGTTTTTGGAAAAACCAAAGGAGGCTACATGGTTTGAACAAATTCTCAATTATATGCATATGTTAATACGCAACCACTGTTACAGTTTAACAAACCACTGCTACTGCCGCTCAAACCACCGCTAGTGTCGACGCAAATATCAACTTTGTTTCTGTTTTTCCAAATGACTAGTTGAAGTTCAAATTTTAAAAGTGAAATCTAAATCGCAGATATCAATTATATGCATATGTTAATACCCAACCACTGCTACAGTTTAACAAAACACTGCTAGTGTCGCTCAAAGCACCGCTAGTGTCGACCCAAATATCAACTTTGTTTCTGTTTTCCAAATGACTAGTTGAAGTTCAAATTTTAAAAGTGAAATATAAAGCGCGGATATGAATGATTTACTTCAGTTTGACAAACGTGCTTAAGCAACATTTTCAAAACCAACAACAGATGTACAGACATAGCAAACTTTCAGTACAAAAAAGGATAATAAGCCGATAAATTCAAACGGTTTGTAATTACGGATAAGTCTTATCAAAATACCAAAAAAGGAGAGAAAATCTGCAAGTAAATATTCAAGTTCCTTCCCTAGAAATTTTATGACAAATCCAGCAGGAAAAATAGATGCCCAGGAGCCTAGGCACGTGCCTACCCACAAAACAGTAAATGAAAATTAATGATACCGCGTGCAAGAACAGTAAAATCCTCGCTATAAAGACGCGAGGTAAATAAATTTAAAGCACATAAAAAAAAACAACCATTCATTCACCAACAAAAAACCCCAAAGAGAAGTTCAAGATGTTAACAACTCGTTGCCCACGCACCGTCGGTTCCAAAAAGCCCATACATAGCCTAAACCTTTACCCCCAAAAACAAAAACATAATCGCAAAACAGTTAATGCGACAATTGAAACATGTTCTTAAATGACTACTAAAAACAATTTGTCGTTTCTAAAACGACAAAAATGACCAATCTCCGCGACCATTCACAACATTCCTTCAACCAAAACCCGTGTCCTTTGAGGTTTGTGGAAGCCTGGCCTGACCATATGGCGTACCAAAGGTTAGAGTTTAAACCGATTAGACTCTGATTAGCCATTTGGGATGTCCAAAGTTCAGGCAGTTCTTTCTTAACATCGCTTTTCCCGAGCGGAAGAAGGATGTATATCATGGGTATTGGGTCGAAGGAGTGGTAGAATGTGCAAAGAGAGGCAAACAACACGACTGAAATTTCTGGTCTCAGTCCTCTGTTGATTGCATCCCGGCCCCCGAAGCAAGTGTACGTCTACTAATCCTGCCGTATCGGGTTGGATAGACTGGATTAAAGGTAAAAATGACGAGCTTTCGGCCACTGGGATAAATTTTAGAGCAAACCACAAAGAATTCAAAAAAAATAATCCGATGCTATCGTGTAGGGGATGATTGGTGTGTTTTATGACAGTTCTCTCTCCTCACTCCAATTCAAACCTATCACGTCAGCGTGTGGATGTATTTTTTCTGAATCATCTGTGGCTCTACCATTGCTCTAAAATAAAATCTGCGCGGATTGGAAATGCAACCCCACTAAAAGCTCTTTCAGTACCGCGCATAGGGGCGGATTTACACGGGAAACCCGTTGACAAGCCTATCGAACTTCTGCAGGGAATCCCATATGAAAATACGGCCGCCCCAGGAGAACCAAACGACGGAAAATCCTTCAAGAAAATGATAGCAAAAAAGAAGGAATCCACACTCACAATTAAGTCTCGTACCACTGCTAATGTAGTTTTTCACTGCTAGTATCATTGTGTCGGTTTAATATGTAACATTCTAGAATTTCTTAGGTAGGATGTTTTGTATTAGATAAGTATGCTAAGTATAATTATCTTGTATATTTTAAAGGACTCCTTAGCTTATAAAAGGACGTCCAGGCTAGAGTTTGATATAACTTTTCGGCATATTTAGAGTCGACACACTTCCAAGGTTGTAATCGCTAATACTATTCAGAGTATTCGTGTATTATTATTATATACAGGTGTTTTATAGACCATAAGTTATTGTAAAAACGTCAACATCTTTACTTTGACGTAAGCATATAACGCTTCAGGTTATTAGATGTGTAGTGTGAGTTGATTATTTTGAGGTTTATGCGACTTTTCTAAGTGTCAAAAAATGGTGTCATGTCTAGATAGTAGATGACGATAACGGTTGCGTTTGCTGACTAGAATAGCACATTTGGGGATAAATACGTCCAAAAATACTAACAACTGCTACAAGATTAATTTGGATTCAATTTGGGGATAAAAAACAATTATAGTTACCACTGCTAGGGCAAAACATAGTTTAGACCCACACACATCATAATTCGCAACACCTAACAATCTGTTGCAATCAATTTCGAAATAAACATCAATGGTGCCCAACTCTTCTGCTGCTACTCAGAACATGGTTGCCCAACTCTCAATTATATGCATATGTTAATACGCAACCACTGCTATAGTTTAACAAACCACTACTAGGTTCGCTCAAACCACCGCTAGTGGCGACGCAAATATCAACTATGTTTCTGTTTTTCCAAATCAGTTATAATAAAAAAAAGTCCCTGAAGTACAATATGGTTGTTTGAAGTTCAAATTTTAAAAGTCAAATTTAAAGCGCCGATATGAATGATTTACTTCAGTTTGTCAAACGTGCATAAGCAACATTTCCAAAACAAACAACAGCTGTGGAAGCTACATTTTTCCAAAAAAAAGTATATAGAGACATAGCAAACTTTCAGTACAAAAAAGGATAATAAACCGATAAATTCAAACGGTTTGTAATTACGGATAAGGCTTATCCAAATACCAAAAAAAGGTGAACAAATCTGCAAATAAAATATTCACGTTCCTTCCCTAGAAATTTTGGGACAAATCCAGCAGAAAAAATAGAAGGGTAGGAGCCTAGGAACGTGCCTACCCACAAAACAGTAAATGGAAATTATTATACCGCGTGCAAGAACAGTAAAATCCTTGCTTTAAATAAAGGGAAACACATAAAAAAACAACCATTCCTCCACCAACAAAAAACAACAAAGAGAAGTTGAAAATGTTAACCCGTTGCCCAAGCACCGTCGGCTCCAAAAAGCCCATACATAGCCTAAACCTTTACCCCCCAAAACAAAAACATAAGCGCAAAGCAGTTGCTGCCACAACTGAAACATGTTCTTAAATGACTACTAAAAACAATTAGTCGTTTCGAAAATGACGAGAATGACGACTAATAACACATCCCCGCGACCATTCATTACATTCCTTCACCCAAAACCCATGTCTTTTGAAGTTTGTGGAAGCATGCCCACACCATATGGCGTACCAAAGGTGGGAGTTTAAACCGATTAGACTCTCATTAGCCATTTGGGATGTTCAAATTTCAGCCAGTTACTTCTTAACGTCGTTCTACCCGAGCGGAAGAAGGAAGTATATCATGGGTATTGGGTCGAAGGAGTGATAAAATATGCAAAGAGAGGCTTAAAATTATGGTCTGCAGTCCTCTGTTGATTGGTGGCCGTTGCCCGAAGAAAGTGTACGTCTACCAATCCTGGCAGATCGGGTTGGATAGACTGAGGTCAAGGTAAAAATGACGAGCTTGCGGGTGCCGGGATAAAATAAAGAGCAAACCACTGCTAATGTAGTTTTTCACTGCTAGTATAATTGTGTCGGTTTAATATGTAACATTCATGAATTTCTTGGCTAGGATGTTTTGTATTACATAAGTATGCTAAGTATAATTATCCTGTATATTGTAAAGGACTCCTTAACTATAAAAGGAGGTCCAGGCTAGAGTCGATACACTCCAAGGTTCTACTCGCTAATACTATTCAGTGTATTCGTGTATTAATAATATTTGTAGGTCTTTTATAGACCATAACTTATTGGTGTGAATTTAATTTGTTAACATTAATATTTGTTTTCAAACATACTATTCAAGTGAACACTGATGAAACGGAAATGTCAATGTATTGTAACTAGTTAGATTAAAAAAATGTTACATTATTTTTGTTAGGTCACGGATTTTAAAATATCCCAAAATTGTTATAAAGAGCAACACAATTGGTTGCTCCTAATTGGTTGATTATATGTGTAGAGTGAGTTTATCATCAGTTTGACGTAAGCACATAACGGTTCATGTTATTAGATGTGTAGAGTGAGTTGATTATTTTGAGGTTTATGCGACTTTTCTTGTAATTATAAAATGAATTGGTTGCCAAATTACAACTGCTAGTTAATTTTTACTACTTCTAATTACTACTGCTAGTTATACTGACTACTGCTAGTAAACTGAATAGGTTGTATACTTACAACTGCTAGTATCATACGCACAACTGCTAGTTATTATAACAACTGCTAGTGATAGAAGTTGCCCTACGTTCAACAGTTAGTTGCCAAATTGATATTTGGAAACAACTGCTAGTTGGCGAGATGAAATAAAAATGGATAATGGCAACAGAGGAAATACTAAATACGTTGACATACAACGTTTCATACAGACGACAACCTACAACATATTACGATTACTACATAAACCCTTGATAAACAGACACACCAAACTTTGTGTACACAAATTTAATTGACGCGGGGTATTCAAACCATACATAAAACTACAACCACTAGAACAATTTTACAACGGCTGTGACGGAAGATCGGGGGAGTTTCAACAGCTTCCTAGCGAACTCCCAATTCGTCTTGATATTATCATAACCATCGTCCATCAAAGCGCTGGCCCTGATATACATTTTCTTTAACGACGTAGAACAAGAAAGTATAAACTTTATTATGTGTAATTCATTATATGATCTAGGAAATGATCGAAAAATCACTCTCTGAATCTGCCCATGACTGAATGTGGTTGTGTCTAAATCAAATGAAGGTTGTTCCAAAGGTAAAACACTAAGCGTGTGTGCACCCTGGAAAATCAAATAGTATTGAGATAGAAAAACATGGCAGTTTACGGATGTTTATTTAATACGTATGAAATAGAGTAATAAAGTATTACACTTACTCTGGTTTCCAGCTTTTTCAAGTTTGGAGATCCGCGAATCATTTGGACGATGAGTGACACGATAACAGTCTCGCCAAAATCAACTCCTTTTAGATTCAGATTAACGAGGGATACAAACGGCAAAGGGACATTCATCCTGGAATTACCATCACGCATCAACTACAACAGGTCGAGTTTTGGGTTAGTTTCAAAGATTAAATGTCGTTACAGTTACACATATATTTAACATTGTAAAATTAGAAGTGTAAATCTCAAAACGGTCTTACCGTGCAATAGTCAAAATCCAATGTAAGGGTCTCAAGAGATGGAAGTCTTGTCAGGTGAAAGATATTGGATGCTATGATTGTCATGACAGCATTCGAAATACCGAATGACAAATGTAACTGCTTCAAATTCCTAAGACTTGCAAGATTCCATAGTTTCATCCCGTTTGTACTCTCAACATCCAATCTAAGAGACTTAAGTAAGGGACAACCAGCAATTAAATCCCAAACTGTACCGGTAAGAAATTTGACTAAACACAATTCTAAGCTCAATAAATTTGGAAAACTAGTGAAAAACACCAAACTAGGAAAATCACAACAATGAATTTCAAGATGTTTCAATTCAATATGCTCGTAAAGTTCGGTTGGCAATGTAACTGGTTGTCCATACCAGTTTCTAACTGTCAGCTCCTCAATTCCTTGCAGTGCCAAAAACATAAGCCAATCACGAATCTCTTCATAATTCAAGTCTTCCATCCCAGACAACGGTTTGGGATCTACAGAGAAGACAAACTTTTTTATGGGACCCGTAAGCTGATTTAAAAGTCTAGTAACATGGCTCCCATCAAACTTATATGTTAAATAATAAAAGAAAACCTCATCAATTATGACTTCGGTGAGCAAGGTCCACTTAAACCTCCAATTTGTAGATAAAATAGAGGTGCTCACCGCTTCTCTTATTGGCAACCGATTCAAAATGTTACCGATCACTGTATCTAGCATGTTGCTAATATAATCTCTCATAATGGGGATAACATTAGCTCGAAACGACATGGTTTTCAAGGAAATTTTGTTGGTTTTTTTAATTGTCAACAGGAGGCTTTAGATGAGGGTTGTTGATTTGCAATTGATGGTCAGAACGAGGGTTTGTTATGACCAGTATATGTGGTTGTTGGGTTGGTTCATTGATTCGCGCGCCCAAGATACAAGCTTTTCAAATTTCGGTCGTAAAATATGGCCAAAACCCATTTGACTACCTCCAACTTAGCTAACTGGAACTCCTGCTACCCTGAACTTTTAAGGGCGAGGGACGGTACCCTGAACTTGGAAAATGCGTCATTTTACAACCATCCGTTTACTTATCTAGGTCATGTGCCGTTAAATATTTGATGGGCCCAATAAAACCTATTAGTCTTCTACATTAAAAGTCAAATATCCAGAGAAAACAAAACGTCGCCTCCTTTAATGTTGATCCTGTGCTACTTTAAATAGAATATTTTTAGATTTTCTTGTGAAAAATGTACTAAAGGTGAGTTTTAGTAGATTATTTATTCTCTGTTGTTGTTGTTTGCTTTTTAATTATATCCAACTACATTAATACCAACAATACATGTTATGGTTTATTAGGGCCATTGTTAATGATTGTAAAGTGAGGATAAATTGTTATTCTGTCAAACGACATTATTTATTGATGTATTATATTGGTTTACCATTATGCAGGCATGCAGCATGAATGATAATGACGATGGAGGGTACGAGGAACATGACGTAGATGAAGATGATTTTGAAGAAAATAGTGAACATGAACTTGATGCAATGACATAGACTCTTGATCCCAATCAAGATGAAGAGATGGCTCTTGGTATAGAAGTAGTAAAAAAGCACTACAGAATCTTGCAACATACAAGAGAACCTACTAATCAAGATGAAGAGATGGCTGTTATTACGTTTGTTCTGTGATACATGTTTGGCTTATTCAATATTTCAGTTTAATGTGTCTGCAAACTAAGTTCAAAGTTAGGTATGTATTTTGATGATACAACAAATGAAATAACTACGTAAAAATTGAAAACATTGAATCATGAAAGCAACGCCAAACATTGAAAATGAATTGGTTGTATACTTACAACTGCTAGTTATTTTTACTACCGCTATAGTTAATTTTACTACCGCTAGTAAAACTGAAGTGGTTGTAGACTTACAACTGCTAGTCATTTTTACTGCCGCTATAGTTATTTTTACTACCGCTAGTAAAACTGAATTGGTTGTATACTTACAACTGCCAGTATACAGGTTACTACTGCTAGCTATTTTAACCACTGCTTGTGATAGAGTAGTCAATAAGGAAAAGAAGTTGCCCTACGTAGAACAGTTAGTTGCCACATTGTTTATTGGAAACAACTGCTTGACATACAACGTTTCATATAAACAACCTACTACATATTACGATTACTACATAATTATGAGTTTAATGGTTACATAATATATAACCACTTGATTTATAAAATTCAGCAAGTACGCAGAAAAAGCTAACCACTCCATGCTTCCTTCACATACAGACATCGTACTAAAACCACAAAGCTTCATTCCCATTAAGCATGATCCCTAACTTCTGCCGAACAAACCTGTTGAACATGAATATAATGGTGTAAGTTAAAAATAAAACATTAATAGAATGGTAAGTTAAAAATAAAACATACTATAAACAGCATGGTCTGGCTGATTTAACGAAAGAAGAGATTCTTTGTATCGGGCGATGTAGAAAGATCCCGCATCTCCTAACATTCCCATGCAGACAAATAATTCAAGTTCTTTGTTGTACACAAATACCGACTGACCCAAATGATTGCCGCTGTACGCTTCCACTATTGGAGCTTGATCCTTTGTAAACCCGAGCAAACGAACCGAATATTGGGTAGGGATGGAGAATAGGCTTCTAAATGATGTTATGGAAGAACCATTGACGTCCAACAACCATCCGCAAAACAATGGAATATCTTCACCAATGATCGTCCCAGAAATCACTAGAGAGGTTCCAAGATCGAAAACATTGAATGGAACTGGGAGTTCATTTTTTAAAATCTGTGGTAGGTCTATAACTTTAAATTGGTTGGTTACCAAATCAAAAGAAATCAACATATAAATCTTATAAATAACACCGTCCTCATTAGTTAACGTTTCACTCCCAGTCCAATAGAGAAAACGACCTACAACTGCATGACTTTTACGTTTCAATTTGATAGTTTCACGAGGGGGTGGAAATTTTCAAGGATTGTCCACCTTAACGAGTTCAAAGAAAAGACAGAGACATACCAGAAACCACTTTCGAAAACAGGATAGGAGACCTTCACGATCGTCGGGTCAAGAGTGTCCGGACGGACGGCAAAACCAAAACAAATCTTTTGACGTTCGATTTGATGCGTGTAAACCGGGACAAATACTGCAAGTGATTTTTTGATTGCCGAGTTCCAAATAACAGTCGTTAGATTAGAACCATAGACAAAACACCAAAGACCATTAGAATTGCCAACTGTAATCATAGATGAAAGCATTATATCTGTATTAAGTGGCGTAGCGATTAGCTGTTCATCTAAAGCTAACACAAAACCTTGGTCACCCATATCGAATGTTAGCGTAAATAAACACTGATCATTACGACGAACACCGTAATTAAAGATGAAGCTTCCACAATCTATATTAGCCTTTCATAACTTGCAAACACTACGTTGCTGGAGTATACACTTAGGAGGTAGCCTACGGATGATATCTAGTTGAACATCCAGTGGGATATTGTCAGACATATTTTCTAAACAAAAGCATAAAGATTGGGATAAAGATATGAAGTCAATAGACCAAAAGAAGAAAGAAATATTTTGTTAAAGAAATTGTATTGAAGAAAGAAGAAAGTGATTGGGAACACAAGACATTAAAGGACATGTACCGTAAATCTGTGTTTTGTGGCCGTTTGTATTTTTGTTTTTTTTTCAACATATAAAAGTGAAATGACAAAAATATCCTCGTGTATAAATACAAGTTGCCCAAAAAACATAAAGATGCCCAAAAAACAATACAAGTTGCCCAAAAAACAATACGTTACAATACATGACATACCTTAAAAATACGTACTTGTGTCATAAGTTGTCGGACACATGGCAGCCCCTGGTTGGGTCCAAAAAAAGCGGTGGGCAACCTGTCTATTTTCGAATTTTAAAAGGGCGTGGTCCATAAAGTGATATGCCTCAGGGCGCGCGGTCTATTTGACCCATTTTCCCTTTTTTTATTGTTGATTATCATTCACTGATACAAATAGACAAAAACAAAAAATGTTTTGATATTTTATAGTTATTAATTTTAGGTATATATGTGTGGTCTGATTTGTATAAGTTGTATACTAAATCTTGCATTTTTCTTTTAATTGATAAAATTGGTGTCTAATTATTATTTGTTTGCTGATTTATATGTATCTTATTGTTTAACTCAAATTGTGAGGTAGGATTTATTGGTTTTAAATTCAAATGTGGTTTTGAATGGTTTATAATGCACTAAAAGTTGTAGACGAGTTCCTATATCTTTAAATATTGATTGTGGATCCACACTTACGATTTGATGAAACAATTTTGTAGTTTTATTTATAAGTTTGTTCTATGTTAAGAAGCATTTTATGAAAACTTAGACGAGCGTTGTTGTTATGTTTAAAAAATTTGTTAACATAATTTGATATTGGTAAAAGAAAAAGTTTGTTTTATACTTTTTATTACTCTTATCGTCTCTGTGCACATGTGTTTTTGAGTGTGCATATGTGTTTTTTACTGTTGTGAATTTGAAACCTTCTATGCATATGTGTTTTTACAGTTTCATGAATTGTTTCTTTTGTTTAATTTCATTTGTTATGAAATGATTGTGCATATATGTTTTGTTAGTTGTTACAGGTTTGAGTATAATGAGCAATATGAAGAATGCACATACGTATATATAAGGGCATATGGACGAACTCAACTGCACATATGCATACAAAGAGATCGAGAGTGGCCAATGAGGAAAAACACATGTGCACAAGGATTAAAAACACATGTCTAGATTTCATGGGTTTTTGAACAAGACGAGGAATACATGTGCACGCCTAAAAGATGAACCAAACTATTAAAGATATTGTATTATGCATGTGTGCGCTTTATATATTTGTAATAAAACATATTTATGTAATATTTTTTAATAAAGTTTTGTTGTCTGTATAAAATTGCATAAATGTATTAATAAAGTTTTGTTGTTTGTATACATACTTATGTAATATTTTTTATAGATACATGTGCAAATACAAAACACCTATGCATAAACGGAAAATACAATTATCACAAACTGAAAAACACATATGCACACAATGTAAAAATAAAAAATAAAAAAATCCTATAATTCGAGAACTAAAAAACGTTTTTTTTTTTTTTTTTTTTTATAAAAAAAAGTCAAATATAAAAAAAGAAATTTTACTATTATACCCTTTTAAATTAAATAATAAAAATTAATATAAAAAAAATCTGATTGGTTGACGCTGGTTCTCGCAGTTCTCGCATTTTTATTGGTTCTGAAAATAACCCTTCCCTATATATATCTCTATATTATATATAACAGGAGGCATTTGGCATTAATGCCACCTCAATGCCACCTCATTGCCACCTCAATGCCACCTAATCATTTTTATGCCACATAAGCATTATTGGTCCAACTAAGCAATTAATTGTTAATTTTCCAAATTTTATTATTTTTTTTTGTAATTTTCGGAATTTTTTTAAAGATTTTTGAAAATTGCAATTAATTTTTAATTTTCCGAATTTTATTATATTTTTTTTTGTAATTTTCGGAATTTTTTTAAAGATTTTTTAAAATTGTTTATAAAAAAGGTTCCTTGTAAGGATTGAACCTTGGTTGTTTTGATAAATAACTTGTGTGTTTACCACTTAGGCAACAAGTTATTTTGATAATTATGTTGCATGGTATAATATATAAATGGCTATAATTTTATTGGAATCATATAATAAATCTATGCAACTATGTAGGAGAATCCCTACAACTTAGGTAACCCTAAACTAAACATATACATAAAAATTATATACGGTTCATAAATTTTTTTATCAAAAACCCTAATATCCTTTTTCCTCACAATCTCATCTAATGATCCATAAAAAGTATATACAGGTTCATTATATTTGTTTTTGTGTTTTCTTCATCACATGTACATCAAACCAGGTATGTCACACTGATCTTCTAAACTTTTGTCATATTGTACATTGAGTAATTTGGCTTGAAAATAGATTTTCGGAGTATCTGGACAAAACTTGAATTCTACATGTGCAACCGTTACTTTACTTGCTCAAAACCAGTTGTCGTTATGTGCATCTGCTCATGAATCGGATAGAGTAGTGCAGCCCAACCTAGATATGAACCTGATTTGTTCATGGTTGTTGTTATTGTAGGTATAATTATAGTACCAGATGCAGGTTGTAGTAATTTACATGGAAACGCGAGCCTCTGACAGTCAACCATTCGAGGTTAGTTCACTATTAATATATTTTCTGTATTGTAAATATTTTGGTCCGTCTATATCTTTGAATTCCTATTTGGTTATTCTTTTATTTTTAGCCATGTTAAATTTTCCCTCTTAACTAGGTCAATTTCTTCACTTTGTTCTTTAAATGAAAAAAGTTATTTGTCTTTTCTTTCTCTACTAATGTTCTTTTCTAAGCAGATTATTGTGAAAGAAAAGGGTGTATTCCCACATGCGATTATTTCACCATTAACAAATGGAATGACAAGGCTTCTTTTTATCATTTATATTGTTATTTCTGCTCTTGTGGCTTTCTTACTTGGAGCTTGGGACGGTCTTGGTAAGGTAAAGTTAACATCACATATTTATCGGTATTAGTTTGTATTTCATAGTATTATACATTGCAAGCATAGTTAAATTATACGTAGTAAGATTTTACAGGGGCTCTTCAATAAAGAATGCTCAGGTAAGATGAAATTTATGATTACCATAGCTGCTTTCAAAGTTTTTCATAATCATGGTCACATAAAATGGTAATGCCCTCTATTTAAAGGATCTGAAGAAAGAGAATGTTGCACTATAATCTACCTAGATAATCTGAATTCAAGCAATCTCAGTGAAAGAATAAGTAGTTAAGTAGCTTGAGACAAAGCTGTTTGGACATCAAAAGAGAACTGATATGCAACAGAGGAAAACAATGAACCATCAACTTTAAGCAACTAGCAGACTAAGCATAACATTTTTTGATTTTTTTCCTTTTGGGAACAACTACATAAGCTAATGAAATTACTGTTTTTAATTTTTAAAAATAAATGGCTATGAGGTTACATGCTATGCATCGTTGGTGTATCACTGGAACTCCCATACAGCGAAAACTAGATGACTTATATGGGCTATTGAGATTTCTCAAAGCAAGTCCATATGACGTTTTAAGGTGGTGGGTTGATGTTATCAGGGACCCGTATGAGGTAATGACTACCTCAGCAAAAAGTTAAATAATCTACATTTTATCATTATTATTATTTAATTATCGCCCTAACATTCACAGGGGGAGATGCAGGGGCTGTAGAATTTACTCATAATCTGTTTAGGCAAATAATGTGGCGATCTTCAAAATCACATGTTGCAGAAGAGTTAATGTTGCCTCCACAAGAAGAGTGCCTCTCTTTGCTATCCTTCACAGCAATTGAAGAACACTTCTATCAGAGGCAACATGAGACTTAGAAAAGACATGTATTCACGTAACACACACAGACCCAAGGTTTACATCACTTGAGGTAAAGCCTCCAAACCTGGATTTACTTTCACAGAGGCAATTGTGAATCAAGGTGTGACAACCCGTACTTTCAGGTCATTTCTCAAAACAATTCATGCTTCACTATTTCAACATTTATCGTAAACTAGGTTTACGTGTTCCAAATTCGCGTAACCTTTATGGTTTAGCGGCGAATTCATGATCATATCATCACGAACATTTCATATGGACTAAGTTTAGTCTACATTTCATTAACATCATTTGCATCATGTTAGTTCATTCATGACTTTGCATTTCACATTAAACGCGTGAATTTTATATTAAATAAACGTTATCGCGTGAGTTATTATTTTGAAAATTTAATCCGATACTTCCAAAAATGATCCCGATATATTTTTATACTTACATTTAGTTTATAAAAACTATATTTTGAGTTTACCTAGTGTTCTAAATTTATTTTGTATATAAATCGCTAAATTTATATTATTACAACGTTTTTCTTAAAAACTACACGATAATTATTATATCGCTCAAATTTTACAAGGAATGTATTTTTACAATTTTTATGATCTCATTATACTCTACTTTGATCTATTAAAAATTACTTTTACCTAAAATTTCCTTAAATACACTAATGTATATTAAACCTTACAAGTTACATTTAAACTACACATTTCACTTACACATTTTTTTCTAACAATTACTTACACAATTTATAAAAAAAAAAAAAAAAAAG
>BPTQ01000006.1:199049893-199245705 GCA_019973895.1 Chrysanthemum seticuspe | reverse complement strand
CCTACCCATAAACTTCCGTAGATACACTGTTAGCTCAAGCTTTACCTTCATTTATTGAGCACTTTACACGCATTTTTTGGCGTACATATCACTGATACATAAATACTACTTTACTACTCTACGATACTACTACATCAATATCAGATCCCAGTTACTACGTTGGATCAAGAGATATTGGCTTCGAGACTACCGTTAGACAGTGTGGGGGTTAAATGGACAAAACGTCGCCTTACCTTAAGGACCCCTATCTGACAGTATCGTGGTGTTAGTGTCAATATAACTTGCTGGATTTCACAGCAAATTTTTGTGTAGCAACCTATAAATTATTTTCGCAAGTCTCAATGTTGTATCCAGGGTTTTCAAATATTTCAAACGCCTTTATATTTATATAATGTTCAGGTTTGCTACCAAAACTTGTAATATATTTATATTTCCGCAAACTTTATAAACTTTTGGGACCTATGTTGTAACTCTGAACGCTTTTATTAAATATCCAACGATGTGTTTTTAAACGACACTTTAGGTCGTTCAATATAACTGTGATTGTGGTGCTATGACAGTCTATCCCCAGGAATTCCATTCCGCTGCAAAACAGGTAAATTGGGGGTGTGACAGATTGCCATCAGAGCTTCGGTTATAGAGAACTAGGTTGCATCATTGACCCTAGACTATAACTACATCATCATAGCATCTCATCATTTCATCATAAATACATAGTCACTATACATGCGGTTTTTTACGCACATTTCACGAGTTATTTACTTCCATTTCGAACTCGATTGTCACATAGATGCCTTCAAATACCCATCCCATTATACTCACATCACTTTGACATGGAGAATGCCTTGTCATTCCCTATCACAATTTTAACATCAGTTGACTCAACACCGATAACATCAGACGATGACACTGAGACCTTTTAGGAGGACGAAGTTGCACCTACACCATCATGATCACTATTGATTCACGGTAGGATCAGGACAATTTTTATCACTCAGTTGGGACAGATCATACCATTGGGTAGAACTTATAGGCTTAGTCCTAATGAACCTATTTTATTAACCCACCACAAGGATTCCCATTATCATCATTGTTATCATTTTCATCATCATCATTTCGAGCACCATCCGTACCATCACATCTCATACACGATACTCATACACCTGACTTGCAGCTTGGGAAGCGTGCATGATTTGACACACCATTACCATCTACCACTAAGACTATAGACACTACACCATCTCATAGGTTTGAGGACTGTGAGAGTTCTAGGACTATTGTTGTTAGATAGCCTACTGCTCCTGCACTTGAAACACGATTAGACCACCAACAGGAACAAATAATAAGTACCTTTCTAGCTAATGTAATCTTTATCATTTATTATCTCTACGATAATCACCACCTTGTTTATTTCATTCCTTACTCCAATTGCCCAATTTTCCATCCTCTCACGACGATACATCACTATCTTACTAGGGGTTAGGCCAACTTTATTTTCGACCAATTAGTAGACTATTATTACTCGATAAGGTTCTCCTATGTATCCTACAAACCATCCAACAAATTTTATTCCAAATTATCCTGCTACTATTTCATGAAATTATTTCACTTGATTTTATTTCGAACTATTTTATCACCATCTTAGAAACGTTGTTTCATAAAGTTTTAACGCAAGTTGTTTTATTACCAACTTATCAATTGGTTTCAGTTATTTTATCAACTATTTAATATCCTCATGCGAAACGATTTTCATGTTACTCTGAAAAATCACTGAGCCATTATCTTACAAAAAAAAACGTTGAATACCATCTAAAACTTCGGAGGAACATAATACCATTTCAACAAATACAAGCATCACATCATTTGTCCTTGATTATACATGGCCTGATCACCTATGTATAATTCAGGAAGAATTATGTCATGAAAGTAACAAGCATCATTTCAAATCTCCTAAAACAATTCTCATTTAAAAGCAAAATTTTATAATCAGATAAATCGTGCATAAACATTTCTTTTTGTTAACACTCTATAGATGCTTACGCCATTTATCCCTCACTCAACCGATAAGTTAGGATTTGACGAGTGACCTTTTTAGGAAAGACTTCCTATACCATCTGTGAGGAGGATTCCTCGATACAAGAAAACAATGAAAGGATTTTGGAATTTCCAACAAGGGCTAGAAGTAAGTAGCGAGACGTTTCAAAACTCAACAAAAATCTTAAGACATCACGAGACATTTCGAACCACTATTTTGGATTAGAATCCAAATTCTGCCATTTCATAAGTACTAGCTAGACCGAGTTACAAGACTTAGTACTAATCGAATACACACTAAGCAACACTATAGGGATATACCAAGTCTTCTAACTGAGACTGTAGAACGTTCTGTTAAGCATGGCCTCAACAATATGTGAACTTCCCTACAATGAGTGTCCCTTAAAGGAAAATTTGGTTAAATTAAGGTTATCAATATAAACTTCCCCTAAGGCATTGTGTTCTCTAGAAATTCCAAGTAACCTCACTTCTATATCAAGAGATGCCACCGGTTTGAACATGTCAGACAATCAATGACTTCCCATCTACAAGTGAAACTAGAACAAACATTCTTCGACATAGTATGAGCTGATATCTATTTTCTTGCTAGCATGATAGCAATATAAGAGATGAATTATTTTAGAAGTACTCAATATTGAAACAAATCTTGAAAACCAACCACTAAACCACCTCACTTAAATATTTAAGGTTTGGGACTTTACAACATGGAGCATGGAAACACTTCGATAATCAAACAATAAACATTTTAGTCATAGAGACTAAGCACCTTAGGCAAGTAAGACTCAGGTCATGACATTCGATAGGACTAGAAACGCGAGGAATCACAACTGTTACCTATAATCTATTCTTTTCAATAAGGTCCTTTCCGACAGATTTAACATTTTGAAATCTAACACGAGACACGTGGTATCAATTCCAGCTGTACCTATCATAAGCTATTCGATTCACCTTAGACTGCTGACAGTCATTTCAGGATTTCCATGAAACCTACTAGGACATGATTACCGCCTACTATCCTCAGCTCAATGGTTAGAGCTAGAGAGCAATTTCCACATTAGATAATATGCTCAAGCCAGTATGACCTTCTAGAAATGGTTAGGCAAATCATTCTCCATCGACAAGTTTCTTTGCAACAATAGTTAGCTCATGAACACATTGACTACACCATTTGAGGCACTGTAAGGTTGAGGTATCAATCACTTATTCAAGGATTAAAATCAGGAAAGTCCGATTCATTAGTCCATAACTCATTCATGAAACAAACAAAGAAGTTATACAAATCAAGAATCAGTTACAAGTAACAACATATAGCTAGATAAGCTACATCGTTATACGATGCAAATTTGGAGATATGTCCCATAAGCCGCAAACCATTAGAAATTCAAGTTGGTAACAAATTATGTTCAAAATCTTGCCTTGGAAAGCGAAGTGCGATTCAGAAAAACATTGGAAGAACCGATACGACTCATATATCCTTACCTTTCACCGACACCGTTAGACCTAACAACGATTGAATTCAGGGACTGAATTCCTTTTTGGATGGGCGAATGTGACAACCCGTACTTTCAGGTCATTTCTCAAAACAATTCATGCTTCACTATTTCAACATTTATCGTAAACTAGGTTTACGTGTTCCAAATTCGCGTAACCTTTATGGTTTAGCGGCGAATTCATGATCATATCATCACGAACATTTCATATGGACTAAGTTTAGTCTACATTTCATTAACATCATTTGCATCATGTTAGTTCATTCATGACTTTGCATTTCACATTAAACGCGTGAATTTTATATTAAATAAACGTTATCGCGTGAGTTATTATTTTGAAAATTTAATCCGATACTTCCAAAAATGATCCCGATATATTTTTATACTTACATTTAGTTTATAAAAACTATATTTTGAGTTTACCTAGTGTTCTAAATTTATTTTGTATATAAATCGCTAAATTTATATTATTACAACGTTTTTCTTAAAAACTACACGATAATTATTATATCGCTCAAAATTTTACAAGGAATGTATTTTTACAATTTTTATGATCTCATTATACTCTACTTTGATCTATTAAAAATTACTTTTACCTAAAATTTCCTTAAATACACTAATGTATATTAAACCTTACAAGTTACATTTAAACTACACATTTCACTTACACATTTTTTTCTAACAATTACTTACACAATTTATAAAAAAAAAAAAAAAAAGATATTTGTTGACAAAAATCCCCCAAAAACCGGTTCTAGGGGGGGGAGAGGTTGCATTTAATATAGTTGGTAATTTCTTTTCTTTGATAGTATAAGTCTACACTCCAACCTTTCATTTCACTTCACATCTCATTCACTACAATAATTCATCAAGTAGTAAAGGTTTTCTTCTCTTTGTTCTTCCTCTATAAAACCGGTTCTTCAAGGTGTTTACAAGGGATCATCATCAATTTTTTTCAAGCTCAAGTTAAAAACAATCTAGATTACACTCTTATTAAGGTTTTGAAATAAAAACCTAGGGTGTTTAAGTTAAATCCTTGTTCTTATCACCTCATCATAGTTTACTTGTAAGCATATCATTTACATTTTTCATTTTTCCTTATCATTTCATATTTATCTCTTCATTTTTGGAGCAAGCATGCAAGACTTATGTTGATTTATACCATTTTTACATTATTTTTAGAGTTATATATATATAAAGGTCATCCTATAATTATTCCCTTGTTAGTATTGGTCTTGATGATGTTTAGGAACCCATGACACCCTAAGAAGGTGTATGGTAGGATTAGAATAGCTTTGGTGTTGATTTGAAGGGATTGGAATAGGTTTAGTACGATAAAAACTATTTTCGACAAGTATATAAAGTGTTCTGTCCTTATTTTGTTTTTCTGGAAAATCCGACAGTAGGCACGAATTTTTGGCCTTGATATTTAGAAAATATACTTTAAAACGAATCCGTGGTCGCTTGAACGGATTAAAACGGAGTTATAACGAAGAAGTTATGAATTTTTCAAGTTTGACGACGAAATATACATTTTCAGAAAATTTCAGCAAAGTGTTTTTGGTTTGTACGAGTCAAAAACGAGTCCTAAGCTTTATAAATTATTTCGACTTGTCAAAAATATATTAGTATACTTTGATACGAAGCTAAGGACGTATAATACGTAGAAAACGGATTTGAAACGACTAAGATATACACGTTTTCATAAAATTGCCGTAACTATTATTTTTAGAAAAATTATATTATTTTTACGAGACAAGTGTTACGGTAACTAAAACGACCATGTTTAAGGCTGTTTTTAACGATGATGTAGAACTTTTTGGAACGAAATGTCTTCTAATAAAATTAAGATCACCAATCATATTTTTCAAAACGACCAACCGTTTGTATAGCGGAGTTGTAATAAATTATTTACGGATGCTTAAACTTTGCCGAAACTCACTTTTTAAGCCACATTTAGACAAAATCACCATCTTTAACCCTTATTATCTTTATGTTCGAGACCTTTATGTCGAAAACTCCTGAACTGAAACTTCTAGATTTTGATACAAACTTTCTAAAACTGTCGAGTTCGTTTCCTAACGATCGACGCACACCATTTTACGACTAGTTTTTCGAAGCCATTTTTGTCAATTTCACGAAATTTCCGACGACATTATTTTACGACGAAAAGTGAAAATTTCACCATAAATCATTACGAAACCATTGTAGGATGACATTTTGACGTAAATACTTGTAAAGTGATTTAAGAATGGTCAAGACGTCAAAAGAGTATTTTTCGACGATAAGTATTATTTTTCAAAAACTCGCAAATGGTATAAATAACATACGAAATGCATGCATAACATTACATTGCAACTCATTACATATCATATCATTCGTAATAGGTCCAGATTAAAGTTTCACATTATACCTCGGTGTACTCACTCTTGTCATCATTCCAGTTTACCAAGTGAGTTTTCATAGCCCCGTCGTATACGCTTTTAATTATTTTCAAACCTACGGGGGAGAATACATTGCACAACATTTTATTACGATACCAAGTATGTTAAATTCATTTACATTGCTTAAGTTACCGCATTGCCAATTGAAAGTCCCCTTTACCTGAACATGAACCGTTAATCTTTGAAGCGAGGGTGAGTGGATAGATCTATCGAGGGTGACGCCTCCATCCGGGTTGGTGAATCCCAACTAGTAATACGGATGCATTTCATTTAATAACATTATTGAGTTGTCTGGCAAACACTCTTTTGGGGCCTACATTATGAACAGTCTAGTTTCGGTGTCATGGGCTTAAAGCAATTGTAACATTTTTATGTGACATGATTGTCATACCTGTAACATTTTTATGTGACATGATTGTCATACCTGTAACATTTTTATGTGACATGATTGTCATACCAGATCTATACTTGCGTAGTCGTATAAAACATTTACATAAACCTATGATTTCTCACCAACATTATTGTTGACCGTTTTAGCAATGTATTTTCAGGTAACTAAGGCATACTCATCATGGCATGGTTAAGGAACCCCTTTTGAGTCGCGGCGTCGACTTACATCATTGTACATTATGACACTTTCTTTCAAAACCATCGTTTGGACTTGTAATATATTTATATTTCCGCAAACTTTATAAACTTTTGGGACCTATGTTGTAACTCTGAACGCTTTTATTAAATATCCAACGATGTGTTTTTAAACGACACTTTAGGTCGTTCAATATAACTGTGATTGTGGTGCTATGACAGTCTATCCCCAGGAATTCCATTCCGCTGCAAAACAGGTAAATTGGGGGTGTGACACAAGGTATCGAGAATAAAGCTATCGAGATTAAAGATCCTCTGGTAATTACTCAATAGTTTCATAATAACTCAATAGTTTCAGACCGGATTAAACACTTAAGTTTCATAGCCGATTTAAACACGTGTGTTATGCAATAAAGGCTTTAATATGCATTAAATTATTTAAGTGCAGAACATGCACTTTGTATACATAAGAAATGGATGAGAATATGTTAAAATTTCATACTTTTGTTACACAGATGCCAAGCATAGAATGCAATGATGATGTGAAGTTGCAACATCATCGCTATATTATCAACTTACTACTTTCATTTTTAAAGCAAATTGGTAAAGAGCAAGAGGAAGAGATACGGGTGGAAACGATTGCTCAAGGTAACTATTCAACGTTTCAAACTATAAGACCCTTTTAGAGACCTTTCTATCAAATTAAGGTTTAAGTTCGATTCACTTATGTGCATTTAGTTTAGATACCTTGGCATTTTAAACTTATGAAATGTTACTAACAGCATCAGAGTTGAAAGAAGTATTTTCTTGCTTAGATACTTTAAATCCGGATTACTTTAAAAGCCCGAGTGGTGAAGAGTGGAAGGTTGTTGACAATCTTTGTACTTACTTGAAACTGACTTTTGACACAGCAAGTCTGCTGGCATCATCAAGTGTCCCTACAGCGAATAATTTTTTTAACGAAGCATGCAAGCTTGACTTGGAGCTAACACGTGCATCCACAAGTGAAGATAATATCATTAGCACCATTACCAAACCGATGCTAGAGGGCTTTGATAAGTACTGGAAAAGTAGTTGTTTCGTGTTGGCAATAGCGGTTGTAATGGATGACATCAAAAGTATGCCACTGATGACGTCAAAAGACATTTATTTGCAGTCAATGGTGATGACCTCTTTTTTACTTTTAAATACAGATACTAGGGATTTAACTCACTCAGGGTGCGTAATAGAGGTGCAATGCCTGTTGCATTTGCTGATTTTAAGGTATGACACCAGTTTTAGTTATATTTGACTTTGCTTTTCTATTTTTGATTCCAATTCAAGTATGTTATTCAAATGAAACTAATACTTTTAGGTGAAGCAGCTTCCACCCGGGAAACTCTACACAAATGTTCAAGATAAATTGGTATCCACGCGTGGAACAGCAGACCAAGCTCCGAATAGCAAATCAAAACTGCAACTGGAACAGGTAGTTATTGTTAAAGCTACAAATTCAGCTACCTCTATATTGATTTACATGTGTCCAAACAGCCCTTTAAACAGAATCTGTCCAAACATCCCCTTAGACCGAATCTGTCCAAACAGTAAAACGGTATAAGTAGGTATTAGTTTATAAGTTTATGACCACGCCTAAAATAGATTGACCATTTTGCTAATGGAACTGAAAATGACTGTTAATTATTAATATGATTAAAGACTGTTTGGGTAATCTTATTAAGTATTAGCACCAGAGGAGTATATGGGAGAAACGGGCGTGATAGAAAATTTTGCATGGGCCTGTAGGAGGAGAAGAAGCAGGTTGATAAAACTGAGCTGCACTGTTGTTGTTTTCTTATAAGCTCGGGAAAACACTTGATATTGGCTCATTTGGGAAGGTGAAAATTACAGAACATACATTGACAGGGCACAAAGTTGCCATGAAAATCCTTAACCGTCGCAAAATAAAAAGGTATGGATTGTTTTACAATGATATCAATACCACAACTTTCTTAATGTATGCTTTTCTTTTGTATCTTTCGTATGGCCAAAAAGGGCACGTTATGCTGCAGCCTGTTATTTGTAATCGCAAGAGTTTTGTGCAAAGTCACCAGGCACAGCTACGTCAAATTCCTTTTCTGTTTCTTTTTAATGATAAATGATTAAATCATGTTATATTTACTGATGTGAGGCCATACTTATATTGGTTGTGCTTTTGAATACACGAGATACTATTTACTACTGATTACTCTCCATAACCACGAGCTTAAGTTAACTGTATTGTCGCCCTCTGCGCGCGTGAGAACCACCCTGAACCCGATTTTCGCCTTTTAAACGAGCTAAGGGTACAAAACCTTAAGCCTGATGAAGTTACATTTAGTAGCTTGATCAAGTGTTTTCATGATGTTAGCATGTTGAATGTGTTAAAGGGTTTGGTTTATAAGTTCGGGTTTAGTGGAAATGTGGTTTTGGTTAGTGGGTTGGTTCAGAGGTTTATGATGTGTGGGTGTTTGGATTCTGGTGTTTAAGGTCCTATGTTTAGAGAATGGGAAGCTGCTGAGTGAGCTTGAGGAGATGAGGGATGTAGCGCGGTCATCTTTTTGAAACATCATCAATGCAGCTTCCAGATTCAAGAGCTATCAAACACGTACTGCAACAAGCAACAACAGTGTTTCAAGATTCAATATTCGTGTGCCTCCACAAGGACCTGAACCTGTACGTCAAGTTGATAAGTCTTTTTATAAATAATTAATACGTTAAGCATGAATTCATGATTACGAAAAGAATATTGTTACAATAAAGTCACTAATAATCCGTATTTGAATACATCGATTTCGGAGATTGTATGCAGTAAAGAAAGACTTTGGGTAACTTCAACCGGTTAGGAAAGTAGATGAATATACTGGGTTCATAATATGTTTGTTATCTCTTTTAGATTAAGTAAGTTTGATGATATCTATTTTAACTCAACAGGTGATTCAACAGAAAGCTGAGGCAGCAACTCCATCTGCTGAGGTGGCAAAGGAGGTTGTTGATACCACTTCTCCTCCTAAAGTTGATTTTGCTACTGATCTTTTTGATATGCTATCAATGGACGTTGGTCCTACTGAGAAAGTTCCAGTAGCAGCTTCTTCCACAGATGATCTATGGGCAGAATTTCAATGTAAGTTTACACTTCCCTTATATATACTAAAATGCAACCTCTCTTTATGACTCCATTTTCTTCACATTAACTGTGCCTAAATCATAGCCGTTCAAAATAACAGTAAAATTTTAACTGTCCTTATTTGTCGTTGCAATTCTGGACATTTTATAACTTAATAGATATTACCATGACTCCATATCACTTGACATATTATAAAATGTTGGTGCCTTACCTATTTGGTTGTTTCATATGCGGGGTGGCACTTAAAGAATTGGGCCATGGTAAATTTCTTTTGAGGATAATAAATACGGAGTATTTTTTGAATAAAACTACTTAAGAGGTATATTTTTCCCCCTTTGATCCATTTGTGTTAGATATAACTTTCCCCATTTGTCATTAGAGATAACACATAACCCAAGTAAACTTTCCACCTTCAGGATTGAACAGATGGTTATTATACTTAAAGATACTATGCTGACTGGCATTTCCCGAATTATATTTGCAGCTGCCGGTGAAGTAGCAATTACAGGTACAACAGATGTTACAAAACCTGTTGACAATAATAAGGCCAAGCCCTCTTCTGGAATAGAAGATTTATTCAAAGATTCACCGAAAAGCCTAAGAAGGATGTCAAAAATTATATTATGAGCCTTTTTGAGAAGGTATATATTTTTCATAAAGGATGTTTTGTCTTCTTTCACTGTATCAATTTGCGTTGTTTATGATAGTCACATTGTGGTCTTGATGGTTTTGACGACATTGTAACCGCACCTTCAGCCCCTCACCTTGAGTTAATGATATTGGATTTTGCGACAGGGTCAGTTCGTGAACGGCTTAGTTCTCTACTTTTTGTCACCTGTTTTCTTAAACTGATATGGGGTTACTAATACCTACTATTGTGCCGATCAAACCCAGTATGCTTATAATTTATATCCCAAAATCATTATCTGAACACAATAAGTACCCTATTGTAAGTTAATATTGAATATGTAATTTATGAGGCTGCTGATTTGATGTAGGTGATTGTAGCTGGTTTGTAAATCGTCTTTTGATATCTCAATATAGAATTATGTATGTTACTCTTTCTTATAGTATCAGTTGCCATGACATGAGATAATCACTTTACCAATAGTTGATGTTAAGTACCAAATCAAAGTTTTCTTATAGTATCAGATGAAGAACAACTTGATGACAACCAGAATCATACCGGTTCTCGGTACGATGTACGGTTTCGATTCTATGATATTAGCCCAAAAAAAATAAGTGATAGCAAAAACGGTACCGGTACCAAATTAACAACCTTCTTACAATAAAGAAAAATATGTTAATAATAATTATAAGTCATGCCCGCCCAATAAAATTATTTAAAGGTTAGATTTAAGATCATTTGAGGACAAAAGATTATTTACATACTAAGGGATCAATCTCCACCCTACATTTTTATTTGATCTAATGGATGAGATTAATAATAACAATTTAAAAAACCCACTTTCATCATTTTTTTTCAAATATTAATATCTTTCAAACCGTTAATCGTTAAGCGAAAAAAAATATATCATTGCGACGAGCATTTAATTATCTTTCTATAGATAGACACTTTGATATACTTTTGACAAAAATATTTTTTTCGTATTTTTCACGTTTCTTTTTTAAAGTTTTTTCATTTTTTTACGTTACTGAATTTTGCATTAAAAAATCATATATGATAAAACACTAATTTGAATATCACATGTGATATTAGTGTAATATCATATATGATATGTAATATCACATGTGATATTAGTGTAATATCACATGTGATATTAGTGTAATATCACATGTGATATTAGTGTAATATCACATATGATATTACATATCATATATGATTTAACACTAATATCACATGTGATATTCAATTTAGTGTTTTATCATATATGATTTTCTTCATGCAAATTTCAGTAACGTAAAAAACGAAAAAAATAACGAAAAAACGTGAAAAAAACGATTTTTTTTTCTTTTTTCGAAAGTATATCAAAGTGCCCGTCTATAGAAAGATAATTAAATGCTCGTCGCGATGGTATAAATATTTTCACTTAACGATTAACGGTTTAAGAGATATTTAAATTATAAAAAATAGGTGAAATAATAAAATGCTTTTAATCTCAACTATTGATTTATTTTCAAATGGATGGTGGAGATGAGTCCCTTAGTATGTGAGAAAAGTTTAGTATGTAAAATAACTCTACTCTAATATTATATAGAATGTCTGGTCAATAGCAACCTTTATTTTAATGTTATTAGCTTTTACAAATATGTTACACATTTAATATAGAATGTCCGATATACTTTGGACAAGTTACATAAGAAATAATACACAACAACAAATACATACGATATAAAGAGATACTCTCTCCGTCTCAAAATTTAAGTTCAATTTAACTTTTTAACTCGAACTTTGATCTTAAATATTTTTGTTTGTATTATATAACACTTGATGAAAGTTATACCAAATGAAAATACGTTTAAAACACAATCAATTTATATATTTTTTATCAAGTATTATATAATAATAACAAAATATTTAAGGTTAAAGTTTGATTAAAAAGTCAAATTGGACTTATATTTTGGGACGGAGGTAGTAATTAGTTATGATAATCACTAATGACCATTAACAACACGACAATTTCTCCTAACTTCCCCTTGACCATTTGTAAGGACTTCAACAGCCCCCATATGCACCATGGACTGAGCAAATTGATCAAAGAAAACCTCAGGGTTTTCCAAATCCTTCGTTATCTTTGCCGATTGTTGGTTTGTGAGTAACGCTGCGTCAGATACAAATAAACCCTTATGTTGGTTTAAAATTCGATAGTAGTTGGAATCAAATGAGAGAGAGCTCTTAGGATCCATTTCAAGAGGAGTAGCTGGAATTATAGGGTTTGGACACGAAGTTCTTAGTGTTTGGGCGTAAGCTGCGTCAAGTGAAGGATCAGCGTCTCCTACACCCGTAAAGTTGTAAAGTCTTCTTGTGACGAGGGCGCAACGTGACATCCCAATTGTATGTGCCCCTGGTTATATCCAAAAAGTTTAATCGAGCATAAACAACAACGTTTTATAAGAGTAGAATATATAAACATGCACGCATTTAAGAAAAGTTGTATACCTGAAAGTGTTACAAGATCAATAAGGTTAAGGCCTTTGCTTCCAAATTGGGATGCTAGAGTTGTGAAATTGGCGTTAGCAGATGGTAAATTGCCACCAACTTCTGAAGCTAGTGAGACTCTTCCATCTTTCCTTCCCGTAAAAACTGGCCATGCATCCCTTCGAAACTAATTTTTGATGTGGATGAAACCATGAGTTCCAAAAGAGTGAAATAAAAGTGTGAAACGTACGTTTGTCACTTCTGTCATTGATTACCGAGTAGGTAATTTTACTCAGAAAGTCAGAAGTGAGATTGCAACTAGAATCCTTTTTTTTTTCTTTTTCTTTTTTTCGTTCGGCACAAGCTTTTAAATGTGATGTTGTTGAATTAAAATGTCCTTTAAGTATACTATCATAAGCTAAACACTTTTATGTGAACTGACTTACTTGGAATGATACAGCATCTCTAGCTGCCAAGGCAACGATGTCAGCACAAGAAACAATTCCTGGACAATCGGCTTCCAGCTTTGTCTTTATTTCATCAATGACCTCGTATCCAGAAATAGATCTATTTGGTCCAGCTGTCTTTTCTGTTGTCGTATTTTGAGTAGGATCCAGTAGAATTGAACCATCACATCCCTACAAGTTCAAAAAGTTATTCGCCATGCTCAATCCTCAACACTAGCAAGCAAGACATGTATCCCTTTTTTCTAGTTAGCTCTAAGAAAACAAAACAGAATTACTATGCTCAAGTTTATCTAAAGGTTCAAGCTTCGATCTAACACAAATTTTATTAATCATGTGTGCATCAACATACATGCAATCATGAGAACAAAGTTTTATCACTACATTATTTATTTAATTTGTCTTTTTAAGGAAATTGACACATTCATAATAACTTACATAACGATGCATAGTATTAATAAAGATGATGGATTGCTTACCCTAACAAAACAGTCATGGTAATGTAGCCTTAGAAGCTTGGCTGCCAAGGAAGGATCTGCAGCTACTTTGCTCCATACAATCCCCCTCACTGTATTTTCAACCGACACCGAACCACATCTTTTCTCATAATATCTCATCTTCAACCCTCCGCCACCACCATGGCCACGGCCACGTCCATTACCATTTCCATGACCAGCCATGCACCCGGCTACCAAGATGGAAGCAACCAACAATACAAAAAAATTCCTCATCATGTTTTCCTTTAAGGGATATATTTCACGTACTTGACGTGTTTTGAGTTTTAGACCACCTTCTATTGCAACCCTTTATATAGACATACCCAACCATGTCAAGCATTGACATTTGACACGGCATCAGTTAAATTATTTTATCAGAATAATTATACTCCCTCCGTCCCAAATTTTAAGTCCAGTTTGACTTTTCAAAGTCTTTTTCTTCCGACTTTGACTGTAATTATTTTTTTTCGTGTTATATAATACTTGATGAAAAATATATGAATGGATTTGTGTTTCAAATGTATGTTCATTGGTATACTTTTCATCAAGTATTATATAACACGAAAAAAAATAATTACAGTCAAAGTCGCATGAAAAAGACTTTGAAAAGTCAAACTGGACTTAAAATTTGGGACGGAGGGAGTATTAGATTCAAAGATGAACTGTAATATATACGTGATTTCCTGTAAAATCAGTCATCATGCACATGCTCTAATGAATTATTTGAACAAATACCTTGTGTTCTCTTAGACTCGATGTAGTGGTGATCACCAAACCAACCACACAAACATACCCTAAATATACCTCGCAATACACACGAAAAAAAGTCTTGTCAAGAACTTGACCAAAAATCACCTCTAAAACTTCGCTTTCACGCGTGAAGGAGGAAAGGGGTAATGGTGCATGACGCATCATTAGGGTGCTCAAGGCGTGGTTGATGCCCGTATTAGGTGTGGTCTCGGTGTTTAGTAGCAAAGTTCATATTACGTGAAATAGATAATATGTTGTTCAGTTGATGTACTAATAATACTTTTGAAAGGTACATATCGGTATAACATTACACATCATATATAGCTTAAGTTCCATTTGATCCTTTTTTTGGATTTCTAAATTCCCAGTATGATATGAAAATGAGAATCTATATACAAGTCTAAATTTAAAAGCGTCCCTCATATCAATTGTCAAACTAGAGCTAGATATACTCGTCTCTAATCACTTGGATTGACATGGTTAAATAATTTAGGGCTAATAACCTATTAAAGCATCATACTTGTCATAAAAAGCAGTTCGACGTAGCAAATAAAAAAAATAGCTCTTTTGGCTACTATACCCGACTATTTTGTCTTTATTGGGCATTATTTTACTTCCCCAGCCGGTTAGTGCCACGTATCCGGTTTATTTGCCAAGTCATTTTTTCACCTATTAAATATATTAACCTTTATAATGCCACGTCATTTTATAAATACACATCACATTTTCCACATCACATTTATATCCCCTTTGGCTACTAAACCCTCTTCTCTTCCATCCTTGTCTTTCTTTCTTTTCAGCCACCACCAAGCACCACCTTTTTAACTCATTTTAACACACACACACAACTACTCTTCCTTACACATTTCATCCACTGATATGCTCAATGATATCTTACATGCATCCCCGAATTTGAGGGTTATCCACACGAGATATAAAAAGAAAACGTTTGTTTATTAGTTTTTCATCATCAGAAACGTTTAGGTTTACATTAAACCGGTTAGGGTTTAGTGAAAAATGAATAAATTAAAAGAAGAAAACGGCGTGCGAGCTTACCCACGAGAGGAAGATGGGGAGGGTGGTGGCTCACGGTGGTGAGACTTCGAACAGGTACCAAACGGGGTTTATGAGTCTCTAAGAACTCCAGAAATGATGAGGGGAAAAAGATCTATGCGGCCGTAGTATTATTTGAGGTGGCCGGAATCTTTGCCGAAAATTGTACGGCGCCTGAATAGTGATTCCACCACCACCATTATTTGGTCCCTGTCGTGTTCTTGAGAGAAAGTATAAAGGCTTTTTTGTTGATTTCCATTCGCAGTCATTGGCTTCTAGGAGATCCTCAGTTTTGTTACCTTTTGTAGATATGCACGTGGGTAGAAGAAAACGTGTGGGGAAGAAGAAACCTTCTTGGAAATGCACGTGGGTAAAAGAAAACCTGTGACGGAAGACGTCTTACAATGGATCTATCACTTTTAAACTTGACTCTAAAAGTCAAATGTGGAATAATGGTAGTGGTAGGTGGTAGGTGGAAAATGACGTGGCCAACTAACTGGCAACCGGTTGAGCAAATGGTAAAATGACCAATAAAGACAAAATAGTCGGGTTTAGTAACCAAAGGGGCTATTTTTTTTGTTCGCTACGTCGAACTGCTTTTTGTGACAAGTATGATGCTTTACCATAGATCCAATTAACCAATCATATTCATTCATTTTTCTTAAAAAAAAAAAAAAAAAAAAAAAAAAAAAAAAAAAAAAACTTTCACCATTTTTTTGAAAATTAAATATCTCGCAAACTGTTAATCGTTACGCGAAAAAAATCATACCCTCGCGACGAGAATTAAATTATCTTTATATAGATATTCACTTATATATATTTTTAACGATTTTTTTTTCAAAATTTCGGCCTAGAAAATCATATGTGATTTTTGAAAATCACATGTGATTCGATTTTTACAAATCACATATGATTTTTGCAAATCATATGTGATTTGTAACAATCATATATGATTTGAAAAAAATGATATATGATTTGATTTTACAAATCATATGTGATTTTTGAAAATCATATATGATTTTTGAAAATCGTATATAATTTTACAAATCATATGTGATATTTTTAGTCAGAATTTTTGGAAAAAAAAAGTTTGTCGAAAATATAGAGAAGTGCATATCTATAAAAATATAATTTAATTCTCGTCGCGATGGTATATTTTTTGTAGTTTGAAGATTTACCGTTTGCAAAATATGTTATTTTAAAAAAAAAGTGAAAAATGGTTTTTTTTTTTTTTTTTTTTTTTTTTTTTTTTTTTTTTTTTAATTTTGATAAAAAAATGGATGGGTAAAATTGATTTATTAGATATATGGTAAATATGAGATATATATTGATCTCAACTCTTCTTTTTATATGTATCGGACAATTTCTTTTTTGCTATTATGTGTACTAAACTTGATATTTTTGGCATTTTTGTGTGCTTTATGACTATTTTGCCCCTCTCGAGTTTATAAAATGAGAGGCAAATGGTCATAAAGTACACAAAAAAGCTCACAAAATCGAGTTTAGTACATATAATAGCAACAAAAAAAAATTTGTTCGATACATATAAAAGAAAATCATGACAACTATAATAAAATGCCATTAGCCAAAATAAAAAATAAAAATACTAAATTTAGTTACTGGCTAGCTTTAAATTTTATCTACTAATATTAATGTTTCCCCTTGGATTGTATAAAGTTACATGCACAATATTTATGTACTTACGATTCCAGTTATACTCAACTGTCTTGTCACGAGATTCGCAATGAAAGCCTTGTTTGCACACTTTTTTCAGTTATAATCACAGAACCAAAATCTATGCATGTTAATTCCTAACATTTTGAATTAAAGCAGGTTGGGGTTTCTTGATACCAAAAAATTGACCTACGTGAGTAAAATGTTACCTAAAATTGACCTTAAAAACCAAAACATGCACTTAGTTTAGTGATTAGAATTGAAAAAAATGTCAAATATGATACATTCCCAAATGATTATCCTTTTATTTTCTTATCAGTATACACAAATTATTAACACGTATGATTGCATAAATGCATCCCTTCTTTATCATGCAAAAACATGGTTGCGGAATCTCGGAACACATAAGTTAATTATTGGTATTACATTTGATAAATGATTGCACGAAGAAATCAACCAATTAATCCGCAAGCGCAAAGCTCGGTTAATATTTTATTCATTAACGTATATTTTGATAAGTATATTTAGATACTTGTTGAAATTGTTTCTAAAAGCTTCACTATTGTTGTTTAGAAACAAGTTTTGTAAAAACATCAAGAGGTTCATATTTTTCTTTAATCAGAAATGATACTTACTTCATGGTTAATGGAACAAAAAGGTTAAATATTATAAACTTAAACTCTCTCTTAGAGCATTAGGTACTCATGGTGTCATGGGTTTGACGTCATGAGTAAAAGTATTATCACATCACCATTTTTTCATATAACGTCAAAATCTATAACTCAACACAAAACACCCTCCTTCCATTTATGATAATATAAGATACTCCTCTGTCTCACTCATAACCCAATAAAGGACAAATAAAAAAAAAAAAAAAAAAAAAAAAAAAAAAAAAAAAAAATACTCACGGTGTGGGTTGGTCACTACGACGCAAGGGGCTCAGCACTATTAAACTCCAAAATAAATTTGAAGGAACAAATTCTATCTTGACTACAAGAATAACCCATGAACTTTGCAACACTTCAGGAAACAACCCTTATGACTACCAGTTACGTATAGCGTTAAATTGTTCCACAGAAGTGCACTACATTCATGACACTTATCTGGTATCTCAAGTCTGAGGATAACTATTCATGATTTACTTAATAACAATATCCATAAAGTAAAATCATGTAGTTGGGATAAGTCCTATATTCAATTCATTGAATATTATCTGAAATTGGTATGATTTCTCATCAATATACTTTCAAGTATATTCTACCACATCTCTCAGATTTGTCTTAGTTTAATGATACTCCCATATCATTAATTGACAACGGACGATTTAGAATAAATAAATTTATTCACGGATTAAACATGCAAATATAGGATACAATATATTATAAAATCAAACATACCAAGTATTTGATTTATTATAACAATTGTTTAACATCCCTTATCCAAATACTAAATAGATCAATGCATGAAAAATTCCAGTTGATGAATTATGCCTCAAGTAATGACAATCATACTTGTTGACAAGGCATAAATCAACCAACTTGATCTATCGTAATTTTGATAATACTTATTTTAATAATTCAATTAGTGAAATCCTTGTATGTGTGCATTCACCAATCCACATAATAATTCATAAAGTGTGTGACATCCTCTATCACCAATTTATGACAATTTAAACTTTCAAACATTTTAAAGTTTAAAGTATTCTTATTCTTTTAATGTATAATGCAACTGCGCTCTTAGTAGCACAACTAGTTCACATGGCCATTAACAAGGATGAAATCCTACCATGACTAGTATTGAGTGTCATCTCAATTAAACCAGCATCATTGTATACAAACAACAATATGCTCATTAAAACTCCGTAAACTTTAATATCTTATTGTGTAATGTTTGATGTCTTCCAAACTTTCAAGTTTGTAGCTGATGACAATTTTCACAACAATTGACATATTGTTCATCCAGAGAATATAGGAGCAATTCCAGGCTGAGGATGTATGTAAAACCCTAATATCGTAAACGTGTGAAATGACCATAATGCCCCTCAAGCAAATAATTCGTAAAATAAATCAAACTCGATAAATACTTAATTTATAACGATTTTCATGAGACATTGATAATAAAACTTACACTTATATAAAAGAATAAATATAACACAACTCAAAGTCATATGGACTAGATAATGTATATGTAATTGACATTAAATTAAAATGTAACTAAAGTATGTATGTTAAATATGGAAGATGAATTAATTTGATTTGGTCCTTGCTTTGGTTTCTTTTTTTTCGGCTGATATCACACGCCTAGGCCCATGATTTTTGCTAAATTTAAACCACCCTATCACCTTTTATAGGCCACACATCTCAGTCAAATAAAACCCTAGCACACCACAAGAAAAACTATACGGCGTTCTTCTCCATTCCTTTTTTTTTCTGTCGACTTCCAACCAGGCCAAAGGTAAGCTTCGAGACCTTTTTGTCAAGGCTATTATTGTGGCGTTACAAGTTTTGATTTGTTCGTGTTGTGGTTTGTTTTGTACCTGCTGCTGTCGTGGGCTTGTAGCACCAAGAAGGTGATTGGTTTTGCTTCGTTTTGTCCTTGTCTCTTCCTCCTTTGTACACGCATCAAGGGTAATATTACATCACTCCGTTTTCATTTTTCTTCTGATTTTTGGTCGTGTGAATATGGTCTATAGGCACATGGTTTATACATAATACATGTCTCCTTAAAAGGTTAAATGTAAGCTATGGAATGTCTAGTATATAATCACACAAAATCACGAGATAAACCTTGCTTATGTCGACTTGCGCTCGCTATAAATTCTGGTTGTCTATTAATTCTGGTCGTGGGTTTCTCCCACCATGCACATGATTCTGTTCACATTAACATGTTGCGTAAACGACTAAAGCTAATCTAACATATTGCTATGTAAAATCATGACTTAAACCACTATATATATGTCAACAAGGTACATAAATCTAAGCTCCCTTGAATCTGTTTTGAAAATGGCATGCACATGTTTTGCTACTGATCTTGTCGCATAAAATGTTAAGTATAAACTACCTAAAATCATGTTATGTGTCGACTACATGTGCACCAAACATCTTGGTTTTGAATCTGATCTTGAACCTTTAAAACATGTGTTTCGTTTACTGTTGTAAGGCTTAAATAATTTCAAAAAAAAATGCATGCATATATAATATACAAATGGTCACACATAATGAAATGGTTAAAAGATTGTAGGGACTCTTTTCTGTACGTGAGATCATAAAAGAATCACAATTTCAGTCTAATATTTCATACCATATGGAAATTATTCATGGGTCTAAATATATGTCATTGATCAAATATACTTGTGGCTTAGTTTATAAAATGAGTTGCTGGTACTCATATACGAATAATTTCGTTTAAGTGATTAGTCAAATTGAATGCATTTTTTTCATATAAAATAATCACTTCTAAGTAAAGAAAATCGGGTGTTCGATTCGATGAGTTGCTTTCTTTTTGTCATAATACTTTACATAATAATGATGCCGAGTCATTAAGTGTCTAAACGCTATACTTAGTTAAACAATTTAGCTTGAAATGAAATAATCATCAAACAAGTAATTTGCACCAGTTTGTACGTGAAACAGAGCTAGCACAAAGAAGAAGAATATACATTTCATATAAGGGAATTACTATTTCTATGCTTTGGTCCTTGTAGTTTTAATATTGTTACCAATTAACTTACTTACTTTATCAAATTTACCTTGTTAACCAAATACCTTTCAAAATGAGTCCTAATGATATTTTACATCTTTATAAATATTATAAAAATAAACTGTTATGTCAATATGGAAAACTACTATTTATGGAAACTTACTAAATATAAAACATGCTAATTATGGAAACCTGCCTAAAATAAAATGGAAAGCCGTCTAAAATGAGTAATCCAATCTTAATAAGCGTTATCTAATTCGTATAGGTTCCGGACGACGGGATTGACCTTCTTTTCTTGGTTTTACTTTCATTGTGATTTGCTCGGAATAAGGTACAGATATTCTATCCCTTTTCAGTAGGGATTCCTCATAACTTTTCGATCCTTAACTTTACTTCACTTATGATATTCCTTTGCTATAATTTCCTTATGCTATGATCCTGTTGATATGATCCCGACATAATCCTTTGATATGATTTTGTTCGCTATGATATTCGTTTGTTATGATTCTGAACTTCTGATTATGAACCTCATGATTATGAACTCTGATATGAACTTTGATATGAACTATGATATGAACTTTGATATGAACCCTTATGATATGATATGATATGATATGATATGATTATGCTTTGACCCATCAGTTTGATACCCGAGCCAAATATGTTTTCCTAGTCATGAAGGTAACATGACCGTGTCATTGATGCACCAATGGCATGACTCCAGTGTGTACGAGTGATGATACACACCGTCCCCTATTATGATATGATATGATTATGAGCTCACTATATGTATATGATTTGGCCACTGGGGGGCGTATGGATGCATCCTAGATATGATATGTTTCGAGGGATTTGATCTGTTTGGAGATATATATGGTGAATGATGTCGGGTGCAATCCGCATCTTCACAAATTCTGGGAGCTAGCTACTCCATTTGTTACTGAGGTCTCCCCTCCTATTATGTATGGTATTCCGAGGTCACCCCTCCGAATACAATGGCTACTTGTGATATGATATGATATGATATGTTTCCGGGCTCGGGTAGATTTCTGATAACCCTTACACTTTTGATAAACCTATATTGTACCTTCCGTATTCCCCAACGCACCATAATCTGTATTACTTGTTCATTACTCAATACCCTTATATGATTCATTTTTACCAAGATATAGATACTCCATTACATTGATCTGTCACACTTTCATTCCGTGACTTCAGACTATGGTTCCATTCACGTACTGGGTTATTATATGCTTATTGAATTTGATTATGCTATTCATGTTTTATGTGACTACTGATTATCCTGCTATGATGTGATTAATATGTGGTTATCTGAGTTACCTGTCTTCAACTGATGATATGTGATCTCACTGTTATGTGACCCTCTGAATTGTCTGGTGACCATGCTAATGTGTAATCGATAGTTTTGTCTGTTTATTATGTGTACTTGTTCAGATAATTTCGTGGACTATGATTATCTGATAGTTTCCTTATCTGCTTGTTGTTGACCTGCCATGTTGCATTTCGGTTTATGCTACGGTTTGATTGGGTAAATGGTTCAGCTTGTGACGTCTGGCTTGTTAATTTGTTTAGTTGCCCTGCTATGTCTTTAATTCATTTAATTATATCTTTTTACTGTATTCCTACTTATTACGTGTGACTACCATGTGTTGACTGCTGTTAGTACTTCCGCTGTTATGATACTGGTTATGTTTTCAACTAAGGGTTTTGACCTGTGTGAATTGCCATGCTCACTTATTAATTAATTGCTTCCGCTTGCCTTAAATTTCTCTTTGACTTGTATGGCTTATGATTTCCTGAATTGATTGTATGCTGTATATGTTGTGTTGATATGACGTCTGCTATGCTTGCTTATGTTTCAGTACTTGTATGCCTGGTTTGTATGTGCTTGTATGCTTGTCTTGATGCTTTGCTTTGCTTCGTTCTCCTGGTTATAGGTGCTTTGGATATCTGTATAATTGTGTTCTGCAGGATCCTCATTGACTCATTGTCCTCATTTCGCTGCGACTTTGTTATCCGTTCCCTTTGTTTCATTTCGCATTTCAGATTTTATTTAGCTTTCGTTTTGTTATATCTGTTCACTGGGCTTTTTAAGCTCAGCCGCATTTCTTTTCCTGCGGCAGGTTTTAGGTTTGAAGATGAGCTTTGATTGGGCCGAGAGGTGGATTATCTTAGTGGACTAACCCTAGTTACCTTATTATTTTGGACTTATTTTGGCGGGCTTTTGTTTTGAGATTTCATTTTATCTTAGACATTTTGGGTTTTGTAATTTTCCTTGTAAATAAATGTTTAAATGACTTGATACTTTATTCTTAAGACTTCCGTTTTTAATTGTATGTTCTGATATGACACCAGAATGTGACACTTCTACCCTTGTCGGGTTGGGGTGTTACAATGTCATTCTATTAGAATATTCATTATACAAGTTATCTAATAACTTTTAGTTAGATATCAATGTTGTCAAATCATCTATCATTTAAGAATGATACAATAATTTTAATACAAAACATGATGTACGTGATGAATTTACAGGTCAAACTTATACTTTATTCATGTTTTATCTTGTCAAAAGATATTTATCCATTTCCCAAATGATATATCATGTTTTATTAGAATCATTTATTTTACTGCACATGTTTATTGATAATAAACACATATATTCTAAGGTTGTATGTTTTAATTCTTAAATCTTACAAGTGAAGTTTCATTCAAATATAAGACTTAACATTTAGCTTACAAGGAATGTTACTTCCTATATGTTATACAACATATAAGATTTAAAACCTTAACATAATACTCCCACTAGCTTTCAGGAATACTTAAAATTTATCTTATTTCAATTATAAATCAAAACTAGGATTTAATAATTAAACATAAGAATAATTTCATAAATGCATGCATTTATCCATTCATGAATTATTGCACTTCGTACACTACCAAAGATTATATGAATTCAAAAAAACCTTTCGATTATTTACCGTTCTCGCCCAAGTAATTTCTCAATAAAGAGTTTTGATATTCCATTTTCATATTTCATATTAATGAAAACAAATATGACAATTATCATCTTTATATATTTAATGTGTCTAGGAATGAATTATTTAATCATAATTAATTGCTTAATTATGATTAATAATCTTGTCATAAAACATACATTAAATATGTGTACAATATTGTCCATATGATTTCTACATAGAAATTCAAACCACTAGGGTTTTTCATCTCTTTGAAGAAACTCATTTCCATTCTCTAGTCTAACTATTAAGATAAACCAAATTTCAAAAATTGATTATCTTTATGGACAACATCTTTAACATTCATAGTATGAGTAATTTACCCAATTCAATATTTGGCAATCCATCATAATGATTATCAGGTTTACTATAATCCTGTAACTCATGTTCTTCCCAGCATCAAATATCTGAGATATCCTTGAAGATCTATGAATGAAAATTCCATCATCTTGAGGTTAACATTTCATATCTAACCTCATCATGATATTTACTAGTGTATTAAGAAGATTATGTATCTTGTAATTTTATCTTTCAAGATAAAAAAAACTCCCACTTGCCTTTTGTAATATATAGACTGTCTATATATACTTAGCAATTAGAGCAAAACTACATTGTTCTCTTTTTAGGACATTACAAATACACATTGATAATTCCTGACTTTTGTTTGTTAATAACCTATTCATAAGTAGTTTAACAAAATTTCAGAATCTTCAATTTTTAAAACTTAATGTGATTCATTACATTCCATAATAAAACGGTGTTTTATCAATCTTCTAGGTTGGAGTCATATTGAGTATATTCAATCCATACTCAATTTTCTAACCTTGTTACTTTTTAAGAAAGAAGTTATGGTTATTTTTAAGAAAGAAGTTATGGTTATCTTGAATCAAACAAATCAAATAGAGTTTGATTCTTCTAACTGAACATACCATCAACTTGTGGTATTCAGTAGAATTAATATTGTAAGACAATCTAACAATATATAAGATAAACATATTCCTTTTGGCTTACCTATTTACCAACTAAGTCAACTTAATGGTATAATAGACTTTTCAAGCCAATTACATGTTTTATAACACAAGTACTTTTTAACCAAGTCACTTCATATCCATGTCTTATCAAGAAAACATAAACTGTTATAATCCCATTATACGTTATAAATCATTGATCAACTCAATGACTTTTTGTATATGTCTTAAAAAAAACATAACAAGTTAACGTCTTACTTTATTATAAGTCTTAAAAGACTTTATGTTTATGTCTTTACAATGAATCATAAACATTTTTAACTAAAGTAATTATGAACACAACTTTTGGTTTCAATAGTAATTTCAAGTTAATTTATTTACTTCACAATAATGTATGACTACATTATATTTTCATTTATGTCATTCCAAAATACATAAATAAACAAGTTGAAGTATTATTAGATTACTTCATTTATTTATGTCATTCTAATAATACATAAATATTTAATTTGAAGTAGTCTTATATATCATTTTGACACATATTCTAAATACTTGTCTAATTTAGAAACTGCAAATATGTCCATGCAAGATCTGACTTCACATGAAGATTTACTTTGTTGTTGCAATCTCACCAAGTTCTGACATGACGTAAATTGCAACACCAAGTGTTTCTTGAATTAGATATGTACAAGTCATATTAGAATGTTAGTCTCTTACCTTGCAGTCAAGAGAATCCTTTAAATCATATACCTATATGTTGTACCTTGCACACAATATAGATTTCTCCCACTTGTGCATGGAACAACATCATGTAGCAGATAAACAACACGACATATGTTTGTTTATGTGACTAATATGATTGTGTCATTGATATTAGCATAACTAGTAGATGTAGAACCACTTCATTGTCTAATAAGGAAACGTACATGACTATCCTTGAAAACATAAGTATCTACAAGTGGAAAGTAATTATCTTAAGACATTCTAGAGATAATCTGGGTTACTACCATGATGACAAAGCTTGTAACTCCCACTGAATTAGAGATCATTACATTAATTCCTTATTCAGTAATAAGAACATAATACTCCCACTGGATTTGACAACATTGTAAGTGTTTCATTAACCAGTGAAAGAAAATAGTGTTCTATTTACTTCCCTACACTTTTGAGAAAGTCCATACATAACAATTACTTATGTACTAAAAGAGTGTATTCTACTATGTAGATGATGAACTATCCGTCAATGCCATTAACTTGAAAAATTGGGCATGCAATTTCTTTCTTAATAGTTCTACTATTCCAACAATTGTAAGTAGTACTTTTAAATGGTCAAAACAAAACAACTAGATAACATATGTTAGTTTGTCTTTTACCAATTATACAGTAATTAGTCTAGCTTCTAATTTAATAACTCAGAAATATGCAATTTTCTTAACTATTAAAATTTTCTTACAAGTTATGTATTTAGAATTTAGACAATTCTAATTGTCCTATCATACCTTTCTTCATTCATGAAAAGGAATAGGATTGAATCTCACTCTTTCTTATGAAAAGAGGACTAGGTTTATTCATTTAGCAAAGTTGACTCTACCAAAAAAACCCTTACATGTGTAGATCAATTTACCAATACAGGAATAACCTACGTTTACGGTTTAATGTTGCATTAATACATTTAAAGAATTAGCAAAATTCAATTTTAGTATTTTCAATAATTAAACTTTTCAAGAAAATAAAATACCCAAGGTAATATTCATATAACCATAGAATTTTCTCGAAAATTAGGATCCAAATTATCATAGTTCCATTACATCAGTTGATCTGCTAGTAACGAAAGCATATAATAGGGTAATCTGTCGTACAATAATTGGCAAACAATTTCCAATTCCTAGATCATTATGGGATTTATATTTTCCAACGCTATTGCAAATATAAACATGTTTCATCCCATCTTATGCCATGAGTCCAGTTCTCACTTCCTACTCAACTTAAGTGTCTAACTTAAAGAACTGCAAATATGTCCATGTAAGGTTTGACTTTACATAGAGATTTACCTGTCCATCACAATCTCGCTAAGTACTGTCATGACATAAATTGCAACTTCAAGTGTTCCTTTTAATTAGATGGCATATAACTTAATTTAAAAGGGTACTAGTTTTGATTTTATGTGGTCAAATCAAATATGTACAAAGATGTCATGCATTCATCTTGTAGCATAATTATAATAAAAAACTTTTTATTACCAATTCATAAAGATCAAATTATCAAAGTTTTGATTTGAGGTATTGGGTTCACTAATCAAGGAATTTAGCGTTAATTATCGCCCATTATACCATACTTTTGCATAAGTGTAAACACTTAGTGTTTCGGGTAATTACCACCTAAGTGGCGCATGGAATTAAAACTAATTCGCCCTTAAGATGAGTTTGTACATTTATGGCTTACTAAGTAGCTCCAATCGAACTCACAAGGGACAGAGGACCAGGTAAGCGCAAAAGCATAACCTTAGACATCCTTTCAGTGTGACTGTGCACACTTCTTTATTAACCCCTTTATAGTTTGTTCTAGTGGGTGAGCCGTTCTAACCATTTGTACCAAAATCATCAATCAATTAAACTATAGAAAACTTCACTCTTCAACAAATCAAATTTCATCATTGTTTAGTCCGTTATTATTTTTCTATTCAAAATTACCCTGTGCTTAAAACTGTCGCACATAATAAACAAGCAAGTAAATTAATAAAAAATAAAAAACTAAAAACAATGCGCACATAACTAACAATTAATACGTGTAAACAAGTAGCCACATGCAACTTATTCGATAAAACCCTATTAATAATCAATGTCTAGGTTAAATTAATGTATATATTAATTAGGGCTTTCACTCCAGCAATAGAAAGTGAGCCACATACATCGATGAATCGATTGTGTAAACCCATAATTAAAATATACCAATTAGCACATAATTGATTCATTAATATATAATTGGAGTCTTCCCCAATTCAAGATTTATCGTAAATAAACATGTGATAAATATATCTTAACAATTAAACAATATCAAAGCAACTATCCATGACAAACATGCATGTAATATCATGTATATATCATAACAATTATACAAATAAGTCACAAGAATGCATACAATTCCATGTCATATAACACTTTATTCATGAATTTATCACGTAACAAATATATTAATTCTAGGTTTAGATATCGATTAACAAAACAATTTTATAAACCCTAAATTTTTTTTTATACAAGTCGACTAAAAAAAATATTTTTTTTAAACAAATTAGGGCAAAAGCCCTAACTCTAAAATTAGGGTTTACAAATCATAACCAAAACCCTAGAGTTAATCATATAAAACACAATACAATATCCGTTTTTTACGTGTTTAGTAATTAATTACTCATTAAACCAAGCTCTGATACCACTGTTGGAATTATATAACATGACTAATCATAAATATAAACAATAAACATCAAGTACACATGCGGAAGCGTAAAGGAACGTATAATGAATAATTAATTAACTAAAGCATAAAGTATGCGTACCTTTCTTGATTCTAGCCGAACAAGAATCAAATCCACAAACTAGCAATTGGATGAACCCTAATTAGGGTTTATAAGGATTATGTGAATTACCCCTTACCGTTTTGTAATTCAATCCAAGATACAATCAATAGTGTGATTGTACCACGTTCTTGTACACACGTACTAATACCAAGTTAACGTTATGCTAGTAATTGAAACACAAAACAAAACCAAACACTTTTGTTTAATGGAAAAATCCGATCGACCCTTTATGGGTGTTGTTCGATCGGCTATGACAAATAACAAAGAGAAAAACAAGTTTTAGGGCTATGTGTGTGCACAAGAGATGAGAAACAAATAACCCTAGCCTTTGTATATATACTAAGTGAAACTTGGAGAGCAAGTTGGATGAGGATTGGGTTTCCCCAATCCAATCCATAACCGGCCACAACCCATAAGGGTGTTCCGGATCCTTCTTGACTTACCAAATTACACTCTAGTCCTTCCTTTATTATTTAATGGTCGTTAGTTAATTATCATTAATTACATAACGGTCTTTTAAACGTTTTGTGTATATAATAATTAAATATAACATTTTATATATAATTATTATTCATTAACTATTCATACGTAAATTGTGCAATCCCGTGGTCTCGAGTTCGATCTTAACACACTTCTATTAATTTATTGTCCATTAAACCAACAGTAGTGGTGATCACCAAACCAACCACACAAACATACCCTAAATATACCTCGCAATACACACGAAAAAAAGTCTTGTCAAGAACTTGACCAAATCACCTCTAAAACTTCGCTTTCACGCGTGAAGGAGGAAAGGGGTAATGGTGCATGACGCATCATTAGGGTGCTCAAGGCGTGGTTGATGCCCGTATTACGTGTGGTCTCGGTGTTTAGTAGCAAAGTTCATATTACGTGAAATAGATAATATGTTGTTCAGTTGATGTAAAGAACACAAAAAAGCTCACAAAATCGAGTTTAGTATATATAATAGCAACCAAAAAAAAATTTGTTGGATACATATAAAAGAAAATCATGACAACTATAATACAATGCCGTTAGCCAAAATAAAAAATAAAAATACTAAATTTAGTTACTAGCTAGCTTTAAATTTTATCTACTAATATTAATGTTTCCCCTTGGATTATATAAATTTACATGCACAATATTTATGTACTTACGATTCCAGTTATACTCAATTGTCTTGTCACGAGATTCGCAATGAAAGCCTTGTTTGCACACTTTTTTCAGTTATAATCACAGAACCAAAATCTATGCCTGTTAATTCCTAACATTTTGAATTAAAGCAGGTTGGGGTTTCTTGATACCAAAAAATTGACCTACGTGAGTAAAATGTTACCCAAAATTAACCTTAAAAACCAAAACATGCACTTAGTTTAGTGATTAGAATTGAAAAAAATGTCAAATATGATACATTCCCAAATGATTATCCTTTTATTTTCTTATCAGTATACACAAATTATTAACACGTATGATTGCATAAATGCATCCCTTCTTTATCATGCAAAAACATGGTTGCGGAATCTCGGAACACATACGTTAATTATTGGTATTACATTTGATAAATGATTGCACGAAGAAATCAACCAATTAATCCGCAAGCGCAAAGCTCGGTTAATATTTTATTCATTAACGTATATTTTGATAAGTATATTTAGATACTTGTTGAAATTGTTTCTAAAAGCTTCACTATTGTTGTTTAGAAACAAGTTTTGTAAAAACATCAAGAGGTTCATATTTTTCTTTAATCAGAAATGATACTTACTTCATGGTTAATGGAAAAAAAAGGTTAAATATTATAAACTTAAACTCTCTCTTAGAGCATTAGGTACTCATGGTGTCATGGGTTTGACGTCATGAGTAAAAGTATTATCACATCACCATTTTTTCATATAACGTCAAAATTTATAACTCAACACAAAACACCCTCCTTCCATTTATGATAATATAAGATACTCCTCTGTCTCACTCATAACCCAATAAAAGACAAATAAAACAAAAAAAAGAAAAATACTCACGGTGTGGGTTGGTCACCACGACGCAAGAGCCTACAGAGCCACACATTGTCGTTGTTGCGCCATAGTTTGGCGTTGTCGGATGACACCACCCCTACCAGCCAAACCAAGGGTACCAGGTGCTCTTAATGTAATAAAGTGCTCTTTAGTCATATGAGATGTATTTTAAAGTTTTAAGAAATTTTTGCATTGCGGAGATAAATTTATAAAACCAAATGGGTCGGTGACATGACTCAATTATAAAGCTTTAAAAGTGTACCATAGTCGATGATCTAACCGACACAAAACATGTAAACCTAACTTTTAAATGAGTATCTTTTTGGGATAATACATGGGGAGGTCACCCAACTATTTGTTTATTGAAAGTAACATATAAGTCGTCCAACTATTTGTTTATATTCGTTTACATCAATTTCAGTTAAATTTAATTTGGATAATTATCAAACAGTTATAATGAACCAAACACTAACATGTTAAACTAATACAAGAAGCTAGTCATGGAATCACGTTTTATTCTTTTAGTTTACTTTTGATAATATGAATTCACACTTGTATTAAAGGTATAATCGTTATTTCACATCAAACTTTTCATTCCTGTTGCATGTATAAGTTAGAAGTTTGTTCATTGTTTATGTTTTGTAGTTTTCAAGGATAAATTTTGTCGAAATTACTATAAACGAAAACAAACATACAGTTGGGCCGCTTATAAATTCATTTCAGTAAATTGGTGGCATATATGTTTGAGGGAGGTTATTTTACAAACAAAAAAAAGCTTACATACCAAGGGACACATCCTAACCATAAATTCAGATTTGATCAATGGCTGAGATTAAAACCATCCACTAACTAAAATAAATACATGGATGGGCATTTTGGTAAAATGAAAACACAAACAAAGAGACATTTATCCGTATTTTCTCTCATAACACGCTGTCACCTAACCCACACTAAAAACACACACTACTCACAGTAAAAAAAACCGATCAAAAAGCACGCACTAAAACACACCAGATCTAAAAACTAATAGGAAAAAATGGAATAAAGTGAAGGAGATGATGCTATACTAAAACAATACACTCTAAACAAGACTTCAAACGAAGCTCTGGCAAAAAAGAAGGCTAAAAAACCGGTCAAAAAACCAGTTCCATGTATACAAATAGACTTTAAACACCTATTTTACTATATGTTACTATCATTTATTCTTAAAAAGGATGCGTGCTGTTTATAGAGATTATGTTGACGATATTATGATTTTACACTGTTTAATGGATGTTTATGGAAGTTATTCTGATTTTGTGAAGTAACACGTGACTAGAAATTAGGTTTTCAAAGATTATAGAGTATTTGCTGTGATGAAAAGTAAGATTTTGAGATATAGATAGATTCAGTTGAAGCTATAGAGATAAAAAGAGAGACTAGAAGGCTTTATTGAAGGCGTCTTATACTCCCCCTTAAAAATAGAGTATAACAAAATGTTTATGAGGGAGTTGTCTTGAGCACACCTTGTGAAAGATTTTGAAAACTGTATTTTAAAATTTTTGAATAAAAGGTGCTCAAGATCATTATATGTTGTTTTTCTTCATGTAAAATTTGTAAGGATAAGTGAAATGATAAGAGTTTTGCTTCACACTTTCCTTTACATTTAAAAGCGAATTGTACACTAATATATGTGCACAAGTAAGAAATAAAGTCCGAGTCCTAAGCTGAGGTACGTAGAAGTCGTACAAGAAAGTTTGAGAAATGACATGTTTTAGAAAAAAATTTATTGAACTATCTGTGGAAAAACTAGAAGGGGGGGGGGTTGAATAGTTTTACCGATTAAAACTTCGTTTTAAACTATTTAAATCTACTTATGTCAATCTATTTAATGTGTATGTTGGATGATGATAGATAAGCATATAAATAAGTAATGCAAAGATAAAGAGTAAAGGAACACAAAACCACAACACGAGTATTTATAGTGGTTCGACTACAAGGACACCTTCCTTTCCCTAATCCACTCCCCGAGTTCCCCACTCGAGAGTTCGTAAGCACTACACAACACAAGCTCCTTAATGTGGCAGAGAAGCCTTCACAACGTCGCCTACGCTTTATCTGGTACAAGGCTAGACATCGGGTTCTTCCACGAGGTAGAACCAAACCTATCACAATGTCGCCTACACTTTATCCGGTACAAGGCTAGATACCGAGTTCCATTACAAAGGAGGAACTACTACCCAACACTACACCACTACACGACTACCCCAAAGGAGACACACTCTTTATTACAGCATCATAAGGATATCAATATCCTTTAACCCAAACTATCTATGTTGTACATCGATGCACCATATCAAATGTACACCCTTGGAACCTTTCACTAATGCCTTTGACACGACCCTTCGACACCTTTCACTAATGCCTTCGACACGACCCTTCGGCACCTTTCACTAATGCCTTCAACACTACACTTCTATGGATGGAGAAAAGAACTATCAACAAGAGACACTTCGTGGTCTTGATGACGATGAAGCTTAGCAACTCATGACCTTGAGCTTGCACGTCTTCAAGAGGTGGTGATCTCGCCTTTAAGAGGAACCTAGAGAATCACACAAACACAAAACTACATAGAAATATCCTTTGGATCTGAGGTTAGAGATGTTACAATACTAAGATAGAGTATGTGTAAAAGGGGTGAGTAGTAAGTGAGAAATGACTCACTATTTATAGACAAAATTGTCTACTGTTCCACTAGATACAATCCTAGGGATCCGGCAGCTGGGTTAGCTTAAGTCCGGATTTTGGGTTGCAAACCGGGTTATGGGTTATGAACCATGGGTTATGGGTAATGAATTATGGATACCCAACAAGATCCAGTGTATCTAGACATTGGGTCATGGGTCTTGGGTCATGGATCATGGATAATACCCAACATGACTTCATGCATGATGTCATATAATGGGTCATGGGTTATGGATCAAGCTCCATGGGTATGGGTCATGGACTTTGGGCAACATTCATTGTACCTAGTCAGTGGGTCAACGATTTAGATTTTTACCCATTACAATATATACCAAGTATATATGTACATTTCTATATTATGTAAACACTAGTTGTTATACATATGCATTTCTATAAGATGTAAACAATATTATTTGTTTAGTGTTTTATATGAAAATGTAAGTGTGTTAGTAAACTATTGGCTCAAACCATTTACGTATTTTATTTGTTTCGTTAAAATAGTTTTACGTTTGTTATCGACAAAACACTAGATGATCGTAAAATATAAATAAACGTTTTTATGGCTTATTTGTATTAACAATCTCTCTTTTTTTGTTGACGACAAAACATAAGATTATTTTAAGGAAAAACTAAAATTCATAAAAGTTTGAATTGGAGTTTTTACTCTCTTCTCCACTTTTTTGTCGAGACAAAAAGAGCGTCGAAAAGAAACAAACACATTGTTTTTGAGAAAAACATGTAAAAAGTAATAATATGAAAAATAGAGAGTAAGAGGAGAGAAGGATTCTCGTCTTAGCTCCCCCTTGACGGATACTTCCCTTTGTGAGGGCGTCAAGTAATTTAGGAAGACTAAGCGAGTATGTTGCAATTATGTTTGCAAATGATTTCGTCTATGACGAAAGTGCTCCCCATTGACGAGTGCTCCCTTATGAGGAGGACGTCAAGTAGTAAAGAGATCCTAAGTGAAAGTATTGCAAGGATTTTTGCAATTGCTTTGCTTTGATGAAAAGCTCCCCCTTGTTGAGGGTGTCAAAGTCTTCATGTTTATTTTGAAAATCTACAAAACCAAGGTTAGAAAGCAAGTATATGATGCATAATTTCCTGCAAATGAGATTAAAATTAGTAATAAAAAGTGCTTCTGTTGCACGGATTCCACGGTTCCTCCTTAGGAAGGATCCGTCTAGGAAAAAGTGAGGGATCCGTATACATGCATTCTCATGACAGCAATGTGGATGTTAAATGTGAAGTTGACATCAAAGCAAGTTATATATTATGGCACTGAACATTTTCTCAAGACCATATGGCATACAACATGTAATTTCATTCTATAAAATATGAGAAATGATATACATATCTCTAAAACTAAGAGAATGACAAAAGCATGTAGTACATTTTCTAGTAATTCTAAGTTGTGGCGAAAACAAACAAAAAACATTAATGTGCTTGTAATCTCAAGTTCTAAGGACGAGTAGATTTGTCGATTTGGTCAAATCGTTCAAGGAGATGATTAAACATGAAATGTAACTCATTTCGTACTTCTTGAAGTAAACCTTGCGTGAGTTGACAATTAGAGCAATTATTGTCATGAGTAGGAGATAGAGGAGATGGGATATTTTGAGGAGGTTCCACAAAGGGTGGTGGGATTTGTAGAGGTGAGTTGAGTGACGTAGGATGTGGTTCAACTAAGAATGAAGATGATGATGTATGGGTTGGTGGTGGAGATGGGAAGTCATCTATATGGTTAGGTCTTTGGTGATTCCTTGTTCCTAACGATGGATTATTTGATGGTGAAGGTGATTGGAATACGGGTTTCGGTGATGTTTCATCATTGATAACGCTCAGATTGTACATGTTTTCAGTAGCGTTATTCGTGCTTTTGTATATGTTATTTGGTTATATTCATATGTTTTAGTGCTTAATCACATCAAAAATCGTTTGTCTAGTATTTATAATCAAGTGCAGGGAAACGGAAGGAAAAGTTAAAGAATGTTCCATAAAAGAATATTTCTGTTTCATTGAATCTTGTCAAGCACAAGTCAGCATTTCAAGTATCGTAGAAGATTAAGTTGAATGAAGAACCAAGTTCCACAAGCCATAATCAAGTTTGGAGGTCCAAGAAGTCAACATTTGGAGGTCAAACCCCTAAGAAGTCAACACCAATACTTTGGGAATCATTACTCAATCATTTGTAATCTTATTCCAATCATTGTAAGACTCTTAATCATGTTTTCTAATGTTCAAATTTTGAGTTTATGTTTATGTTTGCTATGAGTGGCTAGTTTCTTTATGCACTTGCTTAAATGATGTTGATTATCTTATGATTAGTTTATGATTGTGTTAACATGTTTTAATTCAATTTCAACTTGATTCTAAGATCCAATTGTGCTTAAGTTTCACAGTGACATTTGTTAATCAAGTTTGACTAGTTGTTAGTAATTGTAAAGGTCGAAAGAACTTATTGTTATTCAACTAGTTATAATCATTTTGTCTATGGATGATTGTTTTTACCAATTATTCTTGATCAAACAAAGAAACTAAAGTGTGGTTGTAATAAGAACGCTTTTGATTATCAAGTTGTATTGATTGGAAACATCTAAAAAGGTCGTAAGATTAGTTGTTTATAATCAATTGTAACCTTTTGTCTATAATCGATTACCTTTTGTATTGACCATTTCTTAAGCAAATTTGATAAGACAAACGGATGTTTTTGTTTTAAGTTTATGAAAGTAAACTTATGAAATTTGAATCGATCTTGAATTGATTAGTTAAACTTAATGCTTGTTTTTATGAACTAAAATCTTGATGAAGGTTTGACTTGTAAGAACAATAGATTAGTATACCAACTAATTATCATAACCCACATGTTAAGAAAAGGTTAACACAATCATACTAATCAAGGATAAGACACTAGTTTAAGCAAGTGTAGTTTTTAATCATCTGAATTTCATTACATCTATTCTCGTTATTATTTGCTTTTGGATTGCCTTAGTTGATTTTATGCTTGTTAATTTGATTCACTCACAAATCCCTGCGAACGATCCCGACTTACTTTCAAAATCTTGCTATAACGGACGAGTGCACTTGCTCGTATGTGTTATTGGTAAAATTGTTAAATCGTCTTTTATAAATTTAAAACTTGTACACACGTAGCACATCAAGTTTTTGGCGCCGCTGCCGGGGATTTTGATTGTGTTTCCAGCAAGTTTTAAAAATACGCGTCACTCGATCCATTTCCAAAAAAAAAATAAAAAAAATCCGAGACCTCTAGCCAATCGGTCGTCAATACAACCGATTCGGTTAAGCCAAAAACCATACCCAGATTGTTCCAACCGATCGGTCGCCTCCCGCAACCGATCCGGTTCCTTATTTCTGTCCGAAAATCTGTTTTCTTTGTTTGCTCGTGTGCTTATTTATTGCCTGGATTCTCTAGGTAATTGTATGAACACTCGTTGATGAGTGTGTAAATACTCATCATTTTGAGTCAAATCTGAACTGCAAAACGTCTAAAAATGCTCAGAAATGCATCAAAATACTGAAAATATTCCAAAATTACATTTTATATGTTTCAGATGCAAAATGTTTAAAATCAGATGAAAAATGAGCAAAGTTTGCATAATTGGCAGTTTCAGTCCCCCAAGTTTCTAAAATTGTCAAAAATAGTCCCTGAGTCAAAATTTCAAAAGAAAAATCACCAAAGGTCCTTTTAATATCATAACTTGTCAAAATTAGTCCTTTGGTGAAAAATATAAAAAGTTTTGAGAAAATTACAAATTGGTCCTTCAAGTTTAAGAATTGGCAGAAATGGTCCCTGGAAAATCTAAAAATGGCAACTTTGGTCCTTGTAATATTAACACTTGTCAATTTCAGCCCCTGAAACATCTTTGATGAATTGGCAGTTCTAGTCCTTGTAATTTCAGAAATGGCAAGTTAAGTCCTTGATAATTAAAAACCCTTTGCACCTTAAACCCTTGTCACTAACACTTTGGACCCCTGCCTTTTCCCATTTGACCCCTGCCAATACCTCTTTTTGAACCTCCAGTCAAACTAAGTCAAACGAATCTCCTTCCCACCATCCACTGTACCCTTATCCTTCTCCCCCACCAAGTTGCTCTGCAACTGCTTCTCCCAACACCATCACCTCACCTTTTTCACCTTATCCCTCCCCCTCATCATCACCTTACCTCCACATTTAATGCCACCCCCCCTAGTGCTATATCACAGTCCACAGGTCAAATGGATTTTTCCCGCCAAAATTGAATCAAAGGCCAAGATTAGTTTAAAGCCATCCAATGGCCAAGGATTGTGATGGGAATTACTCAGAGTGGAAAGAGAAAGAGAATGGGTATAAAAAGAAGGAAAGTGAAGCAAGACAAAGGCAGTAGATTTTAGTTTTAAAATTTCTTATTGTCGTTTTTCTTTTCAATGTGTTAGTTTAAATTAAAAGTTGTAATTTCTTGTTCAAAAATGTTAAACTCAAGTTAAAATTGTTGTATTATCAAGTTATAATCAGTGATTCCAAGTTTTTATCAAATTTCACATTTGTGCATTACTGTTGAATTTTTCCATTTTAAATTCTGAGACAAAAGCTTCAAATAGCTCTATTCTCTGCTCTAGATAGCTTATATGGGCTTCTTATAGCTTTGTATAAGCTTAAGTTCAGGTTTCAATCAAGTTTGGATGCTGGTCAACAAAAGTCAAACAGGGGGCTAAAATGGAAATGGAAAGGGAAATGGGCATGCAGTGATAGCTATGGGTTGATTCAGAGACCTTGGGTTGGTTTTGGATAGGTAGTGGTTCATTGGGTGTTTGTGCAAGCCACTGTGGCTATGGAAAAATGTAAGTAAAATTCAAGTTCAATAGCATAATTTGTTTTAATGGTCTCAAGTAGTTAAAATCTGTTCTAATAGAAGTATTTAAGTGATATTAAGTTAGTTTGATCATTAATATAAAGTTGTTCAGTGTCTAGGTTAGTTTTGAGTTCAAAACAGTTTACAAAGGGGTGTTTGGATTTGCTGATCATTCTGTCATAATGATGTACTCAGTAGTTAAGTTCTATTGGTTTATGTGTATTAAGTGTATTTGAGTTCAATAGAGTCAAAATATTGGACCTGCATAGCCTAAAGTCAAATCTTTCTTAAAATCTGTCTAACTGCTTCAACTGTTGTGATTTTGGATTACCAATCTTGTGATTTGTGTTTAAAAGTCTCAAACAAAGCTTGAATCATGTCCATTACACCTTATAACACCTAGATTAGTGATAAAATTGGATCCAAAGTTCACCAAAGTCAAACTTGCACATTTGCTTTAAAAGTCAAAAACAGAAAATCATGTTTTGAGCCAAATAGAAAGATTTTTCTAGGATTCATTCCTAAGTCAAAATCAGTAAAACTTGTTGGTTATAAAACTTCATCTGGTCTTCTTGCTTATTGGCATTTTTGTAGAATTTTATGAATTTTTTATAAGCTTCAAAAAAGCTTCTCTTTTGGGTGTTAAGTCCCCTGCTCACTGAACTCAGATCATACTGAGATTTTCTCAGTTCTTGCATCAGTTGCACAGAGCTCATCTGAGCTCACCCAGGTCTAGTTTTTGGTGAATTTGGTCTCACCCAGGTCTTTTCCAAGTTCCAATTTTCAGTTTTCATTTTGAGCTTATTTTTAAGCTTGTACTTGTGTCTTAAGTTGGTACCCCTTCACTGTTTTTAAGTCAAAAGTTCAAACATCAAATCTGTTAGACTTGTAATCCAGTAGGTTTAGCTTGTTGTAACTTGTTTCATTTTAGTTATTTTAGCTTACCATAGCTTGTGTATCAGTTTGGTAGCCTTTGGAGTGCATTTGCTTAATCAAGTGCTTATTTCAATAAGCACTTCCATAGCAGTTTCAAATTCATCCACATAAGCACCTATTTTTCCATTTTTCTTATATTCCTAATATTGTTTTAGACTTTTCCTGAAATTTTCAGATTTTTCTAAGTTGTTTTGCTATTTTTCTTAATTTAAATTAGTTTTTAAGCATTTTTAAATAGCATTTAATACAAAAAATTCAGAAAAGCTTCAAAAAAATAATTTTTTCAATTTTCTTAGGTTTAGATAAATATAAAAAGTAAAAAAAGTAATTTTCCATATTTTTCATAGTTTATTTTGTAATTTTTAGCAATTAAATTAGTTTTTAATAGTTTTTAATTCATAAAAAATAGAAAAATAATCATAAAAATACAAAAATAGTTTTGAAAATTCTCTTTTGATATTTTAGATTTTTCTAAGTCTTAATTTTATTTTTCTAGCTTTATTTCACATTTTCTTGTATTTTAGGTAATTACTTAATAGTTAAAAATAGTTTTTAATTAATAATAATTAGATAATTAGTTGTAAAATTAATTTTCTTTTTCTATAAATTTTCTTTTATCATTAGGTTTATAAAAATATCATTTTCATATTTTTAGGGTTAATATTGTGTAAGTTTCACGTTTTTGTTTGTACGTCACGTAGTTTTTAATTAAGTTTTATTAAAACAAAAAGAACAAAAACATCATTTTAAATATAGTGATAGCGTTTATTTAATAGATTTTATCTTTTTAATCTTCTTTAATTTGCATTTAAGCCGTTGTAATTTGTTGGCTATTTCTGTAGTTATAATCATAACAAATCTCTGTATCCATTCAAATCTTCTCGATCACTAAACGTCTGACTATTCTCGCACGGCTCGTTGGGACTTAACGACCTGGGGAAACACTATACTCTCCTGGACTTCATTGCATTCGTGCCTGAGCAGTTTTAAGCTGATTACGGTCTGCCATTCACAAGTGGCAGGCTTGAGTGATTTAGCTTGACTGTTTTGCGCGAATCACTCGTGCAGCTGGAGTAGAACCAATCTCACCTCTTACCAACCCCGAACGTTTGATCCGAAGGAGAAGAAGAACACCTTTTATCCCATTCGAAAAGCGTGTACCTAGAGTACCAAACCCACTATTTGATAACCTTTTGGAAGCCAAAGTCGTTTACAGCCCTTTCACCAAATTGCCTTTTCCCATTGCCTACGATCAGCCCATGTGGGGAACCAACCGAGCCGTAGCACCAACTCCTGAGAGTGCTATTGTTTCCGTCAACCTTGGTGACAACTTCACCATGAAGGGTCATCATCTTTCTATGATCAAAGACTGCCAATTCGATGGCTGTGCGCTGGCCGATCCGCATAAGCACATTGCTGACTTCATCGAAATCTGTGGCATGTTCCGGTATGGCGACACCGATGTCAATGCCATCAAACTGAAACCTTTTCCATCATCACTCGCCGGAGATGCAAAACTATGGTACAACGAATTAACCCCAGGAATTATCAATACTTGGGAGGAGATGAGGCAAGCCTTTGTAAGCCGATTCTTTCCACCTGCCATGTTTGATCAATTAATGGGAGAAATTCGTGCTTTCACACAAAACCCCAACGAATCACTTGTCGAAGCTTGGCTTCGGATGAAAGATTTGCTTCGTAGTTGTCATGGACATGGTCTATCCAAAGGAACCATTATCCAAATCTTTTACCATGGACTAGACGAAATTTCTCAAGGTATTCTTGACGCCGGAGGAATTTTTCTCTATAAGACTCCTAACGACGCACATCAATTACTCGAAGATCGAGTACTCCTTAAACTCGATTGGTCCAAAGATTCAAAAACCAAACCTCTTAGAAAAACCGTTGCTTTTGTCGAAAAATCCGATACCTAGAAACTCATGGAGAAAATGGAAGCCTTGACTTCAAAAATTGACTCGCAATACAAAGATATCAAAGGAGAAATGAAAGAGATGCGAGATGGATGCAATAATTGTGGAGGAAATCACCAATCGTCAGAGTGCGACGATAAAACCATGGGTGGACCCAACAAAGGAGAAGCTAATTATGTTCAAGGAGGATACCGTGGAGGAGGATATCGTGGTAATTATTACGGTAGAAATTCTGGAAATTGGCAAGACCGCCAACAAAGGGATAACAATCTTGATTCTCAACCTCGAACAGACAATCAGCCCCCACAAAACTCTGACAAAAAATTAGAAGAATCCGAATTCGAAAAAACCATGAGAGAATTCGTGACTGCTCAAAAATCAATGAATGATTTTATCAAAAATCAGTTTTTCAATCTCAAAGCCAAAGTTGAGCAAGGACAGAAAAATCATCAAGCCTCTATCCAGGACCTTGAAAACAAATTTGGTAGATTTTCTGACCAACTTTCTTCTCGACCATCTGGTTCGTTACCGAGTAACACCCAATCCAATACAAAACCATCAAACGATAAAACGTACCGTCCATCGCAAACAAGAAATGAGCACATCAATGCTGTATTCACAAGAAGTGGTCTCTCGTACGATTCACCACCAAATCCAAGCGATAATGCTCCTATCACCCAAGATAGTGAGGAGGAAGCTGAGGAAACCAACCCAACCGAACCTGTCAAAAAGAAAACCGTCTCACCTATTAAGGCGTACACACCAAAAATTCCATATCCTCAACGCCTTAAGAAAGAAAAAATGGAAGAGCGATATAAGAAGTTCATTGAAATAATCAAAGAGGTTAGACTCAATGTTCCCCTCGTTGATGTTTTAGCCGGAATGCCCAATTATGGGAAATTTTTTAAGGAACTTCTTAACAACAAGAGCAAGTTAGAGCAAATATCCGCTACCTTCCTCAATGAAGAATGCTCAACCATTATTCAAAATAAAATTCCACCAAAGCTCGGAGATCCTGGGAGCTTTCTTATCCCATGCACTTTCGGGAATAATATTCAATGCGATGCTTTAGCCGATCTTGGCGCAAATATCAATTTGATGCCTTATTTGCTGTATTCCAAATTATCCATCAACAACCTAAATCCGACAAAGATGAGTATTCGATTAGCAAATCACTCTTATCAATATCCTGTTGGAATTGCTGAGAATATGATTGTTCAAGTTGGTAAATTTATTTTTCCCGTAGACTTTGTAATCCCAGAAATGGAAGAAGATAGTAAAGTCCCTCTCATCTTAGGAAGACCTTTCCTAAATATCGATGATGCGATCATCAAAGTAAAAGGTAAAGAACTCAAACTTGGAGTTGGAGAAGATCGAATTACCTTTTTAATCGACAAAGCAATGCGCTATCCACGTTCCAGTGATGACTTGTTTCAACATTGATGTTATCGATGAAGTCACTGATGAAGAATTGGATGCATTACTGAACGAATTTGATCCATTCATGACTACTTCCGAAAAAATCAATGAGACAGACCTTGACAAAGAGTTTACTGATTTTATGAAAGTAGATTTCGAAGGAGATAAAACGGAGGAGAAAGAAATGGAGGAGGAAAATTTTGAAGAAATAACTTTCGATGACGAGATGAGAATAAAATATTCTCTTCAAGAACCACCAAAAGACCTCGTGCTAAAACCACTCCTGATCATCTTGAGTATGCTTATCTGGAGGACAACTCGCTTCTTCCGGTAGTCATATCTTCATTACCAAAGACAAGGAGAAAGAAAGTTTGGTTTCTATTATCAAAAATCATAAAAGAGCTTTCGCTTGAAAAACGTCTGATATCCCAAGAATTAGTCCCAATTTCTGCAAACACAAAATCAATTTCGCAGATGGGATTAAACCTGTTGTGGAACAACAACGTCGACTCAATCCCAACATGAAAGAAGTTGTCAAAAAGGAAATCATCAAACTTCTTGATACTGGTATCATTTACCCCATCAAGGACAGTCCTTGGGTGAGTCCAGTTCACTGTGTCCCCAATAAAGGAGGAATGACGGTTGTGACTAACGAACGGAATGAACTAGTTCCGACTAGAACTGTCACTGGATGGCGCATTTGTATTGATTATCGTAAATTGAACAAAGCCACCAGGAAAGATCATTTTACCCTTCCTTTCATGGATCAAATGCTTGAGAGACTAGCAGGGAACAAATTCTTTTGTTTCCTCGATGGATTTTCAGGATATTTTCAAATTCCAATCGATATGAATGATCAATAAAAGACCACCTTTACTTGCCCTTTTGGAACTTACGCATATCGGCGTATGCCTTTGGTCTTTGTAATGCACCTGCAACTTTTCTAAGGTTTATGATAGCTATATTCCAAGACATGCTTGAAACCTCCATGGAAGTTTTTGTGGAAAACTAGAAGGGGGGGGGTTGAATAGTTTTTCCAATTAAAACTTCTTTTTAATCTATTTAGATCAACTTATGTCAATCTATTTGGATGTGTGTGTTGGATGTTGATAAACAAGCATGTAAAGGCAAGTAATGAAAAGATAAGAGTAAGAAGCACAAAACCACAACGCGAGTATTTATAGTGGTTCGGCTACAAGGACACCTTCCTTGCCCTACTCCACTCCCCGAGTCACCTACTCGAGAGTTCGTAAACACTACACCAATCTCCTTATGGCAAAGAAGCCTTCACAACGTCGCCTACCCTTTTTCCGGTGCTAGGCTAACCACCGGGTTCTTTCACTCCAAGGTGAACCACACCTACACAACGTCGCCTACCCTTTATAAGGTACTAGGATAAGTACCTAGTTCTTTCATTCCAAGGTGAACTACACCTTCACAACGTCGCCTACCCTTTATAAGGTACTAGGCTAAGTACTTAGTTCTTTCACTCCAAGGTGAACTACACCTTCACAACGTCGCCTACCCTTTATTAGGTACTAGGCTAAGCACCTAGTTCCATTGCAATGGAGGAACTACTACCACACTACACCAAAAACTAATCCCAAAGGAGATCTACTCCTTTACAACATCATCAAGGATATCAATATCCTTGGATCTAATACTAGTCTATCTGGTACATCGAAACACACCATATCGAATGTACATCTAAGGCACCTTTCATTAATGCCTTTGACTAGATCTACAAGACACCCTTCACTAATGTCTTGTGTCTTGACTTCTAAGCACCTTTCACTAATGCTTCTAGTCTTGACTTCTCAGCACCTACCACAAGTGCTTATGATATGGACGATAGATACCCTTCACTAATATCTTCGTCTTGACACTTGAGACATCTTTCACTAATGTCTTCAACACTACACTTCTTTTGAAGAAAGAAAGGAATCATCAACGAGAAGACTTCAGTAGCCTTGATGATGACGAAGCATGGCAACTCATGGACTTGAGCTTGCTCGACTTCAAAGGTGGTGATCTTGCCTTTAAGAGGAACCTAAAAGATCACACAAAAACAAAACTACAAACATAGATCTGTTGGATCTGAGGTTAGTGAGTTTCTAACTCAAGGAGAAAGTGTGTTAGAAAAGGGTGAGGAATAATGAAGAAATGGCTCACTATTTATAGATGAAAAAAATATACTGTTCCCCGGATCCCACGGATCCCTTCCACAAGGGATCCGTCTAGTGTTAAGCTAGGGATCCGTGGGACGCTCCCTTTTACCCATGGGTATTTTGGTTATAGGTCATGGGTTGAACCATGGATCTTTAGCTAGATACAATGTATCTTTTGAGTGCAATGCACTTGGTCACTTGGGTATGGGTTGATCCATGGGTTATGGATATTATCCATGTATGATATAAGCATGATGTCATGCAATGGGTTATGAGTCAAGCTCCATGGGTCATGGGCTTGATGTAAGCTTCATTTACAGTTTTCCGGCTTTTTTCGAGCTTCCAAAAGGCTTGAATTATTGTTTATCCATTCAGGTTTTCTTCATTTATTGTTCCATTTCATCTATGCGGTGTGATTTCTGGCTACTTACTTTGTTTGATTCAAAAGGCGAACGGCCCCCCAACAAGTCGTATGGGGTGTCTTTTTTCTGCAACGGAAAAAAAACAGAGCAGATTTGACTCGGCACAACCTAACGATACATCCAATACCAATGATCTGTGCTTAGAATGCGTTGCTAGATCTCTACTCTAGAAAGCTATACAGGCAACAACGAGCGCGGGTTGACCCGGGGCTTACCTTTAATTACTTCTTTTCTTACGCGTAAAACACAAAAGTCATTGAATCTTTAGTTTTAACCGTTGGATTCTCATGAAATTCAAAACCATTGTTTAAAAACTTGTTAAGAACACAAAATCACTTACAAATTGAAGATCAGAACACCGGATTTGAAGATTGATTTGTATGCATAGGATTAGTTTGGTTTGTGTAATAAATGTGAAGTGAAAGTGTTAGGTGGAAGTTTTATTATAAAAGAGTTTGTGCTTTTGGCAGTTTTAGTCCCTCCACCTTTTCCATTTTCATCCAAAGCCATTTAACTTCCATTTAAGGTAAGGGACCGAGATTATATACTGCTGCAGAAGCGGAATCGAAAGGCTTGGTTGAAAGGTAAGGACATTCAATGTATTTTCCCAATGGGTTGTGATACTTAAGTTTCTACCCATTTATATTACCCAATATACTACATACTAGTTATGTGTATATTTTACCAAAATATGTAAACACTAGTTGTTGTACATATGTAATATTAAATCATAAAATCACTTATACTTGTTTTAGTGTTTTATGTGAAAATTTGCATATGTTAGAAACTATTAGTCCAAACCATTTACGTATTTTATTTGTTTCGTTAAAGTGATTTTACGTTTGTTATCGACAAAACATTAGAAGATCGTAAAATATAAATAAACGTTTTTACAGCTTATTTGTATTAACAATATCCCCCTTTTTGTTGATGACAAAACATAAAATTATTTTAAGGAAAAGCTAAAAATTCGTAAAAGTTTGAATTTGTAGTTTTTACTTTCTTCTCCCCCTTTTTGTCGAAACAAAAAGAGCTTCGAAAGAAAGCAATACATTGCTTTTAAGAAAAACATGTGAAAGAAATAAAAAGAAATAGAGAGCAAGTAACGGGAAAGGATCTCGTCTTTACTCCCCCTTGACGAGTCCATCCCTATGTAAGGGCGTCAAGAAAGTGATACTAATCTAGTTGGTTTGCAAGTAATTTTGCAAAAGATTTCGTCTAAGTGACGAATGTGCTCCCCCTTGATGATTGCAATTTTGAAAAGGGATGTCACGAAATGTAAACCTAATATTGCAAGTAATTTGCAATGTATTGCTTTGACATAAAGCTCCCCCTAGCTTTAGGATGTCAAAGTCTTCATGTGTAAATTGAATAACTACAAAACAAATGTTAGACAACAAGTATAATTCACAATTTCCTGCAAATGTGGTCCAAGTTAGTAGAAAATAGTTTTCTATCTCACGGATCCCACGGTTCCCTCCTAGTAGGGATCCGTCTAGGCAATTCTGAGGGATCCGTGTTAGCTGATGATTAATTTCAGCAAAGGTGATATAACAAGTAATATTATCACAAAAATGAGATATGAATACAATGTAATCATATGCTCATAAATATAACAAGTAGCATGTAATTTCATTTAATAAAACTAGAGTTATGATATACATGACTCTAAAAACTAAGAAAATAAGAAAATACATGACTAGGAATTTCTAGACCAACTATCGCTTGATGTTAGGACACCACTAAGATCTTCTAGCTCAAGTTTTGTTTAGGTTTAATCTCGTCAAAACGTTCGAGGAGATGATAGAACATGAAACGTTGGTCTTCTCGTACTTCATGTATCAAACTTTCAACATGTTGACAATGATAGCAATCTTTGTCATGGCTAGGTAGTGGTGGTGGAAGAAATGAAAATGCTTGATGCGAAGGATCAAGTGAAGCGGCTTGTGGAGCTTCAAACGATGGGGGGATTGGTGGAGGCGCGTTTGAGAATGGCTCGACCAAGAATGATGGTGGTGGTAGAGAAGTGTCAACTTCCATATGGTCGGGTGGTTGACTTTGATGATTTCTCATAATCCAAATGGGATTATATGATGGAAACAACGAAAAGGAAGCCGGAGCAAGTGTTGACTCAACACCTTGATTTTGTATCATTATTCCTCCTAATGAGGAGAATGTTGTCGGCGGAGGCGGATGAGACGGCCTAGGAGGCAAATCCTCTAAATTGTAGAGGTGTGGTGATGATAGTGGAGATGTAAAAGAAATAGCTCTAGGAACCAATGGTGATGGTTTAGTGGAGATGATATTGTTTGGCCTAGGAGGTATGGTGGTGTTTGGCATAGGTAGTTTTGTGGGTACTATCCTTTTAGGAATTGGTTTGATTGGTTGAGGAAAGATCCTATCATTTGTTGGCTTGACCAGAGATGATTCGGTTGAAGAGATTTCGTGTATAACACGAGCCTTTTTCTTGGGTGGTTCTTTAGTGGATAAGTTACTACTTGGGGTTTTCCTCATGATGAGATGATTTCAAGAGGTTTGTAAGGATTTCTAAAGTGCTGAAAGTTAGGATGAAGGTGATGACTATGGAAGTCCTAACAATGTGGTTCATAAAGTAAGAGATTTGGCAAGTTCATTTAAGCCTTAAGCCACTAGGATTCATTGGAATGTGATGATTAACATGCACAAGAGTTAACTTCAGAGTTTGTACTGATCTAGAAACTCATTTAAGATGAGATGGAGTGTTTAAGTTGGAAAGATGAATTGAAATGATTGTTTTAGCAAGGTTTGACATAAACTGTCGTCCGGATCCTACGGTTCCCTCCTCAGAGGGATCCGTCTAGGCTAATCCTAGGGATCCGGCTCTCAGCAGTTATGAAATAGTGGAAATGATGTTTCTAAGATCTAAGATCTATATCATCTTGAGTGTTTCAGTCCTCCTAAGTGTCCTAAATGAAGGGATGCTTAAGTACTTGAAGGTAATGAGTGATGTAGATAATGATTATCTTTTATGGAAGGATTTGGAACTTTCATGAGTACCAATGGATGAGCAAGGATGACACTAAGGATGAGAGTGTCAATTGAAGCTAAATGATCCTAGAGATCAGTTTGTGACTTAGGATAGTGTTTTAGAAAATATCCTAGAAGCTTTGAGATGGGAAAACTACAATTTGATCAACTTTGATCAATTTTGAGGTAAGGATGATTTATGATCAATTTTGCCATAATCGAAAGATTTCTCAGACTAGATGTGAGGGATCAAGTGAAAAATGAAGTGTGAGTTTAAGAGCGGAAGAGTAATGGATTAAAAATGAAACGATAGATCTACAAGCATTTTAGAGTGTGATCTAGGTGAGTTATGTGTGAGTAGGAAGGATCTACTTATCTTGATAAGGACTTAATTTGCCTTAAGACACTATGTTTAGCTTAGTGTGAGGTGTTCTAAGGATATGTTTGAAATATAATGCTTGCAATTGCATTTTCTGTTTGCCGGATCCCACGGTTCCCTAAGTGTAGGGATCCGTCTAGCACAAACTTTGGGATCCGCCCATCTGCTCAGCAGAACCTTTACTAAAGGTATGCAATGATCTTGACAATGTATTATATCCCAAGGTTAGTTTAAAAAAAAAAGGGTTCTAATACTAAGATATCAAATGTAAGATGTTTTATTTCATGAAAGAGATTGGATTACATTGATAAAGCACGAGTACGAAAAGATTGATCCTATTTGAAATATGATGAGTGTCTAAATACTCATCATTTTTGTACCAATTAAACTGCAAAAACATCTGAAAACACTCAGAAATGCATCAAAATGATAAAAATATCACAAATAAGTGTTTTATATGTTTTAAATGCAAAAATGTCAAAATCTGGTGAAAAACGTATCAAGTTTGCATAATTGGCAGTTTTAGTCCCCCAAGTCTCAAAAGTTGTCAAAAACAGTCCCTGGTAAATCTAAATAAAGAGAAATATCATTTTAAAGTCCCTAGGGATTCTTAAGTTGTCAAAACTGGTCCTTGAGATTTAAATTTACAAATTTACAACTTTGGTCCTTTAACTTTCAAAAATGACAACTTAGGTCCCTTAACTTTCAATAATGACAAGATAGGTCCCTAAACTTTCAAAGCTTGTCAATTTTGGTCCCTTAAAACAAGTTTGGAAAATTACAATTTTGGTCCCTCTAGTTTGGCAGGTTTACAACATAGGTCCTTGTCATATTAAACTATAAACAAGCTTTGTCAAATCTCAATTGACCCCCTGCCATCTTACCCCATTTGACCCCCTGTCAAAGCTCATTTTGGACTGTTTGGTCAAATACAGTCAAACAAACCAAAGCCCGCCCCCACACTGTGCATCCCTTCCAAGTTGCCCTGCAACTCACCATCCCATCTCCCTCAGACCTTATTACCTCAAAACCCACCCCTCATCATCACCTTACCCACTACAATAAATGCACCCCCCCCTAGTAGCTAAAAACAGAACCTACAATCAAAATAGCATTTCCCGCCAAAACCAATCCAAAGGCCAAAATGAATCCTAGGCATCCAATGGCTCTGATTTCTGCTGGGATTCACTCAGAGATGAGAGAGAAGACAAATGGTGTATAAAACAGAGGAGAAGAAGCAAGTTAGAGGCAGTAGTTAGTTTAAATTTTAAATTGTATGTCGTTTTTATGTTTCTGTTTTAAATCAAGTTCTAAACTGTAATCTTTTGCTTCATTGTGTCAAGTTAAGTTATTTAAGTGTATTGAAACTCTTTCCAAGTATCAATTCCAGTTTATGCTTACATTCCAAGTTTCTAGTTCACTGTGCAATTTTCATTTTCGAATTTCTATGTCAAAGCTTTAGTGGCTTAATTTGTGGATTCAAATAAGCTTACATAAGCTTATTAAAGCTTTTTGTAAGTTTATATTTAAGTTTTAAGCAAAGTTGTATTTTGGTCAACAAAAGTCAATATGGGCAAAAATGAAGCAGAAATGGCAATGGGTAATGCAGACATGGATTTGGGTTGATTCTTAGTCATTTGGGTTGGATTAGACTAGGTAGTGGTTCTTGGGTTCACTGTTTGCAAGCCATTGTGGCTATGGATATTTGTAAGTCAGTTTCAACTAATGTAGCATAATCTGTTGTTGAAGCCATAGCTAGTTCCAATCTGTTTATTAAGTAGTGTTTATGTTATTTAGACTTAGTTTGATGATTAAAATGAGCTGGGTTAGTCTCTAGTTCAGTTTTACTTTGCAAATTAATGTTTAAAGGGGTGTTTGGTTTATAGCTTAAACTGTACTTAAGGTGTGTTCAAGAGTTAAAACCTTTTGGTTCATGATTGTTTAGTCTAGTTGTGTTCATTTGAGTCATTATTTTGTGCCTGCTAGTTCAAAAAGTCAAACATCATCAAAATCTGTCTCACTGCTTAATCTGTTGTGGTTTTGGATTTGCAATCTCTTGTTTTGTGTCAAGATTCAATAAACATAGCTTGCATTAGTGTAATTACATCATATTACATCATTATCAGTTCTAAAATTGGAATCAAAGTTCACTTTAGTCAACATCTCACTTCTGTCTTAAAAGTCAAATTTTGGAAAAGTAGTTTTGAGCCCATCTAGAAACAATTTTCATGAGCTCATTTTTGAGCCAAATTACATGAAATTGTAGGTGCAAGAAGTTTAGCTGGTCTATTTTGTTATTACCATTTTTGTATAATTTTGCAAATTTTTTAGAAGCTTCAAAACAGCTTCTCTACTTGGTCCTAATTCCCCTGTTCATAAGCTCAGCTTATGCTGAGTTTTTCTCAGTTTTGTGCAGCTTGCACAGGGTTCATTAGAGCTTGTCCAAGCTTGGTTTTTGGTTTAAACATAGTCACCCAGGTCTAGTGTAGGATACAAGTCTTTGTTTCATGTTTCCAGCTTATTCATGTGCTTATTCATATGCTTAAATCTGGTAGCCTCAGACTGTTTTTAGCCTATCATCTCAAATCATCATAATCTGTTGTACTTGCAATCAGAGGTTAAGAGCAGTTGAGACTTGTTTCTTTTAAGTTCTTTTAGCATTATTTAGCTTCTGTATCAGTTTGGTGTTGGTTGGTAGCTTATTGCTTATTTTAAAGTGCTTATTCATAAGCACTTGGATAGCAGTTTCAAATTCCTCCACATAAGCACCTGTTTTTCTATTTTTCCTAGATTCTAAATATTATTTTAGATTTTTCTTGAACTTTTCACATTTTTCTAGGTCAGTTTGCTATTTTTCTTAATTAAAAACAGTTTTTAAGTCATTTTAAATAGCTTTTAATACAATTAATTCAGAAAAAGTTTAAAAAAATAATTTTTCATTTTTATTAGGTTAAGATAAATATAAAAAGTAAAAAAAGTAATTTTCCAGATTTTTCATAGTTTATTTTGTAATTTTTAATAATTTAATTAGTTTTAAATAGTTTAAAATCCATAAAAAATAGAAAAATATTCAGAAAAATATAAAAATAGTTTTGAAAATTCTCTTTTGTTATTTTAGATTTTTCTAAGTCTTATTTTTATTTTTCTAGCTTTATTTCCTATTTTCTTGTATTTTAGGTAATTATTTAATAGTTAAAAATAGTTTTTAATTAATAATAATTAGATAATTAGTTATAAAAATAATTTTCTTTTTCTATAAATTTTCTTTTATCATTAGGATTGTAAAAAATATCATTTTCATATTTTTAGGTTTAATATTGTGTAAGTTTCACATTTTTATTTGTACGTCGCGTAGTTTTTAAATTCAGTTTTATAAAAACATAAAAACAAAAACATCGTTGTAAAAATAGTGATAGCGTTTATTTAATATTTTTATCTTTTTAGATTTTCTTTAATTTGTATTTAAGCCGTTGTAATTTATACACTTTCTCTGTAGTTATAATCAATCAAATCTCTGTATCTATTCAAATCTTCTCGATCACTAAACGTTTGACTATTCCCGCACGGCTCGTTTGGACATAACGACCTGGGGAAACACTATACTCTCCTGGACTTCATTGCATTTGTGCTTAAACTGTTTTAAGTTTCTTACGGTCAGCCATTCACAAGTGGCTGGTTTGTGTGAGAAAACTTGACGGTTTTGCACCAATCAAATTTTGGCGCCGCTGCCGGGGAGCTGTGCTAATTATTCTACGTTTAGCAGATTAGTGATTTGAAGAATCACTCCTTGTTCATACCATCTATCTGTATATATATATCTTCTTATAAAAAATCCAAAAACCCAAAAACAACCGAAAACGTATAAAACACAAAAATATTTTGCTTTTGTTTCTATATATGTATCAAATATAAAAATACAAAAAGATTTGTCGTTTTCTGAGTTTAATAATAACAACATAAAATCTTACCACCGCAAACCAAGGCAGTGTACTACCTAACTGGGGGTACGACCATAATAAGTTCCCGAACCAAAGATTTAAAACTTGCCTTTGTGTCCTTATGAGTGGTGTACCTTTTTCAAAGAAGCCATTCATATTGTGATTATTGGTTTAAGTTCACTGTTGTTTTGCCTCGATCTTGTTTTAATTGGATTTGTTGTTATATATACTTGTCAGAACCAGAGAACCCAAAAAGATTCTTCTTACCCCATTTTCACCAATTTCATAATTCCCTTCCTTAACTCTGAGATCTCTTAGAGTTAACTCTAGTGCATGCGCACTCGTTCTTCTAGATCATTGAGTCCTTTTCGTGATCTAGCAGACATTCCTAGACGACGTTCTCGTAGACGTGCTGCCCAAATAGTCGAACCCGAGATTCGTACTATTTCAAACAACAATATGGCAGACGAACGTACTATGGCGGAAATGCTCCAGGCACCCACCGAGGGGTATGGAGATGCCATCATTCTACCAGTAATCAACTCTGATCACTTTGAATTGAAGACACATTTGATCACACTTGTGTCTACAAATCAATTCCACGGGTTTGATCGTGAAGACCCGTATGCACACATCCGTTGGTTTAACAAGTTGACTTCAACTATCAATTTCAAGGATGTGCCACAAAAAGTCATCAAGTTGATGCTATTTCCATTCTCACTTGAGGGGACAGCCCAGATTTGGCTGGAAAAAGAACCCCCTCGATCCATCGAAACTTGGGAGGAACTTGTTCAAAAGTTTGTTAATCATTTCTTTCCTCCATCAAAGACGACTAACCTTAAAAATGAAATTTCTGGATTTCGTCAAAATTTCGATGAAAACTTTGGAGAGGCATGGGAGAGATTCAAGGATCTCCTCAGGAAATGCCCCCATCATGAATTCACGGAGCTTCAACAAGTCAATATCTTTTATAATGGGTTTAACGGTAACGATCAAGATTCTTTGAATGCAGCCGCCGGTGGCAATATCTTGAATCGTAAGCCTAAAGATGTGATTGAGATTTGCGAGCAAAAATCAAAAGTTCCTATTTCTCGCAACAAAGTCAATACTCCTAACCCTCCTGCTTCTTCATCCAATAACTCTTCTGAGTTAGCGGCTCCTATAGCCGCTCTAACGGATGCCATCCGTTTTATGATTAAGGATGTTAAGGAAATCAAAAGCGAAATTCATAAGCCAGAACCAATCAAAGCCGTAAACAAGGTGTGTGAAACTTGTAGTGGTTCGCATGCGTATTATGATTGTCAAGCAACCGATGCTTCCTTTTACCAAGCTCCCGTAGCTTCGGTAAACCACAATCAATACCGACCACAAGCTGATCCTCATTACCGTGCATCTAGCGGTATGACACCACCTGGTTTTCCTCCTGTGCAAAACCATGGCAATCAAAATCGCTTTGTTCCGAATCAAGGACAAAATTTCAATAACTCTCAAAATTTCAATCAAAACCGGAACAATTTCAACCCACCATATCAAGCTCCAAATCATTAAAGTTATCAACAACCTTCTCAGGCTCCCCCACCAAATGACTTCATGAAAATTACTGAGTCAAGCATACGTTCAATGCAAACTCAAATCAATAACATGAGGGTTGAGCTAAAGAAGGAAATTGATACCACAATGTCTCGGCAGACAAATGAGTTGAAGAATATGATGAGCAGTTTCATGAACATGAATATGAACCAAGCTTCATCATCTTCTGGAGGACTCCCAAGCAATACAATTACTAATCCAAGTGCCGAGTTGAAAGCCGTCACCACTCGTGGTGGTAAGACGCACAATGGACCTTCGACTCCAATGCCTCCTCCACCAAGAGCAGTGAGTCAAGTTACCAAGGATACAACGGACAAGGTGCAATTCTCAAGCCCACGAAGTACCGCACACGTCCCACCTTCGGTAGTCCAAGCTTTAAGTCCGGAACCCGAAGTTCCGAAGACAAATTCTGAGCCCGAAATAACTTCCATCCCTGCTCAAAAGTCTAGTCAGCTTCCTTACCCATCAAGAATGAATGATGAGAAGCTCAAAGACAAAAACAAAGAGCAAATGAAATTTTTTTTCCAAATCTTCAATGAGCTTCACTTTGATATAAGCTTCGTTGATGCTCTCGTTCTAATGCCTAAATTTGCATCCACGCTTAAAGGCTTACTGACCAACAAAGATAAGCTATCTGAGATGGCTAAAACTCCCCTCAATGAGCAATGCTCAGCGGTCCTTCTCAAGAAGCTTCCCAAAAAGCTTGAAGACCCTGGCAGATTTCTAATCCCATGTGATTTCTTGGGGATGGTTCAATGCTCCGCCTTGGCCGATCTTGGCGCTAGCATTAACCTCATGCCACTCTCAGTATGGAAGAAACTGTCTCTTCCTAAACTTTCATCCACTTGTATGACACTCGAGCTAGCGGACCGTACCATAACTCGTCCACTTGGGATAGCCGAGGATGTCGTGATGAAAGTGGGAAAGTTTCACTTTCCTACTGACTTTGTTGTTGTAGACTTCGATGCAGATCCTAGAGTTCCCCTCATCTTAGGGAGAGCTTTCTTGAGAACGAGTCGTGCTCTGATTGATGTGTTTGCTGAAGAGTTGGCCATACGGGTTGACAACGAAGAGCTCACGTTAAAAATCTACCAGAACTCCAAACCTCTGTACAAACAGAGTGTTGCCACAATTGATCAAAGATCTGAAAGATTCAATGCAACACTCTCAAATTTCACGGTTAAGAGGAGTTTTCAAAAACGTGCTGAGCTCAAAGCTTTGAAAATCAACCCTGGTTCAAACAAATGGTTTGAAAGTTGTACCAGGGAAATCAAGAGTGTACTTGATGATGATGATGATCTAGATTCGGAGACTTCATCGGAAGTGGTGGAAACTGCTAGCTCTAAGAGCACACCACTTGTCCCACCTCCGGAATCAGTTTGTCGTATCGAGTTTGTTAACTCTGTGGATGAAACCAAACTCTCTTCAGTTTCATTTGAATTGGATGATGATGATTGTGATCCAATGGGAGACATTCCACCCATTGATGAATTGCTCAAAAATGATCCATCATCTTCTAGTCTTATTCCCGACTCTTCCATCCCTTCTCTCACCCCTGATGAGGAAGATGACAACTTTTGGAATGAAGTCGATGCCTTTCTTAGTGATGAGTCAATTCCAACAGGAATTGATAATACTTACTTTGATTCGGAGGGAGACATCCTTTTTCTAGAAAATCTGTTGATTGAAGAACCGTTTCCCACCCTCCCTCCCGGACATCTTATTGACAATCACCATATAAGCTTCAAGTTTGAGCTTAAAAATGTCAAAAATGGTGATTTGCTTCTTTCTGATGAGGAATGGACTTGCATTCTTATGCATATCTTTGTTCCATTCTTCACAGATGGTGTGATTGCTCTTTCCCTTTTCTCTTTCGGGAATGAGGACACCATCTTTGACCCCGGTATCATCCTTTATAGTTTCTACTATTAACAATACCGCGGTATATCTCGTCGGGGTGGAACTTTCTGATGTTCATATGTTTGTTAACACTGTGAACGAAAGTCCGACTGAGATTGGTTTTCCACGTTACTTTCCCCATGAACAAATGAATTCGGGGTCGAGTCAAGCTAGCGACTCGGTAATCAAAAACAGTAGCATGCCATATGGGTTGTCACCCATATTTCTGAGCTGTCTGAAGTTTGTTACGGTTAGCCATTCACAAGTGGCTAGCTTGTGTGACAAAAACTTGACAGTTTAGCTTCTTCTTTCTACTTTCTACCACCCTAGTGTGGGGGGGGGGGGGGTTGCCCCACATGTTGTGTATATAAGTCTTATCAAAAAAAAAAATCCTTGCTAAATAATGGCCGTAGTATTTCCCTTTTACGTTCTCAGTTTCGGCATAACCGCCAGTACTTTGAATATTGAGGGCAATATTCAATTCTAGTGTGGGGGGGACGGAATTCTCACTAATTTTATCATGTAATTATACCACCCAATTCCCCCATTTTTGGCCAAAATTTTTTTTTGGAGTAAGTGTTCTGCACTTACTCATCTTATGGTTATCAGTCCGCCTTGTCTAATAAACAAAAGCATTGGCTAATCCAGGAGCAAACGGCTCTTGGTAAAGATATCTCAAATCCGTTGACGGCTTGCAATTTGCCCAAAATTGTATGGTATTCAGCTCACCATATCCTTAAAAGTGAAGAGTTGGCTAGCCCGCAAGTTTATGGCTTGTGGTAAAGGCAGTGGAAAATCCATAATTGGTAATCAGCTCACCAAAGATAATATTGATAATTTATCTAAGAGTTGGCTAGTCCAGAAGCAAACGGCTTCTGGTAAAGACAAATCAAATCCGTTGAAAGCTGGTGATTTGCTCAAAATCATTTGGTTATCGGTGTACCAAGGTTCTTACTTGAACTAAAACATTTGGCTACTCCAGAAGTAATGGCTTTTGGTAAAGAGATGAAATCCATTAATTTTTCTCAAAACATTGCTAGGGACTAGCAATATCTTAGTGTGGGGGATTGATGAGTGTCTAAATACTCATCATTTTTGTACCAATTAAACTTCAAAAACATCTGAAAACACTCAGAAATGCATCAAAATGATAAAAATATCACAAATAAGTGTTTTATATGTTTTAAATGCAAAAATGTCAAAATCTGGTGAAAAACGTATCAAGTTTGCATAATTGGCAGTTTTAGTCCCCCAAGTTTCAAAAGTTGTCAAAAACAGTCCCTGGTAAATCTAAATAAAGAGAAATATCATTTTAAAGTCCCTAGGGATTCTTAAGTTGTCAAAACTGGTCCTTGAGATTTAAATTTACAAATTTACAACTTTGGTCATTTAACTTTCAAAAATGACAACTTAGGTCCCTTAACTTTCAATAATGACAAGATAGGTCCCTAAACTTTCAAAGCTTGTCAATTTTGGTCCCTTAAAACAAGTTTGGAAAATTACAATTTTGGTCCCTCTAGTTTGGCAGGTTTACAACATAGGTCCTTGTCATATTAAACTATAAACAAGCCTTGTCAAATCTCAATTGACCCCCTGCCATCTTACCCCATTTGACCCCCTGTCAAAGCTCATTTTGGACTGTTTGGTCAAATACAGTCAAACAAACCAAAGCCCGCCCCCACACTGTGCATCCCTTCCAAGTTGCCCTGCAACTCACCATCCCATCTCCCTCAGACCTTATTACCTCAAAACCCACCCCTCATCATCACCTTACCCACTACAATAAATGCACCCCCCCCCCCCTAGTAGCTAAAAACAGAACCTACAATCAAATTAGCATTTCCCGCCAAAACCAATCCAAAGGCCAAAATGAATCCTAGGCATCCAATGGCTCTGATTTCTGCTGGGATTCACTCAGAGATGAGAGAGAAGACAAATGGTGTATAAAACAGAGGAGAAGAAGCAAGTTAGAGGCAGTAGTTAGTTTAAATTTTAAATTGTATGTCGTTTTTATGTTTCTGTTTTAAATCAAGTTCTAAACTGTAATCTTTTGCTGCATTGTGTCAAGTTAAGTTATTTAAGTGTATTGAAACTCTTTCCAAGTATCAATTCCAGTTTATGCTTACATTCCAAGTTTCTAGTTCACTGTGCAATTTTCATTTTCGAATTTCTATGTCAAAGCTTTAGTGGCTTAATTTGTGGATTCAAATAAGCTTACATAAGCTTATTAAAGCTTTTTGTAAGTTTATATTTAAGTTTTAAGCAAAGTTGTATTTGGTCAACAAAAGTCAATATGGGCAAAAATGAAGCAGAAATGGCAATGGGTGATGCAGACATGGATTTGGGTTGATTCTTAGTCATTTGGGTTGGATTAGACTAGGTAGTGGTTCTTGGGTTCACTGTTTGCAAGCCATTGTGGCTATGGATATTTGTAAGTCAGTTTCAACTAATGTAGCATAATCTGTTGTTGAAGCCATAGCTAGTTCCAATCTGTTTATTAAGTAGTGTTTATGTTATTTAGACTTAGTTTGATGATTAAAATGAGCTGGGTTAGTCTCAAGTTCAGTTTTACTTTGCAAATTAATGTTTAAAGGGGTGTTTGGTTTATAGCTTAAACTGTACTTAAGGTGTGTTCAAGAGTTAAAACATTTTGGTTCATGATTGTTTAGTCTAGTTGTGTTCATTTGAGTCAGTATTTTGTGCCTGCTAGTTCAAAAAGTCAAACATCATCAAAATCTGTCTCACTGCTTAATCTGTTGTGGTTTTGGATTTGCAATCTCTTGTTTTGTGTCAAGATTCAATAAACATAGCTTGCATTAGTGTAATTACATCATATTACATCATTATCAGTTCTAAAATTGGAATCAAAGTTCACTTTAGTCAACATCTCACTTCTGTCTTAAAAGTCAAATTTTGGAAAAGTGGTTTTGAGCCCATCTAGAAACAATTTTCATGAGCTCATTTTTGAGCCAAATTACATGAAATTGTAGGTGCAAGAAGTTTAGCTGGTCTATTTTGTTATTACCATTTTTGTATAATTTTGCAAATTTTTTAGAAGCTTCAAAACAGCTTCTCTACTTGGTCCTAATTCCCCTGTTCATAAGCTCAGCTTATGCTGAGTTTTTCTCAGTTTTGTGCAGCTTGCACAGGGTTCATTAGAGCTTGTCCAAGCTTGGTTTTTGGTTTAAACATAGTCACCCAGGTCTAGTGTAGGATACAAGTCTTTGTTTCATGTTTCCAGCTTATTCATGTGCTTATTCATATGCTTAAATCTGGTAGCCTCAGACTGTTTTTAGCCTATCATCTCAAATCATCATAATCTGTTGTACTTGCAATCAGAGGTTAAGAGCAGTTGAGACTTGTTTCTTTTAAGTTCTTTTAGCATTATTTAGCTTCTGTATCAGTTTGGTGTTGGTTGGTAGCTTATTGCTTATTTTAAAGTGCTTATTCATAAGCACTTGGATAGCAGTTTCAAATTCCTCCACATAAGCACCTGCTTTTCTATTTTTCCTAGATTCTAAATATTATTTTAGATTTTTCTTGAATTTTTCACATTTTTCTAGGTCAGTTTGCTATTTTTCTTAATTAAAAACAGTTTTTAAGTCATTTTAAATAGCTTTTAATACAATTAATTCAGAAAAAGTTTAAAAAAATAATTTTTCATTTTTCTTAGGTTAAGATAAATATAAAAAGTAAAAAAAGTAATTTTCCAGATTTTTCATAGTTTATTTTGTAATTTTTAATAATTTAATTAGTTTTAAATAGTTTAAAATCCATAAAAAATAGAAAAATATTCAGAAAAATATAAAAATAGTTTTGAAAATTCTCTTTTGTTATTTTAGATTTTTCTAAGTCTTAATTTTATTTTTCTAGCTTTATTTCCTATTTTCTTGTATTTTAGGTAATTATTTAATAGTTAAAAATAGTTTTTAATTAATAATAATTAGATAATTAGTTATAAAAATAATTTTCTTTTTCTATAAATTTTCTTTTATCATTAGGATTGTAAAAAATATCATTTTCATATTTTTAGGTTTAATATTGTGTAAGTTTCACATTTTTATTTGTACGTCGCGTAGTTTTTAAATTCAGTTTTATAAAAACATAAAAACAAAAACATCATTGTAAAAATAGTGATAGCGTTTATTTAATATTTTTATCTTTTTAGATTTTCTTTAATTTGTATTTAAGCCGTTGTAATTTATACACTTTCTCTGTAGTTATAATCAATCAAATCTCTGTATCTATTCAAATCTTCTCGATCACTAAACGTTTGACTATTCTCGCACGGCTCGTTGGGACATAACGACCTGGGGAAACACTATACTCTCCTGGACTTCATTGCATTTGTGCTTAAACTGTTTTAAGTTTCTTACGGTCAGCCATTCACAAGTGGCTGGTTTGTGTGAGAAAACTTGACGGTTTTGCACCAATCAAAATACTACTAGGTTCCTTGAGTGTTTTCGCTAGGAGGATCATTACGTGATTGATGAGTGTTGGTGGAATCAAGAATGAAGAAAGTCTTCATGAGAGATATGTTTAGTGGTTCCATCATCTTGTTCACAAGTACGTACAACGAACTTTGAAATTGAGGATGAAAGTGCATAACTTTGTGATAGAGGCGCGTCAAGAACATTACATAAGGGATGAGTTTATTCTTGGAGCCTTGAAGATTTACAATTTGCCTTGAGAAGAAGTAGGCGAGATTGTATGGTTGTTGTGTTAGCAAACAATACAACATGTGAGCACAACAAGCGGGAAGGATTTCTCGATTTCCCCTAAGAATCCAAACGTTTTCATGTAGGATGAGTGCAAGGGGCTTGTACTCTTCTCGGATGTCCCGTGTGAAGATAATATTTGGATTGGAGTAATATGGTCGAGGTTTGCATATTATGCGATGTAAATCTTCCGGGGAGGGTATGTGTGAACAATATGGACTATTTTCTTCACGAAAGTTGAAGAAAGAATCAAGATACCAATCTTCGGTGAAGGCACATTGTCCATGATTTGGAATTCGGAGGATGTGAGCAAAATGCCCAAGGGTTAAAGTAAACTTTTGGTTTTTGATATAAAACCAAAGAGAAAGAGAGCGATCCTCGTTACTAACGAGTTCAATTTGACGGAAGAATTCCATTATGAACCTTGGACATATCTTCTCGTTGATTTCAAGAAGACATTCTAGTCCTATGGCTCGGAAGGAGGTATTGATACCTTCTTCGAATTGTAGAGAGGTATCTACAATACGTCCTTCGTGGAAGTGACGGTTTTCGAGGTTGTTGAACCCACGGACATGAATGCCAGGTGTGTTGGGTTCAAGGGACATGTTCGGAGTGTAGACGCTAGTGAGTGAAAAATCAATCTCATATTCATGCGTCATAGTTGAACCTATAGAGATGACGAGTTAATAAAAAGTGATGTTTGTGGTTAACCTATGATTATCTAACGTTTTTATTAGATTTTTATTAACAATGGTTTTTTTAACAAGAAAGACACTTAACTCACTTATGGTTTTAACATACTAGTGGAGAATTACTTTTAGAAGAAAAGTGGTTTTTAATTTACATGAAAAACTGTTCTCCAGTAGGACAGATCCCACGGTTCCTTTTCAAAAGGGATCCGGCTGGTATAACTTCCGGGATCCGTAGATCTGTAGTTTACAAAAACAGATTTTATGAAAAAAACATAGGTTTTTAGATCTCATAGTTTTATACCAAGATATGTGTTTTAGCCTACATTTTCTTTTAACATGCATACATGACTTCTAATGTATCACGAAAGAAAGAAATAAAACAAAGAAAGATGATAAACACATAATAGCCTAGATAACTAGATTATTAGTAATATTTCATTTCAATACTAAGATTGATACAATGGATTGGGTATATAACCCCAATGTAGATTAACAACACAAAGTGAATGTCTCCGTATGTGAACTTCATCATAGGGAACACAAGTGCGATGAGTGTTAAGGCGATGAGCACGAGGGCGATGTAAACCATGTTGAAGATGATCCTTCTTGGTTTCGGTTGAGACGAAAAATGGAGAGGAAGATGAAGTTTTGAATGAGAGAAATTTTTGAAATTGGAAGATTTGAAAAAGTGAGGATAGAGTGATTGACGGTGGGAGTATTTATGGGAAAGGAGGAATTTTTGAGATTCGTGTTTTGTTTTATTATTGGATTAAAAGAAATAAAACATAAGTTTTATATACCACGACTTTAGACGAGAAAAATAACACGTATGTGAGAAAAAGGCTTCCTAATGAAGCTTCATGTAAAACATGTATATGCACAAAAGATAATCATATAAATACATAAATAGGCATACTTAATTATCAAGCAAAATAAAAAGAAAAGCATACCTCTAGCGCACTTAGGAATGTCTTTACAAATGACACAGCAAATGTCACTTAGATGATTCCCGCTCCTTTGCGTTTAAGATACCTTCTTAAGGAAGGTATTCTTGTTACCAAGCGATTCCTATAGCTTGGTGGGTATGAGCTTTGACTAATCAACATGACAAAGAAGATTAGTGCAATTAAATGAAAAAGTAAATAAATAAGAAAAAAAAATTGTTGTTATCAAATCAACATCCAAACATATAGTTTTAAAAGACATGGTGTTTATTTTTATAAAAAACCTTCTTTGTAGTTTTCAATTAACCATGGATCGTATCAAGTTTTTAAAGTACAATGTATTTCAAGAAACTTGGTAACGAGGCTCTGATGCCAATTGTGGAAAACTAGAAGGGGGAGGGGTTGAATAGTTTTGCCAATTAAAACTTCCTTTTAATATATTTAGATCAACTTATGTCAATCTATTTGGATGTGTGTGTTGGATGTTGATAAACAAGCATGTAAAGGCAAGTAATGAAAAGATAAGAGTAAGAAGCACAAAACCACAACGCGAGTATTTATAGTGGTTCGGCTAAAAGGACACCTTCCTTTCCCTACTCCACTCCTCGAGTCACCTACTCGAGAGTTCGTAAACACTACACCAATCTCCTTATGACGGAGAAGCCTTCACAACGTCGCCTACCCTTTTTCCGGTGCTAGGCTAACCACCGGGTTCTTTCACTCCAAGGTGAACCACACCTACACAACGTCGCCTACCCTTTATAAGGTACTAGGCTAAGTACCTAGTTCTTTCACTCCAAGGTGAACTACACCTTCACAACGTCGCCTACCCTTTATTAGGTACTAGGATAAGCACCTAGTTCCATTGCAATGGAGGAACTACTAGCACACTACACCAAAAACTAATCCCAAAGGAGATCTACTCCTTTACAACATCATCAAGGATATCAATATCCTTGGATCTAATACTAGTCTATCTGGTACATCGAAACACACCATATCGAATGTACATCTAAGGCACCTTTAACTAATGCCTTTGACTAGATCTACAAGACACCCTTCACTAATGTCTTGTGTCTTGACTTCTAAGCACCTTTCACTAATGCTTCTAGTCTTGACTTCTCAGCACCTACCACAAGTGCTTATGATATGGATGATAGATACCCTTCACTAATATCTTCGTCATGACACTTGAGACATCTTTCACTAATGTCTTCAACACTACACTTCTTTAGAAGAAAGAAAGGAATCATCAACAAGAAGACTTCAGTAGCCTTGATGATGACGAAGCATGGCAACTCATGGACTTGAGCTTGCTAGACTTCAAAGGTGGTGATCTTGCCTTTAAGAGGAACCTAAAAGATCACACAAAAACAAAACTACAAACATAGATCTCTTGGATCTGAGGTTAGTGAGTTTTTAACTCAGGGAGAAAGTGTGTTAGAAAGGGGTGAGGAATAATGAAGAAATGGCTCACTATTTATAGAAGAAAAAAATCTACTATTCCCCAGATCCCACGGATCCCTTCCACAAGGGATCCGTCTAGCGTTAAGCTAGGGATCCGTGGGACGCTCCATTTTACCCATGGGCATCTTGGTTATGGGTCATAGGTCATGGGTTGAACCATAGATCTTTAGCTAGATACAATGTATCTTTTGAGTGCAATGCACTTGGTCACTTGGGTATGGGTTGATCCATGGGTTATGGATATTATCCATGTATGATATAAGCATGATGTCATGCAATGGGTTATGGGTCAAGCTCCATGGGTCATGGGCTTTGGGTTGTACCCAACTACATTCAATGTATTTGCCTAATGGGTTGTGATACTTAAGTTTCTACCCATTTATATTACCCAATATACTACATACTAGTTATGTGTATATTTTACCCAAATATGTAAACACTAGTTGTTGTACATATGTAATATTAAGTCATAAAATCACTTATACTTGTTTTAGTGTTTTATGTGAAAATTTGAATATGTTAGAAACTATTAGTCCAAACCATTTACGTATTTTATTTGTTTCGTTAAAGTGATTTTACGTTTGTTATCGACAAAACATTAGAAGGTCGTAAAATATAAATAATCGTTTTTACAGCTTATTTGTATTAACAGTTTTCATGGATGACTTTTCAGTTTTCGGAAACTCATTTGAAGCTTGTCTCTTCAATCTTGATAAAATGCTCGAAAGATGCGAAGCTGGACATCTTGTCCTTAACTGGGAGAAATGTCACTTTATGGTGACTGAAGAAATTGTGCTTGGTCACAAGATCTCCAGTGCATACATGGAAGTAGATAAAGCAAAAATCAACGTTATCACGAAACTTCCACCTCCAACTAACGTTAAAGCCGTTAGAAGTTTTTTAGGACATGCCGGTTTTTATTGCCGCTTTATCAAGGATTTTTCAAAACTATCTCGTCCTATGACAAAACTTCTTGAGAACGATTCTGTCTTCGACTTCAATACATATTGCATGAAAGCATTCGAAACGTTGAAATCACAATTGACTAGTGCTCCCATCATGGTTTCACCTGATTGGTCACTACCATTCGAGCTCATGTGCGATGCAAGTGATTTTGCTGTTGGAGCTGTTTTAGGCCAACGAGAAGGAAAACACTTTCGGCCCATATATTTTGCTAGCAAGACACTGAATGGTGCTCATCAAAGTTATACAGTTACAAAAAAAGAATTACTGGCCGTAGTTTTCGCCTTCGACAAATTCCGATCTTACCTCGTGCTTTCAAAAACAGTTATGTTCACCGATCATTCGGCACTCAAATATCTGTTCACCAAACAAGATGCAAAGCCGCGTCTCATCCGATGGATTCTGCTACTCCAAGAATTTGACATCGAAATTAAAGATAAGAAAGGAGAATAGAATCTAGCCGCTGATCATTTGTCACGTCTTGAAAATCCCGATCTAGAGGAGTTAAAGGAAGAAGAAATCGATGATTACTTCCCTGATGAAACCCTCACGACGGTTGATGAAAATGAAGATCCTTAGTTTGCTGACTTCGCAAACTATCTCGTTGGAGGAATTCTTAGAAAAGGATTAACTCACGCTCAACGGAGCAAATTCTTTTCGGAACTTAAACACTACTATTGGGAAGATCCTTATCTTTTCAAAATGTGCCCTGATGGGATGATCCGAAGATGTGTTTCTGGTTCCGAAACCCTCAAAATTCTTGATGAATGTCATCATAGCCCTACTGGGGGACACTATGGTCCTTCCACCACAGCTAAAAAAGTTTTTGATGCTGGATTTTATTAGCCGACAATATTCAAAGAGGCACATACACTTGTCCAAACCTGTGACGCTTGCCAAAGATCCGGTAACCTTTCACACAAAGACAAATTTCCATTAACAAGCATTCAAGTGTGTGAAATATTTGATATTTGGGGAATTGATTTCATGGGACCATTTCCTAAATCCCACAAATACGAATACATTCTCGTTGCTATCGATTATGTGTCCAAATGGGCAGAAACGAAGCTTTACCAACAAACGATGCTCGTGTTGTCGTTAAGACAAATGGAAAAAACCATGAAAAGATATGGAGTTCATCTTCGTTTTGCGACAACCTATCACCCGCAAACCAGTGGCCAAGTTGAAAACACCAACAGAGTTCTGAAAAGAATACTCGAAAGAACAGTGAAGGATAATCCTTCAGTATGGTCAAAAAAACTTGACGATGCTCTGTGGGCGTTTCGTACGGCTTACAAAACTCTTATTAGCACAACTCCTTACTGACTCCTGTATGGAAAAACTTGTCATTTGCCGTTCGAAGTTGAACATCGTGCTTACTGGGTCCTTAGAAGCTGTAACACCGATCTCAAAATAGCTGGAGAAAAGAGATTTTTGCAATTGCATGAACTCGATGAATTGAGAATCCAAGCTTATGAGAATTACAAACTGTACAAAGCTAGAACCAAAGCTTATCATGACAAAAAGTTGCGAATTCGAAAAGAATTCAAAGCCGGAGATAAAGTTCTGCTTTTCAACATGAAATTCAAATTCAAAGCTCCTAAGCTGCAACTGAAATGGTTTGGACCGTATATCGTGAAACATGGATATCCATTCGGTTATGTCGAACTTTATGATGAACACGGTGAAAGTTTTATTGTTAATGGGCACCGAATCAAATTATACTACGATAAGGAGCAATTGAATGAAATTTTAATTGAGACAATTTTGCCTGAAGATGAATTCGAAACCATCACATTCATAGCACCTCTTCCAGAAGGAATCACACAAAGTGTCCCTTGGAAACTATCTTCTGAATTCATTTGGAGAGATCTTGATGCTACTGGTGAAGAATTCATGTATATTCCTAAAATTTTAAAGAAATTCAAAGATGCAACTGCAGCTACGTGAATTTTGGAAACTTTGAGTCAGCCTGATGACTCGTTAATAAAATAAGCGCTTCTCGGGAGGCAACCCGTGTGTTTCATATTTGATTTTCTGTGGTCATGCCCCAAAGTTTAAACCTTTGGTTGAACTGAAGTGTGGGGGGGGTGCCACACCTTAATAAAACTCTTTTTGTTTGTCTATAAGATTTTTGCAGGTAATGATTACTCCAGTGGACGCTTGGATCGAAGGAAATTAAGCTAAAAAACTCATTTGGAATATCTGGTTTTATCCCTATTTCCCTATTTCTATACTTTGAAGTTCGTTTTTCACATTGAGGACAATGTTTAACTTAAGTGTGGGGGGGGGGGTGAATAGGAAAATTAGAGTTTTTAAGATTAAATTTAAAATTTATTTGCCCTTGTGATCTAGTTATTTTCATGCTTTTAGGATAATATATTAGAATAACTGGATCAATCCACTAGTAAAATTGGTAATATTTGAAAATTTGAGATGTGTTTCGATTAATATTGCAATCCATTCTGGGATCGATAACATTTGCTAGCACACATTACAAACCCTTCTACTAAATTGTGAGGATCTGAGCCTGTTTCATATATAGCATATATCTTTTATGCTTGGATCTTTTGTTATAAGTGTGCCGGTGATTTTATTTATTCTAGAACTTGTACTTGTAAATCATTACCAGACCGCAGTGAGATTTCATTCGTGCGATATAAGTGAATTCGTGTGATAAAGAGGCACCTTAGGATTTTAACCCAAATGGCCTTCCATTTTTCATATCATGATATATTAACTAGTCACATCGGTTAGTTAATCACCCACATGGACCCATTTGTAGCGCTTATCTTTAGCGCTAGATACCCTTAGTTACACCCTCTGAGCCATCCTTTTCATTTTTGATAAATCCAGAAAATACAAAAATATTTTACACCTTAAGCCTTAGCCTAACCCTTGTCAATGTCTAAACGGTTGGTTGCTAGTCTCCTGGTATGAGAAGATTGTCTAGATGATTATGAGTAACCGCACTTTGTCATTCGTATGAGCCATTTCGAAGAAAGGAGTTTATGTTATTAGTTTATGTTTAAAAAAAGGAAAAAAAAAATAAAAAAGAAAAGTTATGTAATAAGTATTAGCCAATGCGCTATGCTCAAAGGAAGTTGTTATGGCGAATCAATAGGAAGAATTGTGGAAATCCAAAGAAAGTTGAAGCTATAATCATTTACGGGGTTCACGGATTGTTGGGTAACTAGCAACATGGGTATTAGACTTGATCCTATTTTTCTTTTAACACCAATTTCATAAACATTTCCATGCCTTATCCATACCCTTTACCCCAAGCCTCATATTTAAACCCGAATAAAAGTCCTCTTTAGATGTTTTGCTTGGTGCTCACGCCACGTCGGTGGAGTTTAATTTCTTGTACAAGCTTATGGTAATAATCTAATCATGAATGAGCAATGAGTGTGATTTATCTTGTTACTCCACTAAAAATTGAGTGATTGAATGAATTATATTTCATTCCTTTTTCGTGAGGTGTTTTGAAATGTTAATCATGCAAGAAAATCATTGGATATCGTCAAACATCTTGAATTTTCACCCTTGAAAGCTAACTTGATGAATCTTATCTTGTATTTGTACTTGGTAGATTTGCATCATATTTTTCTTAATCATAATTTTGTATCAGTGGATATTTTATTTTGATTCTAGATTTGCTTGAGGGCAAGCAAAGTTTAAGTGTGGGAGAATTTGATAACGCTCAGATTGTACATATTTTCAGTAGCGTTATTCGTGCTTTTGTATATGTTAATTGGTTATATACATATGTTTTTAGTGCTTAATCGCATCAAAAGACGTTTGTCTAGTATTTATAACCAAGTGCAGGGAAACAGAAGGAAAAGTTAAAGAATGTTCGATAAAAGAATATTTCTGTTTCATTGAAGCATGTCAAGCACAAGTCAGCATTTCAAGTATCGTAGAAGATCAAGTTGAATGAAGAACCAAGTTCCACAAGCCAGAATCAAGCAAAAAGTCCTAATTCCGTCCTTCAGGAAGACGGACCAGCCGATCAGTCGTAGCCCGCAACCGATTCGGCTGGAAAAATGCTAATTCGGACCATTGAAGACGGACCAGCCGATCGGTCGTAGCCCGCAACCGATTCGGCTGGGTAGGTGTCAATTGACCAGCCGATCGGCTGGACAAGGTACCGATCGGCTGGAGAGGCCTGTTCTGCTATTTCTTCATCACTAAGATTCCCCATTGCATCCAAATGTTTCTAGGTCCTTCCCTTGATGTATTCTAGTTCCTTCCTAGCTCCTTGGAGGCCAAGTTCAACATTTAATACCCTAGGCCTTGGAACTAGTATAAATAGAGACCTCTTGTGAGCATTTGAGAATACACACTTCAATACAACTCTCTACTCATCAAGCACATCCGTTTTAGCTCTCAAATTCGTCATTAGAAGTCCAGGAAAGTTTGGAGGTCCAAGAAGTCAACATTTGGAGGTCAAACCCCTAAGAAGTCAACACCAATACATTGGGAATCATTACTCAATAATTTGTAGTCTTATTCTAATCATTGTAAGACTCTTAATCATGTTTTCTAATGTTTAAAGTTCTGAGTTTATGTTTATGTTTGCTATGAGTGACTAGTTTCTTTATGCACTTGCTTAAATGATGTTGATTATCTTATGATTAGTTTATGATTGTGCTAACATGTTTTAATTCAATTTCAAGTTGATTTTAAGATCCAATTGTGCTTAAGTTTCATAGTGACATTTGTTAATTAAGTTTGACTAGTTGTTAAACAACACTTTTAAGGGTTTGTTATATTCAACTTTTTCCATTTTTAATCGACTCTCGTCTTCTGCATCGAATTCCTCTTCACGATTATATTCAACAACACTCATAATGGAATCATCAATTCTATGTTCTGCACTGTACACTTGAGGATTTGGTTTGAATGCTCTATGTGAAAGACGTGGTTTGTAATCAGCAAGAATTGGCCCATATCCATCTAGATTTGGCATAAAAGTAAACTTTTGAATTGTTGTGATTGACTCACGATGTTTATAAAAAACATTTCGAAACTCTTTGATTTTGTTTTGTAAATTGACAATTTCATCAAGATACTGATCAATTCGCGTCCTTGAATGTTTTTTGTACTCAGAAAACTGTTTTTGACATGTTAACAACTCAGACTTGGCTTTTTGAGTTTCCGAAGTAAGAGCGTTAATTTGTTGTTGATGATCAAATTTTTGTTGTTCTATTTGAGAAAGCAATTCATTCTTGGATTCAACTAGATCATGTATCTGTATTTTCAAAGATTTTTCATTTTGGTATGATTTGGAAAAAGCGACTTCAAAACTGTATTCACGTTTCTATTTTGTTTCAAAATTTTTGAGTTGTAACTTATAACATTCATTATCCTTAGTTAACAGTGCAATCTTAGCATTAAGATTCTTATTAATCTCATTGCACTTCTCTAATTGGGATTGGGTGGTCTGAAATAAGGTCATGAGCCCTGGATCTGGATTAGATAAAGGCTCATTTTGTTCAACGTGAGTCTCTACATAACCATTATTTAGATCCTCAAATATAATCACGGAGTCAACTTGATTATCAATGTTAACCATAAGGTCATCTTGATCGTCAAATGTAACTACGAGATCCAGTTGATTATCTTCGTGATGAGATGTAGAAGGCTCATATTGAACACTTTGTGCCTCGTCGGATGCAGATACAGGCGGAGATATCAGATCATGTATAAGACATATGTTAGGATCCGGTACCTGAGACAAGCCATCAGTGTCATAAACTGGGCATGTGTCACTCAAGGGAAGCTCTTGCATGTTAGCCATCAACATCACAGCTGCGTTAGCTTGCAAGTCCTCCATGTCATCATCAGATTCTGCATTAGCCATGAAGCTCTGTTCTTTGTTGGTAAGTGTTCCACCAGCTTCATCCTTGAGAGCCAAGAGTAAAGCCTCCTTGTGATAAGCGCTGCCTCTTGTTCTCGGCTTTGGGCAAGCATTCGCCAGATGACCCTTTTTGTTGCAGTTGTAGCATCGAAGACCATTATTCCCATTCTGAAAATTTCCCTGATCAATCATTTGAAGCCGTTGCTGTGGAGCACCCATGTTATTCCTTCCATTAGCATTAAATCCTTGACCACTACCCATCTGATGACCATTTCCACGATTCTGAACCTCAACCCTTCCATTGTTTACAACTGCTTGATTCCTTGTATTAGATGAGGTACGAATACGGTTGTTGGATTTGTTAGCAAATCTCCCGAAGGCTTTAGTAATTAACGAAAATCCTTGATTCAACGTATCGAAAGCTTCTGCATCTTCATTTGGTGTCTCACTGTAAAGTACTGAATCAGTGTTGTTGTTGTAAGGAACCAGTTGAGTTTCTTGTGATTGCTGTGAAGGATCATATGGTGTGATCTGATCAGATTGTTGTGGTGGATTAGTAAAGACAGTTGGCAAATTTAGAAATTGAGGATAACAAGCTTGAGTGTACAAAGCAAGAGTTTGATTATCCGGTAGAGTTGGAGATGCAGTGATTCCACGGATAGCTCTGTCTTTGTCTACTTCCTTTCGATGGTGCTTCAAGTAGTCATACAACAATACGTATGTTGCTTGATGAAGATTCTTAGCTTGACGGATGAATGTAACATACTTTTCCCAATCAGGACCAAGATAGCTGAGGAACTTTGTATTGATTGCTATCCTTGGCATAATGATGTTGTGTCTGTCCAAGTCATTGATGATGTCTGTGAACCGATGATAGTATGATTCTAATGATTCCCCTGGTTCAATCATGAAATTCTCATAGGATAAGTAACGTTTTGATTCCATGTCTTCTTGATTGAGTTCTGTGCCTTCCATTAGAAGATGAATGTGTTCCCACATTGCTTTTGCAGTTTTCTGAGCATCAACACTGCGAAGAATCGGATTGGGTAAACCAAAAAGGATAGATTGCATTGCAAGTTCATCAGCTTCTAAGTGAAGTAGTTGTTCAGCAGTGAGTTGATCTACTCTGAGAGTGGTGGTAACATCATCTCTTGGTGGATCAACAGTTGGATCTCCGGGGACTGTTGTAGTAGGAATTTGAAAAGGACCTTCAAGAATGAACTTCTTCAAAAACTTACCATGTGGTTTCTTGAGATCACAAAACCTAAAAAACCGTATTACCCATTTATCATAGTTTCCGGGAGTGATCATTGGAGGTCTATCAAAGGATCTAGCTTCATGAATGGATTGTTGGCTGCTTAAAGCTTCACACATCTTTGCAAACCAAGAAGGTTACCTTTTGCGTTGTGACATTCATAGCATACTTAGCGGGAAACTGATATTGGAAGTAGTTAGCATGCTGATATTGTTGACGAGGGTTTGGTTGAGGGATTTGTGATTGAAGAGGTTGTGTTTCTTGAGGAAAGTAAACTGATGATGGTTGTTGAAATTGTTGTTGAGGATATTGTTGTAGTTGTTGTTGTTGTTGTTGTTATTGAGGATACTGATGAGGAAAGTAGTTGGAGTATGGTGGTTGACACATCTTGAAACTTGTGTAGATGATGGATCTTTGTAGTCGAATGAAACTTGATGTTGTTGATGAAGTACACTTAGGCGTAAACAAGGCTTAGGCGTAAACTGATGATCTTACGCGTAACTTCCACTTACGCGTAAACAAGAGAGCTTAGGCGTAAATCCTTCTTACACATAAGCTTTTAGGTTAAACGTAAGCTTAGGCGTAAACTAAATGCTTAGAAGTAAGAACCTTAGGCGTAAGATAATCTTAGGCGTAAAGTGTTTACTCGTAAACGTTTAAGCTTAAGCGTAAACTTAGGGTTTTACCCAAAAATCCTTTACACTTTTTCAAGTGGAAAAGATATCTACAAGTCGAAGTGTTTTCAGGCTTATCCAAGCAAGAAAACACTGAGTTAACCAACAGCTTTGAAGATCGTTGAAGAAAATTCTTACGCGTAGACTGTTAGGCATAACTGTGACTTAGGCGTAGGAAACTAGGGTTTTGTTATGCGTAAAAAAGGACAGAATTTACCAAGCTTGATTTTTATGCACTAAACGTTTTGGAAACTTGATTTTAATGATAAAACAGCTTCAAAATCACCAAAATAACAAGAAAGTTTGATCCAAAGTGAGATTTTACCTTACGCGTAAAACAAGCACACGACCCAAAACCATGTTCAAAAACTAATCTAACCACGTAAAGTTTGAAACTTTTTGCAAAAAACAAAAAGTTAACACTAAATAAACCTTAGCCCATAAGAATCTTGAGTTTACAAGTGAAAAAATGAAAGTTTTAAGCGTGATAAAAGTGTAGAGCGTGAAACCTTACGCGTACGACTATAAATTTAAAAAATAAACCGTTTCACCCAACTAGATGGCTTATGATACCACTGTTAGGTCACCATAAGTTAACACAAGCATGTAGATGATAGAAATGAGGTTAAGATAGACGGTTGAACACACGAATCACACAATAATATGAAAAGGTTATGCGTTGGATTAGATAAGGTGAACAACACTTCTCAAATGAGAAGTAAACAAATATTTATGGGGAAGGGAGCTAGGGCAACACATCTAGTCCCTTCCTTGGCCTTTTGGGCCTATGCATAGGCTTATGGGCTTTATACATAATCCTAGCCTTAATTACTAACATAAAATCCATATTAAAGCAAACTATTACATATAAATGACTAGCACTTGTAAATATAGTTTAGGAGCGTTTCCAACAGACCCCAACCATGGCAACAGTGGATGTTTATAGTCCTCCAAGACTGGATACAACTACTGGAATCCCAAGCCAATTGGCAGATATGGGTGGCTTCAGTGATCCTCCTTGTCCAACTAGGGAGAAAACTGAGTCTTTGCCTTATGATGCACCTCTCTCAGAAGTTAATACATCTGGAAGTGCTGAGGGCAGACAATCATTTCATGAATTGACGGCTACATGTACCCAATTAACAGCTAAAGTTGGAGCTTTGGAGAAGGATTTAAAAGAAACCAAGAAGCTGTATGCCAGAGTCTACTCCACTTTAGTTCAGAAGGTGAAGAGATTAAAGCTAAAAGTGATGGCTCTGCATGCTCCCAAAAGAACAAACATTGTGGATTCTACAAGCTCCATTAATCTTGAAGACTTTGGGGAATTTCACAAACAGGGGAATAAAACAGATGCAGAAACTAAGAGGAGGACTTTGAGTTTTGGAAGTGGGAATCAAGATGATTATGAGCAGGAAACAGAATTATTTGCAGAAGAAGATGTTGATCTTGAAGCCCCAACTGAGGTGATTGAAGAACATTGAGATATTACTGATACTGCTACCAGTACCAAGCAAGCAGTGGAAACTGCTGGTTCAACAAAAGGTACTGCTAGAGTGGACAAAGGAAAAGGGATTCTGATTGAGGAAGACTTTGTTAAGAAGAAGCCTAAAATTACTACACAAATGGTATTTGATGAAGAAAGGGCTAAAGAAGAGCAGGAACTTGAAGTTCTTAAATTTTTGGAAGATAAAAAGTTAAAGAAACTGTTGAACTATCTCAGGAAGAATCAGACAGGCTACTTGCACATATATTGCAAGAAGAAGAAGCTGCAGCAGTTCTTGAAGAAGAGAAAGTGGATGCCATACAAGCATTAATTAATCAGATTAGAGAAAGACAAAAGCCAAAGAAAAGAGTCAAGCCTCCAACAAAAGGTCAACTGATGAGGAATATGAAGACTTATTTGAAGCATCAGGATTATAAGAAAGATTTTCAGTTGAAGGGCAAGACCTTTGAAGAGATTCAGGAGATGTATGTCAGAGCTTACCGAAGAATACATGAAGATTTCAGACCTATTGGTACAGAAGAACCAAATGTCAGGACAAAAAGAGCTGGTTTGATACTGGAATCAGAGATATTCAAGAAGGAAAGGATATAATAAAAATCTACAGCAAAGGAAGATTTGGAAGATGAAGCTTTGAAGGAGTTGATGATAATACAACCTGATGAGGGAATGCATGTAGAAGCTTTGCAGACCAAGCATCCTATCATTGATTGGGAAATTTACACTGACATATTTGGAAAAGCTTGGAGAATCATTAGAGTTGGTAATATAGTGGAGATGTACAAAACATTTGCAGAAATGTGCAAATCGTTTGACAGAGATGACTTAGTGAAATTATGGGAACTGGTACAACAAAAGCTTAATCATAAGGAAGACCCTGATGAAAAGGAGCAGGAGATTTGGGTAGAATTAGAGAGATTATTTGAGCCTGATCCTTATGACAGATTATGGAGTCAAGATTCTACAGTTCCAGAAATTACTTGGATTTTGTATGGGTCATCTGGTGTACATCATGTCTACAAAAGTATTCATGACTGGTTTATGCAGGTAGAGAAAGAATATCCGCTCAGAATGAAGACACTAATAGCAATGTTATCTTCAAGGCTAAAGACTGAAGAAGATAATGAGATGGCCAAAAACTTAGTGAACAAGATCTTCTTTCAAGCACAAAGACCAAGCAAGCCAGCAAAGTAAAGTGTTTGCAAAATTTCCCAGCAGTATGAAGGAAAAGAAGTATTCAAGAAACTTGCTGATTTGCAATGAAATCACAAGTTTAGGGGAGGATTGTTGGGAATTTAGCAAAGACAGTTTGTGCTGCCAAGCTTAATAGTTAGTACTGTTAGCTTTGGTTTTGGACTTCGAAGAATATAACTAGCAATACAAACTGCTAGTACAACTAGTTAGTATTGCTTATCAGATTTGTATAAGTCGGTTAGATAATTATATAAAAGTTTCTATAATATGTATCTTGTGTAGAAAGTTATTGTAACCCTAGAAGGACTCCTTAGCCTATAAAAGGAGGTCATAGGTTAGATTTAGAGTACGAGTTATTCTAGAGTCGATCACTTCAAGGTTCTAGTAACCCTAATACTTTTGAGTATTCGTATATTAATATATTGAGGTGTTTTGTGAGAAACAAGTTGTGTCTAATTATTGTCTTAATCATTAAACATTAGATTTCGCATATTGTTTAATCTTAGATTCAAGATAGTTTACTATATTGTTGCTTGTGTTAGATTTATCTAACTTAATTAACTTGATCAATTGCTTAACTGGAATCAACATTTTACATAATAATACTCAAATCTCTAAGAATTCCATTAGTCTACATTAGTCATGAAAATAATTAAAAAAATTTAGAATTTGAGTTTACTTAGAAATATAATATTCGAACATGAGTCAATTGTAACTTATATAAATAAGAGGATAGTTAAAAATGCATTGTCACCAAATAGTAACTCAATATAATTCATATCAATAATATTCTCATTTTCTCTCTGATCACATGTGCTTATCAGTTGCTTATCACACACACTTTACACATATTAATTTTCAATCATTATATATAAGCTCGTTCTAACAATGTGGGGTGCGAAGGAGTGCCACATTTCACTTACACAATCCTTCCCTCCCTTTTCCACCTCAGGTTTCCATATTGCATTGAATCATAAAATTCTAATACATTGCCACATCACTGAAACGTCAATATCCTAAGTTTTTTTAAAATTTCAAAATATATTTAATTGTTAATTTAATTTTCTATTTTAATTATTTATTATTTATATGTATATATACAATTACTCACTTTAAGATATTGTGTATCTATACATATACCTATAAAGGCCGGAACGACGATTGATGAATGGTGGGAGGCGCTACAGTTCACGGTGTGAAGATAATTACAGTAGGGAGGAGGAAGAAAATGTTGGGATATAACAAATATACAAAGCACGTGCCTTTTTCATGTGTTTTTAGATTAGCAGAATAGACCTTTGATCTTGTTTCCATCTCATCTTACAGCTGATATTTGTCCGTATACATATATATATATATATATATATATATATATATATATATATATATATATATATATATATATATATACATATATATACATATATATACATATATATACATACATATATATACATATATATACATATATATACATACATATATATATATATATATATATATATATATATATATATATATATATATATGTGTGTGTGTGTGTGTGTGTGTGTGTGTGTGTGTGTGTGTATGTATACGCGCGCACGCATATATCTGTATGGGTTTAGTCTCTTATTTTACAGATAATCAAGCACAAATCTTTATGCATTATATTAGTCTTTGTAGGCTATTAAAATAATTTAAAAAATTAGAGTTTGAGTTTACTTAGAAAAATAATATTCAAACAATAGTTAAATGTAACTAAATTAGCATCTAATCTAATTTGTTATCAACACAAAAAAGATTCTTGTTTTGTTGCCTCTTTTCACATAAAAATACTCAAATCTCTAAGCATTCTGTTAGTCTTCATTAGTCATTAAAATAATTAAAAAAATTATAATTTGAGTTTACTCAGAAATATAATATTCGAACATGAATCAATTATAACTTATATAAATAAAGAGGATAGTTAAAAATGCATTGTCACCAAATTGTAACTCAATATAATTCGTATCAATAATATTCTCAATTTTTCTCTGATCACATGTGCTTATCAGTTGCTTACCAAACACACTTTACACATGCTAATTTTCAATCATTATATACAAGCTCGTTCTAACAAGGTGGGGTGCGAAGGAGTGCCACATTTCACTTACACAACCCTTCCCTCCCTTTTCCACCTAAGGTTTCCATATAGCATTGAATCATAAAATTCTAATACATTGCCACATCACTGAAATGTCAATATCCTAAGTTTTTTTTTAAATTTCAAACTCTATTTAATTGTTAATTTATTTTACTATTTTAATTATTTTTATTTATATGTATGTATACAATTACCATCTCATCTTACAGCTAATATTTGTCCGTAAACATATACATATACATATACATATACATATACATATACATATACATATACATATACATATATAACTATGTGTGTGTGTGTGTATGTATACACGTGCGCGCACATATCTATTTGGGTTTAGTCTCTTATTTTTTAGATAATCAAGCACAAATCTCTAAGCATTATATTAGTCTTTGTAGGCTTTTAAAATAATTTAAAAAATTAGAGTTTGAGTTTACTTAGAAAAATAATATTTAAACAAGAGTTAAATGTAACTTAATTAGCATCTAATCTATGTATATATGTATATGTGTGTGTGTATATATATATATATATATATATATATATATATATATATATATATATATATATATATATATGTGTGTGTGTGTGTGTGTGTGTGTGTGTGTGTGTGTGTGTGTGTACGCGCGCACATATACCTATTTAGATTTAGTCTCATTATTTTTCACATAATTAAACACAATTCCCTAAGCATTATATTAGTCTTCGTAGGCTATAAAAATAATTAAAAACGTTAAAATTTGAGTTTGCTTAGAAAAATAATATTCAAACAAGAGTTAAATGTTACTTATTTAGCATCTACTCTAATACAAAAATCACTAAGCATTCTATTAGTCTTTATTAGTCATTAAAATAATTAAAAAAAAAATAGAATTTGGGTTTACTTAGAAATATAATTTTCAAATATGAGTCAAATGTAACTTATATAAATAAAGAGGATAGTTAAAAATGCATTGTCACCAAATTGTAACTCAATATATTCACATCAATAATATTCTCATTTTCTCTCTGATCACATATGCTTATCAACTGCTTATCACAAACATTTTACATATACTAATTTTCAATCATTATATATAAGCTCAATCTAACAAGGTGGGGTGCGAAGGAGTGCCACATTTCACTCACACAACCCTTCCCTCCCTTTTCCACCTATTGTTTCCTTATTGCATTGAACCATAAAATTCTAATACATTTCCACATCACTGACACGTCAACATCCAAAGTTTTTTTTTTTTTTTTTTTTAATTTTCAAAATCTATTAAATTGTTAATTTTATTTATAATTTTAATTATTTATTATTTATATGTATTATATAGTCCATAGTTGTCAGGATCCCGATCCTGATCTTATGATCTTACGATTTTACGATACTACAAAGCAATAACGATCCGGATCTTACATAGGATCTTTGCAAGCTTAAGATCTTTTAAAATCCCGATTTTGACCATACGATCTGACGATCTAATCCGATCCGATCTTACTTTTCTCGGATTACAAACTAAAAAATTACAAATTTATGGGTTGTTTGTTTTTAGAAATAAAAAAACAACATGTTAATCTTTTTAAGCATTTTATATTATAATTTAGGACAACATTTATATGAAATATTCAAAGTATTTTGTGGTTATAATGTATTACAATTTGCAGATTTTTATAAATTTACATAAACTATTAAGAAATAACATTAGAGTAGGATCTTAAGATCCCGATCCGATCTTACGATCACAATCTTGCAAAGACGAAAACGATCCTGGGTAGGATCCCGATCTTGACAAGCTTGTTATATACAACTACCCTCTTTAAAATATAGTGTGTGTATACATATACTTATAAAGGCTGGAATGACGATAGATGAATGGTGTGAGGCGCCACAGTTCACGGTGTGAAGATAATTACAGTGGGGAGGAGGAAGAAAATGTTGGGATCTAACAAATATACAAAGCACTTGCTTTTTTTCTTTGTTTTTAGATTAGAAGAATAGATCTTTGATCTTCTTCCCATCTCATGCGGCTGATATTTGTCCGTATACATATATATATATATACATACATATATATTTGTCCGTATACATATATATATATATATATATATAATATATGATATTATATATATATACATGTATATATATATTTAGTATATAATATATATATATATACAAGTTATATATATATATATATATATATATATATATATATATATATATATATATATGTGTGTGTGTGTGTGTGTGTGTGTGTATGTGTGTGTGTGTGTGTGCGCGCCAGTCTTGCGCGCATATACCTTATTTGGGTTTTAGTCTCATTATTTTTCACATAATCGAACACAAATCGCTAAGCATTATATTAGTTTTCATAGGCTATTAAAATAATTAAAAAAGTTAGAATTTGAGTTTACATAGATATATTCGAACAAGAGTTAAATGTAACTTGTGTAGCATCTAATATAATTTGTTATCAACACAAAAATATATTTTTGTTTTGTTGCCTCTTTTCACATAATAATACACAAATCTTTAAGAATCCTATTAGTTTTCATTAGTCATTTAAAAGAAAAAAAAAAAAAAAAAAAAAAAAAAAACTGAAGTTGAGTTACTTTAGAAATATAATATTCGAATATGAGTCAATTGTAACTTATATAAATAAAGAGGATAGTTAAAAAGGTATTGTCACCAAATCGTAACTCAATATAATTCATATCAATAATATTCTCATTTTCTTCCTTATCACATGTGCTTATAAGTTGCTTATCACACACACTTTACACATACTAATTTTCAATCATTATATATAAGCTCGTTCTAACAATGTGGGGTGCGAAGGAGTGCCACATTTCACTCACACAACCCTTCCCTCCCTTTTCCACCTATTGTTTCCTTATTTCATTGAACCATAAAATTCTAATACATTGCCACATCACTGACACGTCAACATCCTAAGTTTTTTTAAAATTTTCAAAATCTATTAAATTATTAATTTATTTTATTATTTTAATTATTTATTATTTATATGTATTATATACAACTACCCTCTTTAAAATATAGTGTGTGTATACATATACCTATAAAGCCTGGAATGACGATAGATGAATGGTGGGAGGCGCCACAGTTCACGGTGTGAAGATAATTACAGTGGGGAGGAGGAAGAAAATATTGGGATCTAACAAATATGCAAAGCACTTTCTTTTTTCCTGTGTTTTTAGATTAGAATAATAGACCTTTGATCTTCTTCCCATCTCATCTTGCGGCTGATATTTGTCCGTATATATATATATATATATATATATATATATATATATATATATATATATATATATATATATATATATATATATATATATATATATATATATATATATATATGTATATATATATGTATATATATATATATATATATATATATATATATATGTATATATATATATATATATATATATATATATATATATATATATATATATATATGTATATATATATATATGTATATATATATATATATATATATATATATATATATATATTATATATATATATATATATATATATATATATATATATGTATTTATGTATGTATATATATATATATATACATATATATATATATATATACATATATCTATATATATACATATATGTATATATATACATATATGTATATACATACATATATGTATATGTATATATATATATATATATATATATATATTTATAGAGAGAGCTTGGATCATTTAAAAAGTTGATCTCAAGTGAAAAGTGAGAAAAGTAATCTCAACTATTGGATCACCCCCTCTTCCCCTCCTTTTTTCCATACCAAACTACAGGGACCTAATTCTATTTTCCTTCATTCTTTAAGGAAGTTTTGTAAATTCGCACCCAAACCCCTCCCCTCCCGAAAAAAAAAATCCCGCCAAAATTTTTTTTCTGGGGGCAAAAAAAATTTTTGGCCAAAAATTTCCCGCCAAATATTTATAACTGTGATGCACCTTTTTATTTTGGTGCATCACAGTTATAAAAATTAGTTATAACTATGATGCACCAAATTTTATACCTGAGATGCACCCAACGATTGTTACCTAATATGCTCCAATAACATTGCAATAACTTAGTATACTATGCTCTTTAAGGGGCATTAGTTATACAACAAGAGATGGAGCTATGGTATCCATAGTAGCGTCGCATGCTTTGTCATTGGGATAATGCTAGTGCATATATTAACAATCGTGAATTGATAAAAAGTAAGTTAACCATGTGATTAATAAAATGACTTTGAAACATGTTAGGATAATTGATTTCATTGTATATTTAACCATGTGATTAATAAAATAAGCGTGTTGAATCAGTTGAAAAATCTCTCTTTTATACACAAAGGTTGACGTTTCTAATTCAAAATTTTTTCTCGAATAAGTTAATAACATATGCGATCTGATGCACCTTTTTGTTTTGGTGAATCACAGTTAAAAAAAGCAGTTATAACTATGATGCACCAATTTTTATAACTGAGATGCACAAAAAAAAAGATGCACCATATATATATATGTGTGTGTAAATGTGTGTGTGTGTGCGCGAGCGCATATACCTATTTTGGTTTAGTCTCATTATTTTTCACATAATCAAACACAAATCTCTAAGCATTATATTAGTTTTCGTAGGCTATTAAAATAATTAAAAAAGTTAGAATTTGAGTTTACATAGAAATATTCAAACAAGAGTTAAGTGTAACTTATTTAGCATCTAATCTAATTTGTTATCAACACAAAAATAGATTTTTGTTTTGTTGCCTTTTTTCACATAATAATACACAAATCTTTAAGCATTCTATTAGTCTTCATTAGTCATTAAAATAATTTAAAAAAACTGAATTTGAGTTTACTTAGAAATATAATATTCGAACATGAGTTAATTGTAACTTATATAAATAAAGAGGATAGTTAAAAAGGTATTGTCACCAAATCGTAACTCAATATAATTCATATCAATAATATTCTCATTTTCTCCCTTATCACATGTGCTTATAAGTCGCTTATCACACACACTTTACACATACTAATTTTCAATCATTATATATAAGCTTGTTCTAACAATGTAGGGTGCGAAAGAGTGCCACATTTCACTCACACAACCCTTCCCTCCCTTTTCCACCTATTGTTTCCTTATTGCATTGAACCATAAAAATCTAATAAATTGCCACATCACTGACACGTCAACATCCTAAGTTTTTAAAAAAAATTTAAAATCTATTAAAATGTTAATTTATTTTATTATTTTAATTATTTATTATTTATATGTATTATATACAACTACCCACTTTAAAATATAGTGTGTATATACATATACCTATAAAGGCTGGAATGCCGATAGATGAATGGTGGGAGGCGCCACAGTTCACGGTGTGAAGATAGTTACAGTGGGGAGGAGGAAGAAAATGTTGGGATCTAACAAATGTGCAAGGCACTTGCTTTTTTCCTGTGTTTTTAGATTAGAAGAATAGACCTTTGATCTACTTCCCATCTCATCTTGCAACTGATATTTGTTCGTATATATATATATATATATATATATATATATATATATATATATATATATATATATATATATATATATATATATATATATATATATATATATATATATATTTGTGTGTGTGTGTGTGTGCGCCCGCGCATATATATATTTGGGTTTAGTCTCATTATTTTTCATATAATCAAACACAAATCTCTAAGCATTATATTATTTTTCGTAGGCTATTAAAATAATTAAAAAAAGTTAGAATTTGAGTTTACATAGAAATATTCAAACAAGAGTTAAATGTAACTTATTATCTAATCTAATTTGTTATCAACAAAAAAATAGATTTTTGTTTTGTTGCCTCTTTTCACATAATAATACACAAATCTTTAATCATTCTATTAGTATATAATGTATATATATATATATATATATATATATATATATATATATATATATAGGCTCCGGTTCCATTGAGAAGGTTTTTGTTTTGAGAAGATTGAGAAATATCGTTTGAACAAACTGATTCATGTTTTTTATTTGATTCATAAGTAAACATCATTTTATGATGAATCGAATCTATAAATCACAAATTTGATTCACAAATCATTTTTAAAATCGAGTTATGATGATGATTCATTAAATTTGTACAGATGATTCAGTATTCTACATATATCGCAAAATCGAGAGATTTTTATGTATATGTGTATATATATATATATATATATATATATATATATATATATATATATATATATATATATATATATATATCTATATATATATATATATATATATCTATATATATCTATATATTTATATATATATATACATACTAGCTTTCATAGCCCGCCTCAGGGCGGGCATGACTTATAATTATCATTGACATGCTTTACTATAGTGTTTGAAAGTTTTTTTCAATGATTATAACTGTCCAACATCTATCCTTGGCATATTTTTTGCTTTAACCTTTAATGGAAAATAAGATTATTATGAAGTTATTTGTTAGAATATTAATGAGAATACATTTTTCTTTATACACAATGTTTGTTGTTTATTTAGACAATATTAGATTATTTATTTCTTTCATGATAACAAACCAAATGCTTTTTCTTTCATGGTAACAAACCAAACGCTTCCTGAAGATTAAATAATTGCATGAGTAACGAAACACTTTTATGTAACCGGGTCCATTTTCTTGTGTTTAAGTGCCGCATAGATCTCCGTTTAAGCGCCGCAAAGATCTGGTTAAAGCATTATGTACATGCCAAACTTATATAATCGATTATTTTTATTGTAGAAATATTATTAAGTTCAATCATGCATCTAAAATAGAATTGATCAGTATCATATTGTACCAAACAAAAAAGAAAGCTAATTATAAATAAAGCATGATAAAAAATGAGAATTAGTTACGTAAATGCTCAAACTTCTAATCATATTTTCTAATATCCGTTAGAACAAAAATTCTTGGCAATGATGCAACATCATATGGCCCGTATCCTTCACGATGTAACATTATATGGCCCGTCCAAAATGAGTTGATGAAGATGATCTACGGCTTCCATGAAAATCTGAAACTCATTAACTAACAATTGGTCATCCAACAACTCAGGAAACATCAAAACCTCATACATGAGAGTAATAAGGTTACTAGGTTAGCATCATCATCATCGTCTTTTAGCGGACTTGAGTTGAAGCGTTTGAGTTGATTAGTGACCGTTCTTCGTCTAGAGTCTGTAAAAGATGAAGAAGGGGAGCAATAGAAGTGTAGTCGTAGTCTACGGCGTAAGTGTCCTTGGCTTTGATGATGCTAACAAATGCAAAGCATGCATTCCCGTAACTCTTGGGATACTCGCTCCCAAAGAAGCTTGAGAGGGAAAGAGTTGTGGAAGTTGTAAAAGGTTTCAAGAAGGGGGCCATGATCTCCCAGGATCCACAACATATATGATTTTGATGATCTCCATCTTTAAGGAGAGATATAAGGTAGTTGTATGCATTTATAAACCTAATGATAACTGAATGAATAGATTATTTATCATAAATTAATTAAATCAACTTTTAATTGAATGAGTAGCAATGTAAAACTATTATTAACCCTTGCAAATTGAAATAAAAAGGAATGAGTAGAAATGCAAATAGATGAAGAAATAAAAATGGACCATGACTCTTTGAGATGTTGAAATTGAAGTCGATTGTTTTTGTCATCGTCGTCATATTCTTCGATGGCCTTTCATCGCTCAAACAGATTAATGCTTTATGAAAATGTAGTACCTAGATATGCAGTTCTAATAAGCTATTACAAATACCCCTTAAAAGAGAAGACCATCCAGACCCCTGCTATACCATGATCTAAAACTATTATCGTTGTGAGATCCCATGATCACTTTGAAAACTCATATCAAAACACCTCCTTACTACTATACTGACCATGATCATTTGGTTACACGTTGTGGTAAGCTTTCGAGTTTTCTCTAAAAGGTGTATCTTTAAGACATTAAGGCATCATGTGCTTTTAATCACATAGGGATACCATACAATTATGTGTTTTTATTTATCTTATTTGTGGATATATCATTTTTTGCAGGAATTAACTGGTTTGAGCGTTGTTAATGCAATTGCAGAGGTGAGTTAAAAAGTAGACACATTATGTCACACCCCGCCTGAGGCGGAAACGCGAGGTGCAACATAATCAATATACATCGCAAAAGAGATATAGTACAATACCATATTTAAATTAAAGGAGATAATAAAATGTTACAATATTGTTCAAGCCGACTTTGACAATAAAACCTTATAACTTAGTTTCCAAAAGACATCTTCTTATACTTAATGACCAAAGACGACACGTGAAGACTCCTTTATGCAAAAGACTTCATAAATCATGCTTATTGACGATCACCTGAAATGCATGAGAAAAAGGGTCAACTATGAAAATAGTTGGTGAGTACACAGGTTTTATGTATTACAAAGAATCGTTTTTATAAAAGTCCTTTTATATATTATAATATTCAATTTTAAGAAAGTTTCTAAATAGTAAAAAAATATTTTTGAGTATGTCTGCCTTGCAAATGTCTTGTCAACTCACCATGTTACAATTCCCGCCCATACAAGACTTGTAACATATAAGTTGACATACATTTCCATATGTCAAGTGGTAAGTCTAGAAATCAATACGCCTATGGTCATATTAAAGCCTCATATATAATAAAGTTATGCGGCAAAGCCCCTACGAATAAATAATATGCGTTCCGTAGACATGGGAACGAGAGGTTGGCCGACCTCTAATAGCGCTATCCATACTACCTACTTCTCCGCACAAGGGAGCCGTACGAACGGTACGTATAATTGGAGTGCGAACGGCAAACCAATCGGGGACTAACAATGCGAATGTACTGTTTGTACGAACAGTCCATCATAACAACTATTATATACTATCAATTAAGACTGCTCCGAACATGGGAGACACGGCATAGCTCCGAACAAGGGAAACTTTACGTTGCTCCGAACCGGGGAGACTTTAGGTCAAGGACGTACGGTCTATTAGGTCCAAACAAGTCATAAGCTCATAATTAAGTTCAAGAGTCTAAGGGTTCAAAATATATTAAATAGTCTAAATCAAGTCAAAATAAAGTTCAATATAAGTCAAAGGTTTCAAATATATTAAAAGGTTCAAAATAAGTCAAAAAGGATTTAATATAAGTCAAAGGGTTCAAATATATTAAAGGTCTAATTCAGATAAAAACAATTTAAGTTTATGTTCATGCATTTCACCCCAAATAAGTAAAGCGGTAAAAAGGGGGCTGTGAATACTCACCTTGGCAATGCAGTCTAAAGCAGCAGTCAATTAGAATTATTGGATGGCACCGACACGCGACCTAGATTAGTATGGCAATTTTAGTCTTTATTCATGATTATGACTCGACAAGGTTTAATAAAAGTTTTGTTGTTGCTTGTGTGGCAATGATTAATGTTTAACGTAATTTTTGTAGATTTTGGCTCTTGGAAGTGCATAATCAGAAGATATCGATGACAAAAGAATTTTCGGTTCGATGGCAAACGAAAGACGACGTACGAAAAATAATTACTCATAATATTAGACGTTGACTAATTAAAATCAAAAGTCATTAAAAGTATATACAATTATATATGATTAATACTAGTTAATGATAGAAGTATATTAAAATCATACTCTAAGTGGTGGTTTTATTAAAAGAGTTTATAAGTTGTCGTTACAAGTATGTGTATTAATATATGATCGAATATTAGTTAGTATATAAAATTATTAAAAGGGTTTATATTAAATATACTCTTATAAGTTATAAAGGTAGGATTTTTAGAAATTCGGGCATGACTCGTGTATATGTTTTAGTTTTTACGGAGTGACTAGATGACAAAATTTTATATTCTTAAGTAATAAACCGTTTTTGCATTGTTTAGAAACTCGAATGAGTTTTTATAAGTTAAGATATGTGATGTAAAACTTAGACAGTAGAATTAGATAATGTATCTCAACAATATTAAAATTAAGACTTACTTTTTAGATGTAGTCTAGTGATATATATGTAATAGTTTAGAGTTTTTATTTGTTGAGCGCATGTAGTTTTGAATTGAAAAAATGTGTTTTAGAATAAAGAGAAGTTGTGTAGCTCTAGTCATGTCGAGGGGATTAAGTTGAGAGTGAAATGTCGAAATAAGCCAAAATCATATGTCGAAAAGTCGGAACCACATTAACAAAAATTTGGCAATTGATTCGGTATCTTCCAAACTAAGCAAAACCGACACCCAAGATGGGCTCGAGTTGGGCTTGTTGGCTCACTGTTACTCGACATGCACACCAACGCCATTAAAATGTCGTATCGAAATGTTTAATGCATATATGTTGTTTGTAAACAACCTGTGCAATGCATACTTGCATGACAATGAAATTTGAGTTTTAATAAAACTTGTACTACAAGTGGAAATGTTGGACAAGATGTCAGGTCCATGACCATCTAATCTACTAAAGTTAACGACAATTTGGTTCCTTCGCAAAATGACTTTTTTTTTACTTGGTTAAGAAATTATTTTATCTTTCACTGTGATAGTCTCAATTCTAACATACTACTATGGACATATATGTTCATACTCCTTAATAATTAAAAGTTGTCTTGGAGATTTTTATCATTTCTTCCCACTGATTTATTTGTTCATGACCCGAAACACCGAATGCGGTTTTTGACACAGTGAGTAAATAAACCCAACGCACCTATGTTGGCTCGACAACCTCGACCTCCAAACCAAACGTAACCATTTTAGTCTATTAATCATTTGGAGAAAAGGAGCAACATAATCCTAGAGGAAACAAATCCACTGTGGTTCGACTCATCATAAGAACGACACGAACCGAAAACTTAGGAAATCTATCCATGAGCCAATACTTAAATCTTTTATATATCTCATTTTATTTTGTAACTCATTGATTGCCAACAACAACAACAACAATTAATTTATAACATGAAAAAGAAAAAGATCATTCGATTGAGAAAAATATATATACGATCGACATCATATTATTACCAAAAATTTAATAAATTTCGAATTATCAATAAAATTAACAGTTAAGTTCATAAGAATATTTATCTTACAATAGAAAATAGGGGTCGAATGTGAGATGAACACTGGATACACCAAACTCCGATTGGAAGAGTCTCGGGACGAATTAGAACAATTAGCTCTTTGAAATAGCTTCCTCTTTCACCCAAGAACAAAACCCCTAAACAAAATTTTAAAAACCCTTTGTTTCAAGGAAACCCTAATTTTCGGATCTTTTGGGGATGATGAAGAAAACTGTAAAAACCAACTCTTGTTTATACACAAGGATTTGGGTAGAAGACAACTCTCTTTCTTGACCTCCATGGCTATAAGTTACTTCTTTTGGCTCGTCTACCTTTCTTGCTCGCGTCTTGGGAGGGAGAAACAAGTGAGAGGGATTGATAGTGATAGATGATGGAAAGTGTTTTTCATCAATATGGGTTCTGGTGGACTTGGGGATGAGGATGGCGTGAGTAAAATTTCCAGAAGAGGAGAAGACAAATACTGAGAAAGTAAAAAGAAAGAAGGGGCGTGGTTTTGGTATTCAGAAAATAAAAGTGAAGACAGAAAATAGGAGAGGGGTGGCATTATTTAGAGATAGGGGTATGTTAGAATATTTTTATTTTTAGTTTTATTATTATTATTACTTGTGTATTTTGTACCTCGTACTGTATAATCTATACTGTAGATGATAACGTTTATTTATGTAGACTATTATTCGGGTATCCGTATCTTATAATTTTTATATTTCTGGAGACGTTTTGACGAGTGAAATATTATGGTATTATTATTATCTTGACATTAGAAAATAAATTTCGTGCCAATTTTATTATAGTTTCGGTACGCGTGTGGTGCCTGGACTTTGGAAAACACGAGATAACTTCTCGTTTTTGAGTTATAATGGTCAGAAAATAAATAATTCGCATATTCTGATATAAATATTAGCCGGGAAATTGACGGATTGTCATAGTCTGCCAACCTTAAAAAGAATCTCGTCCTCGAGATTCAGTCCGTCTATACTACAGGCGTACATTCTCATGGTTCAAATTTTCTCATCCTCGAACCTTGCCTTCAAAAGACTCTTAGTTGGTGAATTTTCACAACTTGTCGACCTGACCGGTCCTGTGTTTAAGTTGTGTAGGTTGAGTAACAATTTGAATTCTAACTTGATTTTCGCAACCCATCAAACAAGAACTGTCACTAGATCAAGCTAGGAAATAAGTTGTCAGAAAGAGATGGCTTCTCTTCTATGTAAGAGACCTTTTGAAAGTTTTGGCTCAAGTTTGAAATTGTTTAAACCAATCAAATCAACTAATAGTGGGGTGCTCAGATTAGTGAGAAGGCTAAAGGTCTAACTAAGGCTCATGACGTCGGGATCGCCACATGACAAAAACGAAGGCAAGCCTAATGCTAAAGGTACATGTCTGACTACAGGGTTTAACGCACATCATGCCAAGTCAATTCAAAGTACTTAAGTTCAAGCTCATATATCGTCCTAAAGGCAAAAGTCTTAGCACACAGAATGCCTAGCAGTATAGTCATAAATGCAGAAAACACATAAGACAAATGCACACACCTAGACCAATGCATTCTCAGGTGATCTAGACTCTGACTCCTACCAAACATGATCTAAGGTAACTACCCCAATCATCCCCTGATTCCTCCTGAATTATGCATAGTTGATCAGGTTATGCATAATTTAGGAACAATGATGAAATGCTCGGGCTAATCGACTCGTACCATGTTTGGGGTTTTATAAAAACTTTAGCCTGGTTATAGTTGAGGTTTTTATTTTTGAAAACCCGACATTCTCTATAACCTGGCTCTGATACCAATCTGTCACACCCCGCCGGAGGCGGAAACGCGAGGTGCAACATAATCAATATACATCGCAAAAGAGATATAGTACAATACCATATTTAAATTTAAAGAAATAATAAAATGTTACAATATTGTTCAAGCCGAATTTGACAATAAAACCTTATAACTTAGTTTCCAAAAGACATCTTCTTATACTTAATGACCAAAGACGACACGTGAAGACTCCTTTATGCAAAAGACTTCATAAATCATGCTTATTGACGATCACCTGAAATGCATGAGAAAAAGGGTCAACTATGAAAATAGTTGGTGAGTACACAGGTTTTATGTATTACAAAGAATCGTTTTTATAAAAGTCCTTTTATATATTATAATATTCAATTTTAAGAAAGTTTCTAAATAGTACAAAAATATTTTTGAGTATGTCTTCCTTGCAAATGTCTTGTCAACTCACCATGTTACAAGTCCCGCCCATACAAGACTTGTAACATATAAGTTGACATACATTTCCATATGTCAAGTGGTAAGTCTAGAAATCAATACGCCTATGGTCATATTAAAGCCTCATATATAATAAAGTTATGCGGCAAAGCCCCTACAAATAAATAATATGCGTTCCGTAGACAGGGGAACGAGAGGTTGGCCGACCTCTAATAGCGCAATCCATACTACCTACTGCTCCGCACAAGGGAGCCGTACGAACGGTACGTATAATTGAAGTGCGAACTGCAAACCAATCGGGGACTAACAATGCGAATGTATTGTTTGTACGAACAGTCCATCATAACAACTATTATATACTATCAATTAAGACTGCTCCAAACATGGGAGACACGACATAGCTCCGAACAAGGGAAACTTTACGTTGCTCCGAACCGGGGAGACTTTAGGTCAAGGACGTACGGTCCATTAGGTCCAAACAAGTCATAAGCTCATAATTAAGTCCAAGAGTCTAAGGGTTCAAAATATATTAAATGGTCTAAATCAAGTCAAAATAAAGTTCAATATAAGTCAAAGGTTTCAAATATATTAAAAGGTTCAAAATAAGTCAAAAAGGATTCAATATAAGTCAAAGGGTTCAAATATATTAAAGGTCTAATTCAGATAAAAACAATTTAAGTTTATGTTCATGCATTTCACCCTAAATAAGTAAAGCGGTAAAAAGGGGGCTGTGAATACTCACCTTGGCAATGCAGTCTAAAGCAGCAGTCAATTAGAATTATTGGATGGCACCGACACGCGACCTAGATTAGTATGGCAATTTTAGTCTTTATTCATGATTATGACTCGACAAGGTTTAATAAAAGTTTTGTTGTTGCTTATGTGGCAATGATTAATGTTTAACGTAATTTTTGTAGATTTTGGCTCTTGGAAGTGCATAATCAGAAGATATCGATGACAAAAGAATTTTCGGTTCGATGGCAAACGAAAGACGACGTACGAAAAATAATTACTCATAATATTAGACGTTGACTAATTAAAATCAAAAGTCATTAAAAGTATATACAATTATATATGATTAATACTAGTTAATGATAGAAGTATATTAAAATCATACTCTAAGTGGTGGTTTTATTAAAAGAGTTTATAAGTTGTCGTTACAAGTATGTGTATTAATATATGATCGAATATTAGTTAGTATATAAAATTATTAAAAGGGTTTATATTAAATATACTCTTATAAGTTATAAAGGTAGGATTTTTAGAAATTCGGGCATGACTCGTGTATATGTTTTAGTTTTTACGGAGTGACTAGATGACAAAATTTTATATTCTTAAGTAATAAACCGTTTTTGCATTGTTTAGCAACTCGAATGAGTTTTTATAAGTTAAGATATGTGATGTAAAACTTAGACAGTAGAATTAGATAATGTATCTCAACAATATTAAAATTAAGACTTACTTTTTAGATGTAGTCTAGTGATATATATGTAATAGTTTAGAGTTTTTATTTGTTGAGCGCATGTAGTTTTGAATTGAAAAAATGTGTTTTAGAATAAAGAGAAGTTGTGTAGCTCTAGTCATGTCGAGGGGATTAAGTTGAGAGTGAAATGTCGAAATAAGCCAAAATCATATGTCGAAAAGTCGGAACCACATTAACAAAAATTTGGCAATTGATTCGGTATCTTCCAAACTAAGCAAAACCGACACCCAAGATGGGCTCGAGTTGGGCTTGTTGGCTCACTGTTACTCGACATGCACACCAACGCCATTAAAATGTCGTATCGAAATGTTTAATGCATATATGTTGTTTGTAAACAACCTGTGCAATGCATACTTGCATGACAATGAAATTTGAGTTTTAATAAAACTTGTACTACAAGTGGAAATGTTGGACAAGATGTCAGGTCCATGACCATCTAATCTACTACAGTTAACGAAAATTTGGTTCCTTCGCAAAATGACTTTTTTTTTACTTGGTTAAGAAATTATTTTATCTTTCACTGTGATAGTCTCAATTCTAACATACTACTATGGACATATATGTTCATACTACTTAATAATTAAAAGTTGTCTTGGAGATTTTTATCATTTCTTCCCACTGATTTATTTGTTCATGACCCGAAACACCGAATGCGGTTTTTGACACAGTGAGTAAATAAACCCAACGCACCTATGTTGGCTCGACAACCTCGAACTCAAAACCAAACGTAACCATTTTAGTCTATTAATCATTTGGAGAAAAGGAGCAACATAATCCTAGAGGAAACAAATCCACTGTGGTTCGACTCATCATAAGAACGACATGAATCGAAAACTTAGGAAATCTATCCATGAGCCAATACTTAAATCTTTTATATATCTCATTTTAGTTTGTAACTTATTGATTGCCAACAACAACAACAACAATTAATTTATAACATGAAAAAGAAAAAGATCATTCGATTGAGAAAAATATATATACGATCGATATCATATTATTACCAAAAATTTAATAAATTTCGAATTATCAATAAAATTAACAGTTAAGTTCATAAGAATATTTATGTTACAATAGAAAATAGGGGTCGAATGTGAGATGAACACCGGATACACCAAACTCCGATTGGAAGAGACTCGGGACGAATTAGAACAATTAGCTCTTTGAAATAGCTTCCTCTTTCACCCAAGAACAAAACCCCTAAACAAATTTTTAAAAACCCTTTGATTTAAGGAAACCCTAATTTTCGGATCTTTTGAGGATGATGAAGAAAACTATAAAAACCAACTCTTGTTTATACACAAGGATTTGGGTAGAAGACAACTCTCTTTCTTGACTTCCATGGCTATAAGGTACTTCTTTTGGCTCGTCTACCTTTCTTGCTCGCGTCTTGGGAAGGAGAAACAAGTGAGAGAGATTGATAGTGATAGATGATGGAAAGTGTTTTTCATCAATATGGGTTCTGGTGGACTTGGGTATGAGGATGGCGTGAGTAAAATTTCCAGAAGAGGAGAAGACAAATACTGAGAAAGTAAAATGAAAGAAGGGGCGTGGTTTTGGTATTCAGAAAATAAAAGTGAAGACAGAAAATAGGGGAGGGGCGGCATTATTTAGAGATAGGGGTATGTTAGAATATTTTTATTTTTAGTTTTATTATTATTATTACTTGTGTATTTTGTACCGCGTACTGTATATTCTGTATTGTAGATGATAACGTTTATTTATGTAGACTATTATTCGGGTATCCGTATCTTATAATTTTTATATTTCTGGAGACGTTTTGACGAGTGAAATATTATGGTATTATTATTATCTTGACATTAGAAAATAAATTTCGTGCCAATTTTATTATAGTGTCGGTACGCGTGTGGTGCCTGGACTTTGGAAAACACGAGATAACTTCTCGTTTTTGAGTTATAATGGTCAGAAAATAAATAATTCGCATATTCTGATATAAATATTAGCCGGGAAATTGACGGATTGTCACACATTATACCTTGGACAATTCATAATGATTGTTGTCAAGGGAGTAGCGTGTTAAAAAGTCAACTGGATTTACCGTCTGGGAGCGACCGGACTAATGCTAGTTCTGCAATGGCTCTTGCTGGAAATTTTATTCTTCGAAAGGACTTGCATGAGAGTAGCATTGCTGTTACAACTTTGGCTATGTGACAAAGCTTCTAAAGTCCGAATCTGAGAGCATTCCAGTATCAGCAACAATTTCTTTAGTCTTCCTACAAATAATAAACACATTAGTTACTTGACGGCTTTAAATTAATTATAAAGATGCATCCCTGTCACACATAACCACTTTCAAATCAACATCACTTACATAAGTTACATTCTTTTAGCTAAGCAGCTTCATCAATTACTAAAAAATGTTAATCACATATAGTGGAAAGTCATGTGTAGATCATAAAAGCTTGAATGTACCTTTTGATTGCCAAAAATATAATTATCAGCATCTTTGTTCATCACACTTGGCCAAAGTTTATTTGTAATAAATTTTTCAAAGATTTAAATTGATGATTTAATAGTAAGTGTTCTCACAAATAATACTTTAAATATTTATATTAACAAAAAAGTGTAGGCGGGTCAACTCGCACATATAAATAACCTGATTAAACCTAAACTCGTTTCAGCGTGTTAGCCTAACCGCCTGTTTACTACATCTACAAACAACTAACCTAGATGACAGCCTGGTATCAAATCACTCAACATGGAGGTGTCATGAAGTTCAGGTGTAAACTGTAAAAGTTCTATTTTCACTTGGCACAAACAATTTTAGGACTTCGAACCATTCATATGAACCGAGTCTAATTTGAGTTATGTCATACTGATCATGGGTCAAATGAATAGAACTGACCCGCCCGTTTTGCCTCCACCATGAAACTTCCGTTATCCACCCAATCAAAACATGCATAGGACCCACATGTTGCTAGGATAACCTCCCTTATGAGTTATCGACCAATTACCTTACAGAAGATGGTCCAAACGCTAAGAGAGCTTGTTATATGTTGTCCTATCAGTCTCAACATGGATCTGAATCAGCCTCCTTATATTTCTTCCCGCTCTAGATAATGATTTGTTCATCTTTGTACGATATTGGAACACAAGGTACTAGATCCTATTAAACAATACTATCAAAATTTGTTTTCAAGGAACGCTAAGAATCAAAAACTTGTATTGCAAGATTTGATCATTGCCGGGAAATCAAACGCCCTTAACTTCACAGCTATTCTTTTGCAGTCGCTCATACCCACAAGAGCCCAATCGAGCCTTAATACTTCTTGCGCTTCAAAGGCCTCTCCCACCTTTTCTACCATATTAGCATATACACCATTTCTTGCTGCACAAGGAAGATAAATCATTTAGCGGAAATTAAGCAATCAATCTTACAGAAGAAAAATTATGACAAATCTGTCATTAAAATTGAAACAATATTTTTCACGGAACCTCTTAAGGGTGTGTTTGGAAGTAACACAAACATATTATTATTTTCTGAACTAATAATGGTTAAAATAATAAAATGGAAAACGATGTAACATTATATGGCTCGTATCCTTCACATTTGAAGTTGCTATTGTGGGTTATTTAGGGGATTGATAACATCAAATAATCCTGAATATTATGTGTCAATTTCCCCTGATAATGCTTGTAATTTATAACATTTATATGGATTTACGCTTGTTTTCCATTATATTTCACTTTCAGGAAAATTACGAGCATTGGAGCTAAAGAGACGCGAAATTGGAGAGTTTATTAAATATTTATCATAGTATGCTCACTTGGAAGAAGTTACAGCGTAACTCCTCTCTCACATTACGCCATAACTAAAGCGTTGCTCAGAAAACCAACTTAACAGAAGATTACGGCGTAACTCTATCCAAGATCACGACGTAACCATATTAGGTCAAATGAGGTTCCGCACCGCTAGTAATTACGCCGTAACTCATGCATCAACTACGGCGCAACCAAGATTTATTGAAGATACGGCGTAACTCCTTCCAGAGGTTACGCCCTAACCAGCATTATTAGTGCAAAATTACGAAGAATTGTATGTTACGGCGTAACTCTTTTAAATGTTACGTCGTAACCAGATCTGCCCTATAAACACCCCACGATTTCCAGCATTTCAAAGCATCCCATTTTCACATACAACAATCAGAGAACGTGAGAAGAACTCGCAGGCAGATCTAGAGGAGCATACGGAGCTATCTCCAAGGGAGAAATCACTCCCCTACGATAAGCATTAGCTTTTTGTCTTTTCTTTACTTTCAATTCATGTACTTCGTAACATTAAATATTGAATTGATTTGTATGGTTAATATGAGCGGCTAAGCACCTCTTGGTGCTGACCTAGTTATGATTCCTTAATTGTTTTGTTTGTGTTTACTTTACTTCCGTATAATTATTTCTAAGTGTATGCATGCATAGTTTATTGGTAGCTACCCTTGTTTCGGTAGTTTTGAATGGCGGTAGAGGCTAGTTGCTTAGGAGATATGACCAACTGACCCTAAGTGAGTAGACTGAGACGGGAAGGGTAAGATATGACCCACTGACGACCCTTTCTACTTGTGCGATTTGACCAACTAATCACCTACCGTTTGGATCAACTTAAGAAGTAGGGGGTGAGTGTTTAAGATGCTAGCGCCCTGGCACTCACTATTATGAATCTAGCACGTAGCGGTACTTAATGACTTGGCTTAGGGGACCAGGAACAACTGGACTTATGAGGGGACACCTGACTTCTCCAGTGGTACCCTTTGCTGATAGGTTAGGACGAACTGACCAAATGTTGTCCTCTCGACTTTGACCCCACCTGAAGTAATTGGAAGTAATTAGACGTAAACATTACTAGTTAGGATGAGTAACTAGGTTAGCACCACTCTCCTCTATTGATCACATCCTTTGCCTTTATCTGCTTTAGTAGTTAATTAATTAATTCCTTATTGAAATCATATTAAAATCTGTGACACCTAGACTTAGTATAAATCCACACACATAGCTCTTGGGACAACCTCGGTTTTACTGAATACTACACTACACACGACCGGGTACACTGCCCGTTAGTGCATTAGGGTAGATGATCTGTGCTAAACCGTCAAGTCTAACAGACTTAAAATAGCTTAGACACAAATGCAATGAAGATCAGAGAATACAGGGGATTCCCGGGTCGTTAAGTCCCAAGGAGACTCAATGGTGTGTTAAACACTGATTCAGATGATGGAATGATCACTAAGGATAGTGATCTGTAAAGGTTTTGATTAGAATAATTACACTACTGAAAAAGTTTATAAATAACAGCGACTTAAATGCAAATTAAGAAAATTAAAAAGATAAAAGATATTAAATAAACGCTATCACTATATTTAAAGTGATGAACGTTTAAAACCAAAAACTTACGTTTAAAATAAAAATACGTAAACGTACAAAATAAAAAGTGAAATCTGAGAAATAAAAGTCCTAAAAATATGAAAAATACATTTTTACAATCCTAATGATAAAAGAAAATTTATAGAAAAGGAAATTTATTTTTATGACTAATTAATTAATTATTATTAATTAAAAACTATTTTAAACTATTTAATAATACTCTAAAATAAAAGAAAATACGAAATAAGACTAGAAAAATAAAATTAAGACTTAGAAAAATCTAAAATATGATAAAACTAATTTTAAAACTGAAAATATATTTTTAAGACTTTTTATGTATTTATTATTAATTTAAAATTATTTAAAACTAATTAAAATTATTAAAAATACCAAATAAAAGGAGAAAAATAGGGAAAAATACTTTTTTGGGTTTTTATATTTATCTTAACTTAATAAAAATGAAAAATTATTTTTTTGAACCTTTTCTTAATTTTTTGTATTAATTGCTATTTAAAAGTGCTTAAAAACTAATTTAAATTAAGAAAAATAGCAAATGAACTTGGAAAAATCTGAAAATTGCAAGAAAAGTCTAAAATTATATTAGGAATCTGAGAAAAATGAAAAAACAGGAGCTTATGTGTGGAATAATGGAACTGCTATGGAAGTGCTTATGGAAATAAGCACTTGATAAGCCAAAAGCTCACCAAAAGCTACCAAACTGAAACACAAGCTATAATAAGCTAAAATAACTCAAAAGAAACAAGATTCAACAGGCCATAACCTCAGATTAGCAAGTACAACAAATTTGAGCAATTGAGCTTATGGCAGAAATCAGTATTCAGGTGCCCACTTTTGGCTTAGAAATAAGCTAACCAATAAGCTAATATTGAAAACCAATAAATTGAACCTAAAGATGACCTGGGTGAGTGTTTGTAAACCAAAGAGCAGACCTTAACAAGCTCTGATGAGCTTGTTGCAAGATCTGCAACCTACTGAGAAAACTCAGCATCTGCTGAATTCTTGAGCAGGGCAAAATAGACCCAAAAGAGAAGCAGTTTTGATGGTTATAAATAAATCACAAAAATATGTAAAAATGACCATAAGAAATTAGACCAGGTGAAGTTTCTAAAACCACCATTTTTATTGAAATTGACCCAGAGATGATCCCATGAAAAATCCTCCCATGTTGGCCAAAACTAGTTTTTTTTTGCTATTTTGACTTTTGAAGAAAAGCTGCAATGTTGACTATTATGAAGTTTGATCCTAATTTCTCAACTGAAATTGATATTATATGATGTATTAAGACTACTGCAAGCTAGATTGATGACTTTTGAACACAAAACAAATGATTGGCTATCCCAAATCCCCAACAGTGGGCTGCTAAGACAGTGGAGATGGGATTTTGACTTAAGAGCTTATCAGGCACAAGATTAAGACTCAAATGAGTCAATTAGGACTAAACAAGCATGAAACAATAGAAACCTACTTCTGCAAAAGCCTTGAAGACAGAATTTCAGTCTCATCCAAACACCTCTTATCAACTGTTTTTCAAACAAAAACTAAGCTAAAGATTGCACAAGCCTAAATCAATGATCAAACTATACTTACTTAACTTAAAGACAACTATTAAAACAGGTTTTAACTATGAATGACTACAAATTCTATCACAAACAGATTATGTAAGCTAACTTGAAAATGTGAGTGGGACAGAAGCTTACATAGGTCCAGCTGTTGCAGACTACAACCAGAACCCAAAACTACTCTAACCTACTCTAATACACCCAAAAGCAACCTCTGCATCACCCTTTTCAATTTCTGAACCATTTTGAGCCCAAAGTTGACTTCTGTTGACTATTTCACAAAATGACTTGAAAATTAAATGTAACCTTTTGAAAGGCTATGATAAGCTTATATAAGATTGTTTTAGTTAGAAAATAAGCTACTAGGAGCTTATACATAAGAAATTGATACTATACTTTGTAACAGTAACATGAAACTTAGAACTTAGATGAAAACTTGAGATTAATACTTAAAAGTGACTTACAAAGATGTTTCAACTGAATTATGCTACATAAAAGCTGATATTACAGTATTTGGACTTAAGGCTTAAAACATTAATAAAAACGACATTAAGAAAAAAAACTACAAAACTAACTACTGCCTCTTCTAGCTTCTCTCCTCCTTTCTTTTATACAAATTTGCTTCCACTTGCACTCTGAACAGTTCCCACTTGAATTTGTGGCCATTGGATCACTTAAATTAATCTTGGCCTTTAAATTGAGTTTTGGCGCCAAAATCGGTTTTTGACAGGTGGAGGACTTGAGTGTGGGAGAGGGGGGGCATTTAATGGTTTTTGGAGTTGTGATGAGGTGGGGGGACAAGGAGATTGATATGGTGAGGAGGAGGGTGGATTTGTTGAGTTTTGCAGAGCAGTTGGGAGGGGGAAAAGAAAAAGGCGCCATGGGTGGGTTTGACCAATCTGCTGACCAGTGTTAATAATAGAAGGGGGGTCAAAAAGGTTTAAGTGGCAGGGTCAAAAAAACTATGGCAGGGGTCCAAGGGTCCAAAAAGGTATTAAAGGTTTTATAACTTAGGGACTTAATGTGTAAATTCTGAAACTTGAGGGGCCTAAGCTGCCAATTCATCAAACTTGTTTCAAGGGACCAAAAGTGACACTCTCATAAAGTACAAGGACCAAAGCTGTCATTTTCACATTTTCCAGGGACTAATTCTGCCAATTTTGAAACATGAAGGACCATTCTTGTAATTTTCTCAAATTTTTGACATTTTTCACCAAAGGACTAAATTTGACAACTTATGATTTTAAAAGGACCTTTGGTGACTTTACTTTTGAAATTATGTGCTCAGGGACTGTTTTTGACAATTTTTGAAACTTGGGGGACTGAAACTGCAATTTTTGCAAATTTGATATGTTTTTCATCTGATTTTGATATTTTTGCATTTAAAACACATAAAACACTTGTTTGTGATATTTTGATCATTTTGATGCGTTTTTGAGTGTTTTCAGATGATTTTGCAATTTATATTGTATAAAAATGATGAGTATTTAGACACTCATCAATCCCCCACACTGAGATATTGCTAGTCCCTAGCAATGATTTGAGAAAACATAATGGATTTTAAACTCTTTACCAAAAGCCATTACTTCTGGAGTAGCCAAATGTTTCAGTTCAAGTAAGAACCATGGTACACTGATAACCATGTGATTTTGAGCAAACCACAAGCTGTAAACGGATTTGATGTGTCTTTACCAGAATCCGTACCCTTCTGGACTAGCCAACTCTTAGATAAATTATCAGAATTATCTTTGGTGAGCTGATTACCAATTATGGTTTTTCCACTGCCTTTACCACAAGCCATAATCTTGCGGGCTAGCCAACTCTTCACTTTTAAGGATATGGTGAGTTGAATACCATACAATTTTGGGCAAATTGCAAGCCATATAAACGGATTTGAGAAATCTTTACCAAGAGCCGTTTGCTCCTGGATTAGCCAATCCTTTTGTCTTACAGACAAGGCGGACTGATAACCAAATGAGAAAGTGTAGAACACTTACTCCAAAAAAAATTTTTGGCCAAAAACGGGGGAATTGGGTAGATAATATATAAAATTCGTGAGAATTCCCCCCCCCCCCCACACTTAGAAATGAATATTGCCCTCAATATTCAAAGTACTGGCGGTTATGCCGAAACAAAGAACGTAAAAGGGAAATACTACGGCCATTATTATGAAAGATTTTTTTTTTTTTTTTTTTTTTTTTTTTTTTTTTTTTTGAGATAACTTATATATATATATATATAACATGTGGGGCATCACCCCCACACTTAGGTGGTAGAAAGGGGGTAAGAAGACAGAAATATGGGTGAAAACCCATATAGTGTGTGCTACTGTTTTTGATTTCCGAGTCGCTAGCTTGACTCGACCCCGAATTCATTGGTTTATGGGGAAGCAAAGTGGAAGAAACAATCTCCATCGGACTTTCATTCAAGATGTTTGGACAAACATTTGAAGCGCGTGAAAGTTCCACACCGATGAGATATAGAGAGACAGAGACAGACCCGGCTCACAGATGGTACATGAAAATGTCGGGGTCAAAGATAGTGTCCTCACTCCCAAAGGAGTGAAGAAGAGAGGAAGTCACCGAGTAGGTGAAGAAAAGAAGGAAGATCATGATAACAATCATAACTAGATCTTCTTCCTCGGGATTAAGTGCAGTTGCACTTATTTGGATTTTCTTGGTAGAGCTCTTTGGTTTGGAAGGCATCTCGGTGGGGAGGGTGGGAAGATTTGTCATAACTATGCAAATTGAGATTCTCTCCCCCCGATCATGATTTTTGCCATCCAAGCAATCATACTCCAGCGGAGATATGATATGAGAAAGTTCACCGGCGAACTCCTCATGAAGAGAATCATTCACATGATGTGAATTTGTGAACTCTTGTTCCATTGTGGGCTCATCACTATCCTCAATCTGAGTATCAAAGAGTGGATTCTCATAAATTAAAGTGAATTCAGAGTCAAATTCAAATAGAGGATTGGTGAAAGTAGCTTTGAATGTTTCGGGAACAAAGTGATTGATAACGCTACACGCGTCGTTCGGGGTCAAGGAAACTTCCTTTTCTTCGAGCAAGTTTTATAACACCCTAGGCAGTGAACCTAATCGTTGTAGTGTAGTAATTAGGGTAAGCCACGGGTATTGATATCGTTCTCTAGGGGAATAGGAATGCTAGTAGGGAGTTACTACGCTAAGGTTAAGGTTGAGGAAGATTATTTTTTATCTTTTTATATTTTATGAAAATGGAAAAGTACGAATCTCGGGTATTGGATTTGGGGGGTTGGTATTTCTACCGATTACTCTACTATTATCTAATTATCTAAACTAAGGTTGTGGGAGTCTATGTCTAATTAATGTGTGCTCGTATGATAGTTTAAAGATGTGTTTACTTAGTTTGTATTACTCCTTAATTATCTCCTATTGATGGTTGAGTGTCACGTCTTATTCCTAGTTGCGTTGTGTTTCTAAAGTTGTAGGGTATGCGTTTCTCCCTAACTCTTTGAAATTACCAAAGGGTCTTGTCTACAAATCCACGTAGAGATTATAGACTCCTACTCTAAGGCACTCTTCGGATGTTTTAGCCTACAATCACTCAGGTAATCATACTCTAAGGTTCACAAAGATGAATCAAGCATTAAGTACACAACGAATGACCTATCGCATTACTAGATCATTAGTCAACTAAGATAAGAAACAACCAATCAATATTCAATAATTAAGTTTCATACTTCCTAAGCAAACACACAAATAAATTAGCCGGACATGGAGAACATGCAAGCATACACACAAATAATCAAAGACATAATTGAATTAATGAAGCAAAGACTTATCTTAGTGTAAGATAGGGTTAAAAACCCTAAAATACTGTACAAGACACCTTAGGTTCGGTTTTAGGTTTTTACTCCAAAGACTCTCCACACAAAGACTGAAAAATTCGGATTCTATATATAAGATTACAATTGCGACGGCGTCACCTTATGTTTAGTGACGCCGTCGTGTCGCCGCCATTAGGGTTTCGTCTTGGCCACGTTAACCTTGCGACGGCGTCACCTTATGTCCGTGACGCCGTCCTCTTCAGCTTCTGACGTCGTCTGGATCGCATCTAGGCCGTCTGAGTAGCGACGGCCTACTCTTTCACAACTAGACGTCGTCTCTTGAAAACACGAGTTTTGCGTTCTGACCCGTCACAATAATTCTCCGACGGCGTCGCAAATAGAACCTGACGCCGTCGCCTTCTACATTCAGCGACTGTGAGTGTCTGATTTCGACTTTGGCCATTTTCTTCATATATTCGCGCCTTTCTGTCCAAATAAGTGTCATTCCAGCATTTTGCCTTCACGAGACCTAAAAAGTGAAAAGGAACGATATTAAGCAATAACGGATACAAAAGTGGTCAAATAAGGACTTAAACGACCCCTCAAAATGGTACCTTTTAAAACCTTATCAAATATCCCTACACTTGTTATTTGCTTGTCCTCAAGCAAATGTGCTTTTAGCCAATTAATTTATAAGTTAGGGGTCATTCAGCATTAATTCAAAACGGTCCACAACACATATAAGCCCCGCAAAAGTCATAACAAGCACGGAAATTACATACTAGCACCTCACATGGGGTGTTTGGATACTCACATCTCTCTCAGGTGTATAAATGAAATATAACAATATAGGAAATGGAAGATAAACACTCATTAACCGGTCCTAGTACATAGATTACCATAGGCTTGAGAATAGATCAAACCTCCATCGCTTTGGCATAAGCACCTAGGAAAGACTATCAAAGAGGTCTTTAAAGGGTTGTAACGTTAGGCTTACGGTAGGGAAATAAGGGTTTGGTGGGATAGGCTATATAGTGGTGGTAAGTCAAAAATCTTTATGTTAACTGCATATGAAGAATGGCGTTGCTAAGCCAAGACTCGACACTCTAAACTCTAGATAACTGAAATAAACAAACATAAATTTAAAGGATAGATGTAGGATGGTAGCCCGTATGTTTTTTTTTTTGTTTTTTTTTTTTTTTTTTTTTTTTTATCACTCTATTTTTTTTTTCTTTTCTCTTTTTCTATTTTTTTTTCGATTTTTTTTTTTTTTTTTTTTTTTTTCCATACACTTTTACTCTACCATCCTATACGATAACATCAAAATACTAGGGATTTACAGGGACATCCCTACACTTGAGTTTTTATTATTCTAACACTAATTTGACCCGATTTGAAAAGATCAAAACACTTGGGGTACATTATTACGTAAACAAAGGGAATTTGAATTTAACGTTCCCTTCCCGTCATTTCATAAACTTTAACTTTTCCCATGAATCCCAATCATCCCAAAACTGTATACAAAGGATATGACTCGACTTAGCAACTTATGCAAGCAACTAGATAATTGAACTAAGGGTTTAGGGTGATAACAAACATTTGCACTAAAAGTGAGTGCATAAGGGGTAGGCTAAGGCGATTTGGGTGTATATTTGGGGGTGGGGTGTAAACAATGCTCTTCATTGATATTCCGGAAAAACCGAAATATCATGAGAACCGCGAAAAGGATAGGCTCTGAGGGGTTAACTAGGGGTATCGTGTACTAAAGATGAGTACAACGCAAAGGGTGTGGGGGAATTACTCAACCGATATGGAAGAAGTAATTATATTACAGGTATCAAACAAGGGTTTATCCTAATGCCTCTTATCATTTAGTTATTCCTAACTACACAAGTGTAGCCTCACTTGCGATCTCGGAATGCATCACAAAACAAGTTCTAGAATCTAATATACTACCGGTTCACACTCTAAGCATTAAAGATGAATGCTTTAATTCCTACTAATCTAAGGGCGATCCTCACATTTTGGGTGGAATTTGGGTGGTAAGGGTTTTTGTGCTAGTCATGCAACTTCCTATCCGTGAGACGCTTTTGTTAAGACTAATGGCCCACTCCTATATGTCATAAAAAATTTTAAATTTGGTGCCAAAATTACCCTAACCGACATTTTCTCATGGTTTATTACACAATCACAATTGGACAAAGCAAATAATCAAGGATAAGCATAGTTTCAAAGTTCCCGTTTTATTTTCCCTCCCTACACTTAAACTGAACATTGTCCCCAATGTTCCCCGAAAGTATCAAAGATATGATAAAAGAAGGTAATTAAAAACGAAAGAAACTAATACTCCCCTGATTAGCTCGGTAGGATCCGTGTGTGAAGTAGTGGTTAAATTCTTTTCAAGAAGAATTTTTGCGTGAAAAGCTCCTTCCAATCTTATGTAACTTCTTCTTGACAAACTAAACCTGCACACTTGAAGAAAACAAACGAAACCTTCGCGTAAAATCGGCGGTAATAATATATATAAGACTCGATTTAAACTAGGATATAATGCTTGTGGAATGAATGTTTACAGAATTTCTAAGTAAATTAAGACTTGGAAAATTCCAAAAATTTATAAGTAGCTCAGAAAACGAGAAAAAGTAATCTGATGTTTTTACTCCTTCCTGACGCCGTCAGGTTATCCTGACAAAAACTGGTCTGCGATTTTCTGGAAAAATTTCTGGAAAATTTACATCTTTAGAATCTGGAAAAATTTCTGCAAAACATTCATTATGACTCGATACAAGCATTTGACTCGAACAAACAAACATATATATCTTTTAATTAATTGTTATTCTCATGTTTACGTTTCTTTTGAAAACGTGTGTAATCCTCCCTACACTTATCCCTTATGTAAAATACCTTTATATGTAATTAAGACGAAGTTAAAAACAAAATAAAGCATTTTTACAAATTTAAACATGAGGATAAACAATTAATAAGAGATATATGACACTAACAAGCAAACAATTAAGCATGGGTTGCCTCCCACGAAGCGCTTTTCTTTATTTAAGAGTCTTGTAGCTAGACTCGTAGTCGTGCTCCTACGTTTTCTCACCAATCCTCTCGTGCTCATACTTGAGCCATTCCAACGCTCTTTCATTCTTTTTGTAATCATCTCCTAATTCAAGGCATTTTTTGTAATATCGCTTAGTTTTCTCATATGGGTACCTAAGCCCATTCTGCCTATCCTTTTTACTAAGCAATGAAATAGGGGTCATTCTATTACAAACCTCAATGTTCTTATGTTTAAACCTAGGATGAGTACGTGGCATTTGGTAGACGAAATCTTCAACTTCATCGGAGAATGTAATTAGACCATCAATCATCCGTTCATTCAACTTAGTCAATTTTTTGAAAGGTTTTCCAAAAATTACTTGAGTGAGGTCCTTATCTATAAATTCTCCTAAGTCTTCTAAGACCATGAACTCTACCAAATAAGCAAAACTTCTGACAAACACGTGCAAATAAATGACTGCTTCAACAACATTGTTCCCTTGATAAGTTAACTCATTGACCTTGATTTTGTTGTATAGGTCCCTTGAGATTAAGTTTAAAGGTAAGAATGAATTCAAATAAGCATCGAACCCTTCTAATCCTATTTTGCAAGGGAATTGCATATTAAAGGGGCCATCTTTCTCAATCCTACACCTAGGGTCAAAACATTGGGATGGGTCTTCCTTAATTTCAGAACTAGCTTCATTAATGACCTCCCCGCCATCAAGTGCTTCATCATAATTAAATTCCTCATCAGAATCTGAGTAATAGAAAGGACTTTGTTGTTGCCAATTTATCTCATTATGCTCTAGGTGATTACCAAAATGGTGAGTGGGTGAAGGGTTTTGTGGGATTGCGTTCTCAATCTCGGGATTGGGAACGGGTAGAGTAAAGAATCTTCGATGGAAAATACGGATCATGGTTAATGATGGTTTTTTTTTTTTTTTTTTTTTTTTTTTTTTTTTTTTTTTTTACGAACGAGGGTCACGAAGAAGGGGGATAGACTAAGAGAAATCTAAAAATGAGAAAAAAAAGTTTACTTGATAGGAATCAAGCAAAGAAACCTAAACGAGGTGGACTACTAACTAGCTATTCTATTCCCCGGCAGCGGCGCCAAAAACTTGATAACGCTACACGCGTCGTTCGGGGTCAAGGAAACTTCCTTTTCTTCGAGCAAGTTTTATAACACCCTAGGCAGTGAACCTAATCGTTGTAGTGTAGTAATTATGGTAAGCCACGGGTATTGATATCGTTCTCTAGGGGAATAGGAATGCTAGTAGGGAGTTACTACGCTAAGGTTAAGGTTGAGGAAGATTATTTTTTATCTTTTTATATTTTATGAAAATGGAAAAGTACGAATCTCGGGTATTGGATTTGGGGGGTTGGTATTTCTACCGATTACTCTACTATTATCTAATTATCTAAACTAAGGTTGTGGGAGTCTATGTCTAATTAATGTGTGCTCGTATGATAGTTTAAAGATGTGTTTACTTAGTTTGTATTACTCCTTAATTATCTCCTATTGATGGTTGAGTGTCACGTCTTATTCCTAGTTGCGTTGTGTTTCTAAAGTTGTAGGGTATGCGTTTCTCCCTAACTCTTTGAAATTACCAAAGGGTCTTGTCTACAAATCCACGTAGAGATTATAGACTCCTACTCTAAGGCACTCTTCGGATGTTTTAGCCTACAATCACTCAGGTAATCATACTCTAAGGTTCACAAAGATGAATCAAGCATTAAGTACACAACGAATGACCTATCGCATTACTAGATCATTAGTCAACTAAGATAAGAAACAACCAATCAATATTCAATAATTAAGTTTCATACTTCCTAAGCAAACACACAAATAAATTAGCCGGACATGGAGAACATGCAAGCATACACACAAATAATCAAAGACATAATTGAATTAATGAAGCAAAGACTTATCTTGGTGTAAGATAGGGTTAAAAACCCTAAAATACTGTACAAGACACCTTAGGTTCGGTTTTAGGTTTTTACTCCAAAGACTCTCCACACAAAGACTGAAAAATTCGGATTCTATATATAAGATTACAATTGCGACGGCGTCACCTTATGTTTAGTGACGCCGTCGTGTCGCCGCCATTAGGGTTTCGTCTTGGCCACGTTAACCTTGCGACGGCGTCACCTTATGTCCGTGACGCCGTCCTCTTCAGCTTCTGACGTCGTCTGGATCGCATCTAGGCCGTCTGAGTAGCGACGGCCTACTCTTTCACAACTAGACGCCGTCTCTTGAAAACACGAGTTTTGCGTTCTGACCCGTCACAATAATTCTCCGACGGCGTCGCAAATAGAACCTGACGCCGTCGCCTTCTACATTCAGCGACTGTGAGTGTCTGATTTCGACTTTGGCCATTTTCTTCATATATTCGCGCCTTTCTGTCCAAATAAGTGTCATTCCAGCATTTTGCCTTCACGAGACCTAAAAAGTGAAAAGGAACGATATTAAGCAATAACGGATACAAAAGTGGTCAAATAAGGACTTAAACGACCCCTCAAAATGGTACCTTTTAAAACCTTATCAGTGATCAACATTCTCGATTGGACTGTTGGGATAAGAAGTGAGTGAATGATCATTATCAATGAGACTTTCAGTCTCTCCCAGATCAGCTTCGAAATCAAAGAGTGGATTGATGTGAGTGAGTTCACCGGAGAACTCCTCAAGAAGGGGATCAGCATCAGATTGTGGAAGTGATGCCTCAACGTACTCGATGTCTCCATATGAAGCACAATCTTCACTAAGATCAGAGAAAGTCTCAAGATGATCATTTGAACACTCAAGAGGGAAAGGGATATCACACAGATGATCAGAAATTCCCTGTGACTCTCTCGGGATTGGGATAAGGTCCTCAACACTAGACGATTCCATTTCTGGAATAGTGCTAAGAAGCTCATCCCCCATGTTTAGAGAGTGAGTGGGAATATCAGGTGTGATAGAAACAGACTGAGGGAGATTAGATGGACTAGCATACATATGTTTTATACTTTCCATTTGTTCTTCTGCTAGTAATTCCATCATAGTCTTTTCTCCCTGACTTTTCATGGAAGGAGTTTCAACTGATGAACTTGATGAACCGTTATAAAATTGTAGGATATCAAGGATATCTTCATCATCATCGTCATCAGGAATGAAACGGAATCGAGAGCTAGATTTGGCTGCTTTTTCTTTTGCAATTGATTCCCTAACAGATTGTTCAAAGGCAATTTGGGAATCTAATTTAGCAGCCCGCTCTTCGGCTAACAAAACTTCCATGGATTTCTCATTTGGATTATTTTGGGAGGACATAGCCGACTCCTCCTTAAGTTCTTTTAATAACTCCAGAGTCTTCAGTAGAAGGTCTGTCGTAGTTTCATGAGGAGTCGCTTGAATCATTTGGTACTGTGGAGGTTGGTCTTGATATGAAGAGTCGTAATTGTTACAAGGAATTGGGTTCCCTGTTTGACAATCCGAGCTAGAGTGAGGACCTCCACAATACTCACAACAGTACAACTGATGTAGCTGTGAGTGGTATGTGTTGTAGTCATAATTGGTATCAGGAACCTGCTCATAGACAAGCGTGTTTCCCGATTGACAATCAGAACTGGAGTGTGAACCACCACAGTACTCACAACAGTAAAACTGCTGAGTATCACAGTGTGGTAGCTGGTGGAATAAATCAGTTGTGTTATGGTAGGAATAGGGATCTTGGTTATAGACAGACCCGTTTCCTGATTCCACCACGCTACAACTGGGGCAATTGCCACCATTATAAGAACCACCACACCATTGACAACCAAGAGGGTGAGGATAAGACATAGAAAGAATCAAAGGTTAACAGAGGATAAGAAATGAAGAATCAAAAAGGTAAGAGGGTAAAGAGGAATATTTTTGGTATTTTTGAAAAACATTATGATAAAAACAAAGAATGAGAATATTTTTGGCGTTTTTAACACTTTAGGAAGAGTGTTAATGAACTTTTTGGAATTTTTGAAAACTTTACAAAAAAAATTTTTACAAAAGATGGAATATGTGCAACAATGGATCTGAAAATGGCTAAACACACGCTAAAGCCTCCCCGGCAGCGGCGCCAAAATTTTGATCTGTGCTAAACCGTCAAGTCTAACAGACTTAAAACAGCTTAGACACAAATGCAATGAAGATCAGAGAATACAGGGGATTCCCGGGTCGTTAAGTCCCAAGGAGACTCAATGGTGTGTTAAACACTGATTCAGATGATGGAATGATCACTAAGGATAGTGATCTGTAAAGGTTTTGATTAGAATAATTACACTACTGAAAAAGTTTATAAATAACAGCGACTTAAATGCAAATTAAGAAAATTAAAAAGATAAAAGATATTAAATAAACGCTATCACTATATTTAAAGTGATGAACGTTTAAAACCAAAAACTTACGTTTAAAATAAAAATACGTAAACGTACAAAATAAAAAGTGAAATCTGAGAAATAAAAGTCCTAAAAATATGAAAAATACATTTTTACAATCCTAATGATAAAAGAAAATTTATAGAAAAGGAAAATTATTTTTATGACTAATTAATTAATTATTATTAATTAAAAACTATTTTAAACTATTTAATAATACTCTAAAATAAAAGAAAATACGAAATAAGACTAGAAAAATAAAATTAAGACTTAGAAAAATCTAAAATATGATAAAACTAATTTTAAAACTGAAAATATATTTTTAAGACTTTTTATGTATTTATTATTAATTTAAAATTATTTAAAACTAATTAAAATTATTAAAAATACCAAATAAAAGGAGAAAAATAGGGAAAAATACTTTTTTGGGTTTTTATATTTATCTTAACTTAATAAAAATGAAAAATTATTTTTTTGAACCTTTTCTTAATTTTTTGTATTAATTGCTATTTAAAAGTGCTTAAAAACTAATTTAAATTAAGAAAAATAGCAAATGAACTTGGAAAAATCTGAAAATTGCAAGAAAAGTCTAAAATTATATTAGGAATCTGAGAAAAATGAAAAAACAGGAGCTTATGTGTGGAATAATGGAACTGCTATGGAAGTGCTTATGGAAATAAGCACTTGATAAGCCAAAAGCTCACCAAAAGCTACCAAACTGAAACACAAGCTATAATAAGCTAAAATAACTCAAAAGAAACAAGATTCAACAGGCCATAACCTCAGATTAGCAAGTACAACAAATTTGAGCAATTGAGCTTATGGCAGAAATCAGTATTCAGGTGCCCACTTTTGGCTTAGAAATAAGCTAACCAATAAGCTAATATTGAAAACCAATAAATTGAACCTAAAGATGACCTGGGTGAGTGTTTGTAAACCAAAGAGCAGACCTTAACAAGCTCTGATGAGCTTGTTGCAAGATCTGCAACCTACTGAGAAAACTCAGCATCTGCTGAGTTCTTGAGCAGGGCAAAATAGACCCAAAAGAGAAGCAGTTTTGATGGTTATAAATAAATCACAAAAATATGTAAAAATGACCATAAGAAATTAGACCAGGTGAAGTTTCTGAAACCACCATTTTTATTGAAATTGACCCAGAGATGATCCCATGAAAAATCCTCCCATGTTGGCCAAAACTAGTTTTTTTTTGCTATTTTGACTTTTGAAGAAAAGCTGCAATGTTGACTATTATGAAGTTTGATCCTAATTTCTCAACTGAAATTGATATTATATGATGTATTAAGACTACTGCAAGCTAGATTGATGACTTTTGAACACAAAACAAATGATTGGCTATCCCAAATCCCCAACAGTGGGCTGCTAAGACAGTGGAGATGGGATTTTGACTTAAGAGCTTATCAGGCACAAGATTAAGACTCAAATGAGTCAATTAGGACTAAACAAGCATGAAACAATAGAAACCTACTTCTGCAAAAGCCTTGAAGACAGAATTTCAGTCTCATCCAAACACCTCTTATCAACTGTTTTTCAAACAAAAACTAAGCTAAAGATTGCACAAGCCTAAATCAATGATCAAACTATACTTACTTAACTTAAAGACAACTATTAAAACAGGTTTTAACTATGAATGACTACAAATTCTATCACAAACAGATTATGTAAGCTAACTTGAAAATGTGAGTGGGACAGAAGCTTACACAGGTCCAGCTGTTGCAGACTACAACCAGAACCCAAAACTACTCTAACCTACTCTAATACACCCAAAAGCAACCTCTGCATCACCCTTTTCAATTTCTGAACCATTTTGAGCCCAAAGTTGACTTCTGTTGACTATTTCACAAAATGACTTGAAAATTAAATGTAACCTTTTGAAAGGCTATGATAAGCTTATATAAGATTGTTTTAGTTAGAAAATAAGCTACTAGGAGCTTATACATAAGAAATTGATACTATACTTTGTAACAGTAACATGAAACTTAGAACTTAGATGAAAACTTGAGATTAATACTTAAAAGTGACTTACAAAGATGTTTCAACTGAATTATGCTACATAAAAGCTGATATTACAGTATTTGGACTTAAGGCTTAAAACATTAATAAAAACGACATTAAGAAAAAAAACTACAAAACTAACTACTGCCTCTTCTAGCTTCTCTCCTCCTTTCTTTTATACAAATTTGCTTCCACTTGCACTCTGAACAGTTCCCACTTGAATTTGTGGCCATTGGATCACTTAAATTAATCTTGGCCTTTAAATTGAGTTTTGGCGCCAAAATCGGTTTTTGACAGGTGGAGGACTTGAGTGTGGGAGAGGGGGGGCATTTAATGGTTTTTGGAGTTGTGATGAGGTGGGGGGACAAGGAGATTGATATGGTGAGGAGGAGGGTGGATTTGTTGAGTTTTGCAGAGCAGTTGGGAGGGGGAAAAGAAAAAGGCGCCATGGGTGGGTTTGACCAATCTGCTGACCAGTGTTAATAATAGAAGGGGGGTCAAAAAGGTTTAAGTGGCAGGGTCAAAAAAACTATGGCAGGGGTCCAAGGGTCCAAAAAGGTATTAAAGGTTTTATAACTTAGGGACTTAATGTGTAAATTCTGAAACTTGAGGGGCCTAAGCTGCCAATTCATCAAACTTGTTTCAAGGGACCAAAAGTGACACTCTCATAAAGTACAAGGACCAAAGCTGTCATTTTCACATTTTCCAGGGACTAATTCTGCCAATTTTGAAACATGAAGGACCATTCTTGTAATTTTCTCAAATTTTTGACATTTTTCACCAAAGGACTAAATTTGACAACTTATGATTTTAAAAGGACCTTTGGTGACTTTACTTTTGAAATTATGTGCTCAGGGACTGTTTTTGACAATTTTTGAAACTTGGGGGACTGAAACTGCAATTTTTGCAAATTTGATATGTTTTTCATCTGATTTTGATATTTTTGCATTTAAAACACATAAAACACTTGTTTGTGATATTTTGATCATTTTGATGCGTTTTTGAGTGTTTTCAGATGATTTTGCAGTTTATATTGTATAAAAATGATGAGTATTTAGACACTCATCAGTAGACCATAAGTATAACGAGACTTATAATTATTAAAACCTGGTCAGTAAAACCTGCATCAAGTTTTTGGCGGGCTCTGCCGGGGACTTATATTAGGATTGCTATTAAGTCTTTCTTTTTTGTTTTGTTTTTAAATTTTCTCAAATTCTCACGATCTCTTTTCAAGTTTCAGGTACCATGGAAGTTGTTAACGTTGATGACCTCACTCTTGAGGAATATTTGGCGTTGATAAGAGAAGAACAAGGGCCGGGGCTCGTAAGACCGGCAATTGGTGCTGATGTCCGTTTCGAAATTAAAGACCAATTTATGAGGGAGCTTCGTGCTAACCCTTTTTCAGGAAACAGGGACGAAGATGCGTATGAGCACGTTTAGAATTTCTTGTACATCGCAAGCCTTTTCAACATTCTGGGTGTGTCTCATGACGCTGTTATGCTAAGGGTATTCCCCATGACTCTTACTGGGGCTGCAGAAGATGGATTGAAAGATTGCCCGCCGGGGCAGTTAATACTTGGGCTCTACTAAAGAAGCACTTCATCCAGAGGTATTGTCCTCCGTGAAATATCTAACCAACTCTTGGAAATCCATAATTTCAAGCAAGAAGACGATGAAATGTTGTATCAAGCCTGTGATAGATACAACGATCTCCTCTACAAGTGTCCTACACATGATCTAAACAACCACCAAAAGGTCAACATATTCTACAAAGGAATAAACGTGACTACAAGACAAATGATAGAGTATCAAGGACCAATTCCAAGCATGACTCCTACTCTAGCAATTGAAGCAATCCAAAAAATGGCTGATCATTCCCAAAAATGGCATGATGGAGGAAGCAAAAGAAACCAAGGCGGAAGTTTTGACGGAATTGCGCCATAACTAACAAGCTAGAGAATCTGGGTCGAGATATTCTAAAAATCAAAGAATTTTCCTCACATTAACGAAGAAAACATAATCGAATAAGCTAAATATGGAGAAAATCGACCGTTTTACGGAGATAATCAAAATAGTAATGGGTATCGTGGAAATTATAACCGCGGGCCTTATGGAGAAAAAAAGCCCAACCTTGAAGAGACAATAAACAAATTTCTGGAAAGTTCAGCCCAAAAGTAAAAAGAACAAGATAAATAGCTCAGGGATTTCCAAGAAAACACAAATAAAAATCTTTTCAGACACGACCTAACCCTAAAAAACCTTTAAGCCATGGTAGAGAAGCTCAGTGTAGAGATAGAGATGAGTAACATTGAACCTGAGGGGACCAAACCTATGGTAGCATGCAATGCCGTTTTTGCTGATGATAATTCGCAGGAAGTGATTGAGGAGTGAAAATCTACAACCGAAAATTTTGAGAAAAAAATTGTCGACACTCAGGTGCAGTTACGCCGTAACCATTTCCCCGAGTTACGGCGTAACCATGATTTAGAAAGCGTAACCAGTTCAGAAATCATTTTATTTTCAGTTAAGGATATTAGCGCAGACGGGTTAGTCATTCCATGTTCAGTTGGAAATTATGATATCTTGGGAGTAGTAGATTTCGGGTCTATTATAAACCTCATGCCACTTTCCATATTCTTAAAACTCAAATTAATCCATCTTTGGAAAACGGATATCGTGATTGAGATGGAAAATAAGACCAAGGCTACTTCTTTAGGAATTACAGGTGGGACTCGTGTTAAGGTCGATAGATTCGTTTCTGCCCCCGAATTTGTGGTTATCGACATGGAGAAAAATACGAAGGAATGTTTGATTCTGGATAAACCGTTCCTTGACTCATTGGGATATTATGGTAATAAAATATAATTTAAATTGGACAAGACCTTATGCCATGAGCCGGATGAAATTGTAACAACTAAGGATTCACCGGAGGTTGAAGTAGATTATTCCGAAAGGTTTCCTCCGTCTTATTTTGGCCATTTGCAGGGAACCGAATCAAGTGATGATGACAACAGCAATGAAGAAGATAATGAGGTCCGACCTTTTGTGCCTGGTTATGTTGTTACGGGTAAACTTCACTGTTGTGCTCCTGAAATTTGTTTGATTGAAGGGTCCAAAGTGACATTGCCTACATGCTCTCCTTATCAAAAACAATGTAATGGAGGAGGAGAATTTCTCATTCGTAGGATTGAAAAAGCAGCAGAAGTTTGGTGGTGTTGGGAAGAAGAAAAAATAATTAAGAGGCGATGGATTCAAGGACACAATATTATGAACGATTGGTTCGCTGAGGTCGATTGGACTATTCATTTTTGTGAACCAGCTATGATGTCTGATGAATTCACCAGGGCATGGCCTACATGCGACCCCAACCACAAGATTTGCAATGGAGGAGAATTCCTCGATCCTAACTGGCTAAAACACAAGGAATGAGCATGTTTTGACAAGGAAAAGAGAAGGGAAGTCGGATACAAGGGAATCTCATTTGAAAACTGGTTACGAGTTAAGTTTGGAGCTGTTAAAATAAAATGGGAAGAAGAGGCTAAATTTCGTTACGAATGGGCAAAGGCTAATGTTTTGCAAGAAAATCGATATTCCATAACTCGGTTTGTTTCTTCACGTGTTTGGGACCAGCCCTATTCAAGTAAAAGAGCTGACATGAAGGAAGTTGGCCATGTCCAAAGGCCACCATAAAGCCCCGAGGCTTTGAGTCTAACTTAAAGACTCGTAAATAAACGAAAGTGCTCTTTCGAGAGACAACCCGAATTATCCCTTTCATTTGTTTTATTTCCATTTCAGTTGGGTTTTGTGTTTTTAACCATTTTTGCAGGAAACGAAGAAAAGTTGCTGCTGCAGCATGTTGATCTGACCAGAGTTACGGCGTAACTAATTCTCATGGTTACGCCGTAACAGGCCCTTTTGCAATAGAACCTAAGAAGCATTACCAACTACGGCGTAATCCCATTTCAGTGGTTACGCCATAGCAACACTTTTGCAGCGTATGCCAGGTTTTGCCTAGTTACGGCGTAACTCCTTCTGGAGTTATGACGTAACTACCCTCTGCATTACTTCTTTCATTTTAAACACAATAACCTTGTATTAGTCATTTAAATGAACTTTGTGGGTATGTTCCTTGTAAGCCTTCACGAGACTACACTCGTCCACTTGGGACACCAAGTGGTTTAAAAGGCTTGTTGCATGAGCTAAATGCAATCGTGATTCCTACGAAAGTGAGTTAGGTTTATTTTTCATTTTTCATTTTTTTTCTTTTTAGAATTATACTTGTCGGTAGTGTGATTTCAGGGATTGAAGTTTGCTCATGGATGCTTATGTAAAGGCACGACTCTCTTTCGTGGGCCTTGTTCCTGTTTGAAGCAAATTTCAGGGAAGTTCTCACTCTAATTCTACTTTTCTCTTCACCTTTATTTAAACGCTTAGTACAAAAGGGACTTTGTACAATTCAAGTGGGGGGACGGGAGTAGAATTATCTCTTGAACTTTATTTTGCCCTCGTTTTTCTAGTTTATTTTGAAAAATTACGCCATTTTTAAAATTTTGACATGTTTTTCTTAACCTAACTAGATTAGACCTTAGCCTAGCACATACAACCCTTGATATTATATGGTGAGATTAGCCTTATCCGTTTCCAAAATTTCACCCCTAATCCACCAAATTATGAGTGTGCCGGTAGCTTGTAAACTTTAGAACTTGGCCTTTGCATCATTTCGAGACCATAGATGAGGTATGTTGAGTTAGCTCGATGTATTTGGACTTTTCAGTTTATTAAGAAGGCAGTATTATAGGATTATCACCAAAATAGCCTACCATTGTGTGTCTATCGATTAGTCACCTCGACTTCTTGACCCCCATGTGAAACCCTTTTGTTGCACTCACCTTTAGTGCATACCCCTAGATACACCCATCTGAGACATTCCTTTCATTTTGTTAACCCAATATATTGTTTCGTTACACCTATACACCTTAGCCTACCATGTAGTCTTTATTTGCTATTGGGAAGTCATCATTTGCCTAAGTTCAAGGTTCAAGTGGAAAGGTTCGGGAATCACGCTTTCATCGACGACATACTCTTAAAAGATCAATGAAGACCCCCCGAATTCCCATTGTTCATCTCAAGTGGGGGGATGTTATTGTTATGTTTATGATTCAAAAAAAAAACAAAAAAAAAACAAAAAAAAAAAAAAAAAACAAAACAAAACAAAAGGGTTATTCAGTTGATTGTAAAGTGTGATGTTATAAGCACTATATTATGAGCTTAATTTAGATTTAGTATCGAGGAGGCAACCTCAGTCACATTTGAAGATTAGAGTTGGTAATTGCACTAACAGTTGGAGAAAAGGTAGTGTGCCCATCATGACGTCCTCTAATGACACATCTACCTAATATATCATGATCCGGTTTCTTAACTTCAAAACTTGAACTTTGGGTGGACGGTAAGTGGTGATGACTTAGTTATGGATTTAGACTATTTGATTGATTTTTATTTTACACTATTTATATATCCCATGTCTTATCCTACCCTTTAGTCATGAAGCGTATCTAGGTGATGCAACGAGCAATCTTTGGTGTCTTGGCCATGGATTTGGTCATGTATAATTGATTTTGTTCACTTCGCCGTGACATGTTAGTAATGACAAATCACCCTTAACGTTGTTCGTGTCTACCCATATTGCCTTCGAAAACAGTTTTGCCCTTAACTCTAGTGGTGGAGATTTGTATAACCGCCAAGCTTATGATAGAATACATGCTATGACTGTGCGATTGAGTGATCACCCCGAAATTGACACTTAGAATAGTTGAGAGATTTGAGTGTTTCGTTCCCATTTCGTGAGCTGTTCGGCTTTGTTTTATTCTAGCATAAGGGATTTGTAAACTTATATTTTCCAGGTAATGGGAGATATCTTTTTAGGAATCTATCTAATAAGTACTACTTGAGGGCATGTAGAGTTCAAGTGGGGGGATATTTGATAACATCAAATAATCCTGAATATTAAATGTCAATTTCCCCCGATAATGTTTGTAATTTATATCATTTATATGGATTTACGTTTGTTTTCCATTATATTTCAGTTTCAGGAAAATTACGAGCATTGGAGCTAAAGAGACGCCGAATTGGAGAGTTTATTAAAGATTTATCATAGTATGCTCCCTTTGAAGAAGTTACGGCTTAACTCCGCTCTCACATTACGTCGTAACTAAAGCGTGGCTCAGAAAACCAACTTAACTGAAGATTACGACGTAACTCTATCCAAGATTACGACGTTACCATATTAGGTCAAATGAGGTTCCGCGCCGCTAGTAATTACGCCGTAACTCATGCATCAACTATGGCGTAACCAAGATTTATTGAAGATACGGCGTAACTCCTTCCAGAGGTTACGCCGTAACCAGCATTATTAGTGCAAAATTACGAAGAATTGTATGTTACGGTGTAACTCTTTTAATAGTTACGCCGTAACCAGATCTGGCATATAAATACCCCACGATTTCCAGCATTTTAAAGCATCCCATTTTCACACACAACAATCAGAGAACGTGAGAAGAAGTCGAAAGCAGATCTAGAGGAGCATACGGAGCTATCTCCAAGGGAGAAATCACTTCCCTACGATAAGCATTAGCTTTTTGTCTTTTCTTTACTTTCAATTCATGTATTTCGTAACAATAAATATTGAATTGATTTGTATGGTTAATATGAGCGGCTAAGAACCTCTTGGTGCTGGCCTAGTTATGATTCCTTAATTGTTTTGTTTTCGTTTACTTTACTTCCGTATAATTATTTCTAAGTGTATGCATGCATAGTTTATTGGTAGCTACCCTTGTTTCGGTAGTTTTGAATGGCGGTAGAGGCTAGTTGCTTAGGAGATATGACCAAATGACCCTAAGTGAGTAGACTGAGATGAGAAGGGTAAGATATGACCCATTGACGACCCTTTCTACTTGTGCAATTTGACCAACTGTAGGGGACCAGGAACAACTGATCACCTACAATTTGACCAACGCCCGGGCACTCATTATTATGAATCTTGCATGTAGCGGTACTTAATGACTTGGATTAGGGGACCAGGAACAACTGGACTTATGAGGGGACACCTGACTTCTCTAGTGGTACCCTTTGCTAATAGGTTTCGACGAACTGACCAAATGTTGTCCTCTCGACTTTGACCCCACCTGAAGTAATTGGAAGTAATTAGACGTAAACATTACTAGTTAGGATGAGTAACTAGGTTAGCACCACTCTCCTCTATTGATCACATCCTTATTGAAATCATATTAAAATCTGTGACACCTAGACTTAGTATAAATCCACACACATAGCTCTTGGGACGACCTCGGTTTTACCGAATACTACACTACACACGACCTGGTACACTGCCCGTTAGTGCATTAGGGTAGACCATAGGTATAACAAGACTTATAAATATTAAAACCTGGTCAGTAAAACCTGCATCAGGGATCATTGTCTATTATCATTTTGAATATCAAGCATGTGATATATAGCATTATGCCAAATCAGTTACTGACATAGTGAACATGTACAATGCAAATTCTAAAACAATAAATTTTCTTTAGATAAATAATTTGAGTGGTATCAAGAGTTATTGGCTAAGTGTGGCTTTTACTATTGCTGTTGAACAAACTTAAGAGGAATTCCCAGCTAGCTATTTAATTTGTATACTGACGCTTACTTGTACCATTGTTCCTACTGACGCTTATGCCTATTGATCTTTTATAATTGTATCCAATTTGTTTTTCTTCTATGCCCAAGATTGAGCCTTTTCTTATCGAACCTTTCTCAGTTAGACACAACAGGCTACCTTCACTGAGTTCGTTTTCATAGTCTGATCTTCTAATGCCCAATAACAACAGAACATTTATAAAGAAACACTGCCTAAAAAAACGTTCCTTATATTAACGACCATGTAACTTCCTTTTGTTTTGTCAGTGATGTACTGTTGAACCCGTTGCTAGGCCAGTCGAGAAAGCAAGTTACTTAGGAACTTATAACATCAACCATAGTAACTATGACTATTATTACCTCTTTCAAACTTCAAACAATAATCTAAGTCATTCCAACTACAAAGCCCCAAATTTTATCAAATACATTCTAAATATGATGAGAACAATAACTAAGAATTGAATATGTTTTTCTTATCACAAAATATGAACTAACAAATGAAACTACAAACAATGATAATGAGATCATAATTGAAAATGTGAACCACCAATCCTCTTACTCACTGATCTTCAAACCCTATTTTTTTTCAATCAGATTAACAGAAAAATCAAACCCTTCATTAGACAATGTAATAAGATGACTTCATGCCGCCACTAAGAGTCATTTGGTAATTAAGCAAATGTGATTGTGTCACCTTCTTTTAAATAGTAGTACTAATTTATCTTTAAAAATATGGATGAAGGAAACTACAAACATCATCAAAGTCACAACTTTTTTCTCAAGGGTCGTCTTAAAAACTAAAAGTTCAAACACTGCACCTCTAAACATGTACAGATCATTGACTAATAATATCTAAGAACCAACTAAATGGAGAGTTTAGATTGAGTTGTAGAGTCATATTTTATATATAAGTACAAATATTTATATGTTTTCACATTGTGCATATAGAAGTAAATAATATAACGGGTTTCATCAAGATAATAAATTTAACCTTTTTATTAACATTTGAACTTTATCTTTGAGCTCTTTCGAGATCTTCTAAGATGGAGGCAAAGATCTCGAAAGTGGAGAAGCTAACCATGACATGAGATTTCATCACCTTTCTCTCCTATTATTTATACCCTTAATTGCATCTCCCTTCTTTTATTCAATTAAAGATCTCGAAAGTGGATAAACTAAACATGACATGAGATTCCATCACCTTTGTCTCCTATTATTTTACTCGCATATTTTTAATTAACACCTTGCAGGCTAGTAGTTTTCATGTACAACGCTAAAACAAAACCTTAACGCTATTTGTTTCTTATATGCAGTAGTTTGATAGGATAGGCTTTTGCGTAAAAGAATTCACATGTACATAATGGCGCCAACTTTTCTTTTTGTTAATGAATTACATTAAGTCCGGCCAAAGCAGCAACATCCTTGGTGTTCTGTCGAATCTGCATTAAAGTGCGACGATGTTAAACATAAATTTTCACAAAAAACTACTTTTAAATTATAATAACTGAACTACTTTCTAAGTTATTGTCATGTAGCATAGCCAACCTTGAATCGGTCAGAAATGACCACACAAAGCCCACCCCTGACATCAGGTTTTTTAAGTACGTTCTAACAATCTCTTGAAAAGATGAAAAGGTAATATTCACTTCAAATAAGCTTACCCAAACATCCCTTACTAACACTAAATATAGCCAAAAATGACTTTCTTACTGTTTATTGTCCATTCACTTGCAACGGTGTTTATAACCAAGCAGTTTTCAAACTATACCCATTGATGGATCAATACAATTAGGCCTGTATTGATCCATCTTACCTGTATATTCGCCAATTTACACATCATATTCAAAGTGAAGTTATCGTGTACGCATTTTATAAAGTGATTAAATTATACAAATAGTCTCTTTTGCCTCACATCATTTAATTATTCTAAGATTCAAATAGTTCATAAATAATACCAAAGTTTTATAAGAGGGTGTTTGGAATTGGATGTTAAAAGACTAGTACTTTTCCGAAATAACATATACACTACAACGCGGGAAATTGGAATTAATGTTACCTTAAATTGACATGTTAAGTTGTTAGTCTCTAAGCATATACGGAGTTGTAACTTGGTTGTAGAACAAATAAATGAAGTTAAAGATACGCGTCAAATGATAAAATATAAGTCATACATAATGAACCTCTAATTTGACCATATAAAGTCAAAGTGTGCCTTATCTTTGAATTTATATGTGTGTTCGTATATGCAAGTAAATAGCTAACCTAATATAGACCAAGGCGATGAATGATTGTATAAAAACTGATTGCATGTAACCGGGCACATTGAAGGAATTTCATCAAAGGTTGCATAGGCTTGATAATCTTGAGTTACAGCCACTTAACCAACATAAATCTGTAATGTTTTAAAGGAAACAAAGGGAAATGTGTTACTTTAACGGGCAGTGAAAAATACATGAAGCGCATGTGAAATGTAAAGGGCTGTAAGCATCAAGTTATTTGCTTAGCTAATTATCTTAGTTGGATTCTTGATGCCGCAATAACCACTATAACCCCTTCCTATCTCTCAGACCTTTAACAATACTAAACCATTATAATAGATGGAATAAATCTAACACACTCGAAGCGTATGTATGTTAAACTCTAGTTGGTAACTGCAGCGCGACAAAGTGATCCTTCCCCTGATTGATACTTTTTATCCAGCCTGCTAATTAAGCAAACATCTGCAAGATTACCTGAATATTACAAATTAGCAACTACTATATCAAACATACTGTCCTATAAATATAACATTGTATTTAGATAGATCACGTAAGGTATGGAATTCACGTTGTAACAGATATCAAGTGTAATCTTTCTTTAGGACTATGTCAAGCACACTGGCTTACAAATATAACATTGGCCTATAAATATAGCAATGTATTCAGATAGTTCACGTAAGGTATGGAATTCACATTGTAACACATATCAAATGATATCTTAAGGATGCAACACAAAGTAAAATGTCATCTTTCTCCAGGACCATTGTGTAGAATCCCTCATAGTTGAGATGAACATATTCTGATCTGCACAAAATAAAAGAGAACAACGATTTAATTATTTTATATAATTTATACTCATAACTCTATCAGTACCCTGAAAACATGGACTGAAGACTCACCCCCAATTGTACAATACATGCGGTTTCATATGGATACTTGTCCTTGTATCCACCATAGGAACAAACTCAAAGCATTCCTAAACTGATATATCATCTTCAACCTTGCTTCTGTTTGCATACACATGGCCGCAATAGCTGCTACCTGCATAAGAAAGACATGTATTTGATTACTCTTATACTTTTTGTGATCATTAGAGGAGGTAGTGTTAACCGAGTTAGCATATACAGTGACCATTATTCAGGAGGAGCTAAGCCGGACTAGCCTGAATTAGATCCTTCCTTGAAAATTGGCCATGTAGATTTGGATCGACCATCTCAGCAATTGCAACTCTGTTTGTTAATCTTGGAAGAGCCTATGGAGGTAAAAGCAACCAATATTAGCCAAACAAATGCAAAGGAAAAAATCCAATGTACAAAAGTATTGTTGCATAAGCAAAAGCAAAAAAATATCCCGGTATACACTAATATATATGTATACCTGCTAGCTCAGTGCAGCCTTTCTTATATAAATAGTAACATCGTCATCAAAATCCGTGCTATCCTTGAGCTCATCAAGCCATATCAAGCATCAACTTCTGCCATTTCTGCTATCTAAATTTGCATAAGACATACAATTAAAGTAAGTTTGATACCTTCATTTAGTCATAATCAATCTTCTAAACAGGATTAATCAATCTTCTAAACAGGATTACACTACAAATCTGAAAACACTTGGATACGATACAACAACTATGGGTGTAAGAAAAGTATTGCCAACAGGTCCTTCATATTCGATACCTCATTTAGAAACTCTGTATGCCCAATAGGAGAACTTCTTTGAGCTTTTGTCTACATAGTATAGAAAAGTTGTTTCTTAAGAATAAACAAAAGACATGTGTTGTCGTAGTTACCTTGAACCTCTCTTTGAAACTGATAAGATGCATCAATCTCGAATGTTTCTGAATGTTTGAAATATAGCACAAGGTTTAACCCCTCACCATCTCTGACACTATTGAACATAGCATTAGGATAAGTTGGAAGCTGTGAAAACCAAATAAACATCTTATAACTTTGTTCTATAAAAACATTGACATCAAGAAAACGAAAATAGAAAAAATCTTGAGGACCTGTATATTGAAAATGAGAAGAGGCAGCAATTTTCCATCACCTTCGACTGAAGGGAGCTCAAGATTCTTTGCAATGTGGTTGACTTTTCTCGAGGATGTAAAGATATCAACTCCAATTGGAGTATAAAGGCAGTAACTTGTATTAGGAAAGAAACCTTCCTCTCAACATACTTGATACTGCTGTTATGCTGCTTCAGATGGGTGTGCATCTTCTTAGCATTGTAGCCTTAGTATGTGGTGACACCTTTTCCTAATGCCTTCTCGAGAGGCTTGCGACTGTGTCCCCTCGTCGTTGTTTCATATTCCTCTGAAACATGAATGCATATATCCTAAAAACATGTATTTCATATTAAACCGAGTATGGATAAACATGTAAACATAAATTAAAACACCTAGTAGATCCTAACTATTTGATCCATCATCTAAAAAGAGTTGTAGAGTGAGTATAACAGCAAGAAAATTAGCAAAAATAGCTTTTCCATGTATTGCGTAATGTCTCCAATTATACGGACATTTTTGCATCCAAAATCTATTAAATACAATACCAAACAGAATTTTTATAACATGAAAATGTTTTTATATACAAAATGACCAGCCAACCAAACCATGTTTGAGAGTGGGTTTCCCAATTAGTAGGCATATAATACCCATGGCTAACTGGTGTTACATCTGGTATATCCATATGTATATATATATATATATATATATATATATATATTCGTAAGACCTAACTTTTTATATATTCAGTGGTTTCTCTTTATATATTGCTTACTGTATTATTTGACACATATTAAAGGCTATATATTATAGTAGTAATTTATTTTTCTTTATTATTATTTGACCAATGACACAAAAATTAGGCCTTTTTTGTTTGACTAAACGGGAACAACAATAATTTCTACAGATTATGAGCAGAATTTCAAGAAAGGGGAAGAATGTCGTTTAGTAAAAGTATGAACACAGATGAATGTGGAAGTATGTCAATAGAGTTTACCTTTTTAGCTCCTCAAATTATATGCGTTCTTGAGTCTTTTGTAGCTCGCCTATTCATATTTTTTTAGCCTTGGTGTGTGACAAATTATGAGCATAGATAAATGTATAAGCCAACAGCAACTGACTCGATATTATATCCCCTTCCAGCAAGCACTCCTGCAACCCGATTTATCATTCCACTCTCGTCACCAACAAATACAGAACTTGTGCGGCGCTTGGATATAGAAAAAGATATACATTGCATAAACAAAAAATTTTTCTTATGTGAATGCAGTCATGGGCTAAGTATGAATAAGAAAATTAAAAACTTCATAAAAAGAATTACTAAGGTATCATACATGACCGACGTCTTTAGATTATCAATCAATACGGAATCAACTAAAAGCTACCTTCACTCTTACCAGAAAATACTTCAACCACAAAATCCATCGTTGTCCCTTGACAAGTTTTTTAAGCACACTCTTAGCTCTCATCTGAGATACAGAAAAGACCATATACACATGTTATAAAAAGACAAAAATCTAACAATACACATGTTCTTTTTATACATGAATACTATTGATGATATATTGGTTTACTGTAATAAAATTACATGAAATTAAGGCTTCAAAAAAAAGTTAAACATCCTGATCTAAACCTTCAAAATCATAAAATTAAACATCATAGTCAACTCTTAACCCTCAAAGTTCTTAAATCTAATAGTGGTAACAAATAATCATATAATCAGATTAAATCATACACAAATCAATATGTAAAGTTTATAACTTTTCATAAGTAACATGAAAAACATATAAAAAAATCAAATCTTTAATAGTAAAAGTTAAAAATTAAGATTACCTGGTTGAAGCTTCTATCTAAATTCAACTAATCTGCAAACAAAAAAAAGCAAATCGAATTAGTAGATACAATTAATCTGCAATCAAGTCATGATAATATGTGTTTGGGATTTGAGGTTCTGGAGCAAAAGTTAAATACCTTGATAGAAAAATCTAAACATGGTATGGATTTTGTGACGTGCGTTATGTAATCTAGAGGTTTTTTTTTTTTTTTTTTTTTTTTTTTTTTTTTTTTTGAATTTGTGATTTCTGATAACTTTTAATTGTTCCGGTTTGTTAATGCAAAATTGTAGGGTGTAATGAAACAATTAGCGGGATTTGTGTGACATATCAATTTCGAATGCAATGCTATATCACAAAAAACTGCCATCCTCCATTGCTTGAAGTGCTTGTACTAAGATGTCGGTTCAAATCTTGTAAAATCTTGTGATGGGTTAAATTTTTAAACATTTTCGGATTTTTGTTGAATTCATGTTTAGGTGGTATGCTTTGCTTAGGTGGATTAATATATGGCTTTAATGCATGATTACCGTACGTTTAATGATATATATATATATATATATATATATATATATATATATATATATATATATATATATATATATATATATATATATATATATATATATACTAGTTTTCGAAGCCCGCCCAATGGTCGGGCATGACTTATAATTATTTGTTTATTGTTCATTGTGAATTAAAAAACTTTATTTAGAATTGTTAAACAATAACCTTTAAGATTTAAGATCATTTGAGGACAAAACATTTTTTACATACCAAGGGATTAATCTCCATCATCCATTTTTATTTGATCTAATGGATGAGATTAATCCAAACAATTTAAAAAACCCACTTTCATTAATTTTTTTCAAATATTAATATCTTTTAAACCGTTAATCGTTAAGCGAAATAAAATATATCATTGCGACGAGCATTTAATTATCTTTCTATAAATAGGCACTTTAATATACTTTCGACAAAAAAAATATTTTCATATTTTTCACGTTTTTTTTAAGTTTTTTCGTTTTTTTTACGTTACTAAAATTTGCATTAAAAAAATCACATGTGATAAAACACTAATTTGAATATCACATGTGATATTAGTGTTAAATCATATATGATATGTAATATCACATGTGATATTAGTGTAATATCATATATGATATGTAATATCACATATGATATTACATATCATATATGATTTAACACTAATATCACATGTGATATTCAACTTATTGTTTTATTATATATGATTTTTTTCATGCAAATTTCAGTAACGTAAAAAAACGATAAAAAAAATGAAAAAACGTGAAAAAAAAATAAATTTTTTTCTTTTTTTCGAAAATATATCAAAGTTCCCGTGTATAGAAAGATAATTAAATACTCGTCGAGGCGGTGTAAATATTTTCGCTTAACGATTAACGGTTTAAGAGATATTTAAATTATAAAAAATAAGTGAAATAATAAAATGTTTTTAATCTCAGCCATTGATTTCTTTTTAAATGAATGGCGGAGATGAGTCCCTTTGTATGTGAGAAAAGTTTGGTATGTAAAATAACTCTCCTCTTTACTTAGATGATCTAACTACATCCCTTACCAGTGAGTCACTTTATTTTGTTTACTTATAAATTCATACTTATCAAACAACAAATCCTTATTATCCATCTAATTTGATTTAATGGTGGGATTAACTTAAGATTTAGTAAATAAACCTAAGTCCATGTTTTTTTCCTTGTCTTTTTGTCTTTCTTTTTTGTTCACATTTTATTTTATTTTTTCTTATTAGGTGAGTTATTTTATATACTAAACTTTTCTTACATACCAAGTGACTCATCTCCACCATACATTTAAAAAAAATCAATGGCTGAGATTAAAAGCATTTTATTATATCACATATTTTTTATAATTTAAATGTCTCTTAAACCGTTAATCGTTAAGCAAAAATAATTACATCATCGCGACGAGCATTTAATTATCTTTCTATAGACGGACACTTTGATATACTTTCGAAAAAAGAAAAAAAATCGTTTTTTTCACGTTTTTTCGTTTTTCTTCAAAACTGGAATTTGCATAAATAATATCAAAGTGCGTATCTATAGAAAGATAATTAAATGCTCGTCGTAATAGTATATTTTTTTGCCTTGACGATAAACGGTTTGAAAGATATTTATATTTGAAAAAAATGGTGAAAGTGGATTTTTTTTAATTGTGGGGATTAATCTCATTCATTAGATTAAATAAAAATGGATGGTGGAGATTGATCCTTTAGTATGTAAAGAAGTTTTTGTCCTCAAATGATCTTAAATCTTTTTCTTATTCGCGTTTTTTTGTTTAATTTAACGTTTTTTTTTTTTAAATTCGCTTTTTTTTAATTCGTGTTTTTTTCTTCGGTTTCATACGTTTTCATCTGTTTTCATACGTTCTTATACGTTTTCGTCCGTTTTCGCCCGTTTTCATACGTTTTCGTCCATTTTTCATACGTTTTCATCCGTTTTCAGACATGTTTTTACTCTTTCATACGTTTTCGCCCATTTTCATACGAATTCGTCCGTTTTCTTACGTTTTCGTCTATTTTCTTAAGTTTTCGTTCATTTTCATACGTTTCTGACTATCACAAGTGATTTCTGTGATATTCAAAATATCACTTGTGATTATCTGAATATCACTTTGTGATATTCTGAAAAACACAAGTGATATTTTGTTAATATCACTTTGTGATTTTCTGAATATAACTTTGTGATATTCTGAATATCACTTGTGATTTTCTGAATATCACTCTGTGATATTATGAATATCACTCTGTGATATTTTGAATATCACTTGTGATTATTTGAATATCACTTTGTGATATTCTGAATATCACTTGTGATTTTCTGAATATCAGTTTGTGATATTCTGAATATCACTTTGTGATATTCATAATATCACTTTGTGATATTATGAATATCACTTTGTGATATTATGAATATCACTTTGTGATATTCATAATATCACTTTGTGATATTATGAATATCACTTGTGATTTTCTGGATATCACTGTGTGATATTTTGAATATCACGTGTGATTTTCATGTTACAAAACATTAGTTGAAAATCACTTGCGATATTCACAGAATATCACTTGTGCTATTCAGAATATCACTTGTAATATTCAGAAACGTATGAAAACGTTTAAAAACGGCCGAAATCATTTAGTAACGGACGAAAACGTAAGAAAACGGTCGAATATGTATGAAACGTAAAAATACGTATGAAAGCGTAAAAACACGTATGAAAACGGACGAAAACGTATGAATAATGGACGAAAAAGTAAGAAAACGGGTGAAAACATATGAAAACGGACAAAAATGTATGAAAATGGGCGAAAACGGTCGAAAATTAGATGAAACGTATGGAAACGGACGAAAACGTATGAAAAGGAAGAAAAAAACGCGGATAAAAAAAACGTAAATAACGTGAATTAAAAAAAAAACAAACAAATAAAAGAAAACGTGAATATGAAAAAATGTGAATTTAAAAAAAAAACGCGATGTTAACAAAAAACGTTTAAAAAAAATAAATAAAAAGAAAATAAAAATAAAAACGTGATTACAACCAAAAACGAGAATTAAATAAAAAAAACCAAAAAAAAAACAAAAAAAGAAAGAAAGAAAGAAAGAAATGTGTATAAAAAAACAAAAAGACAAGAAAAAAAATGGACTTAAGTTTTAACTATTAAATCTTCGGTTAATTCTCACTATTAGATCAAACTAGATGGATGGCGGAGATTTGTCCCTTGATAAGCATCAAAATAAGGGTAACCATTTGAAAAAATTTCCCCTTAATAAGTATGAATTTATGGGTAAACAAAAAATAAAGTAACTCCAGTTATATGAGTTACACATTAATCAATCTTTTTCAAAACATATAATAAAAATGATGATTCAATTCAAATCTAATTAATCATGTACCAGCAATCGAATCAATTCACAATTTCCTTGTATACAGCGCAAAGTAGAGGAGTCGTGCAAAGAAATGCATATTTCATCTGAAGGCAATTATATTATACATATGTTATCTCTTTGTCTAAAGATTTTGATTGATTAGATTCGTAAATTTCACATTATGCATCAGGCAAATCATTTTTATAGGTCTTATGTAACCTATTTCTGAAAAGTAACAAAAATTCAAGACCAATACGATATTTTCAAAAAAATATATTTCGCATGTAATCCATGTGTAATTTACATTAAAAGGGACAACTCAACTTCTCAAACATTTATGTTTTTACACCTAAGAGCCTTGGGTACGGTAATGTTTTACCCAGCGTTAAGCTGAGCTGTCATCGCGTTAAGTTGAGTTACCACACCGGTAGCATGCATTAAAGACCAAGTGTTGCCTCGCACGTTACCATAGTAACGTTATATTGAAGCGTTTTTTAATTAAAAAAAATTACATAAACACCCCCTATAACGGCTACATAGTTTGAATTTCAAAAAAAATGTTACCTTTTTGGCCCTTCCTGTTACATAACGGGCAAATGTAAAAAATAAATAAATAAATAATAAAAACCTTTATTAAACCACTATAAATACACACTTAATGCATAACTTTTTTTCACACTTTCACAAATCAAACTCAAACCCAAACACATATACTTCGATTTGTTCAAAAACACAATGTCGGGATATAACAGTAACGAGAGTGGCAAAGAATGGAAGAACTGGTCGGATGTAGATGACGAAACTGACTTATACTTTATGATGGGCGCGTACAAATATCAGCAACAGTTAGAACAAGTAGCAGCTCAACCTCGCTTGACCCGTAACCCGATCTACCGTGAACGTGAGGTTGCCGAAAAAGGTTTGATCAACGACTATTTCAATCCATGTTGTAAGTATCCGCACGTGGCTTTTCGAAGAAGATATCGTATGAGCCGGAAACTATTTCTAGATATAGTCAAAGGTATTGAATCTTATACTTCTGATCCTCTTCCAAGTCATTTTCAGTTCTTTAGCCAAGCACCTGATTGCACGGGTGAATGAGTATAAGTGTTATTATGAAGTGTACAGTCGCCATACGCCAATTGGCGTACGGCACCTCACCCGATGCGTTTGATGAATATCTGCAAATGGGTGAGCATACTTCATGTGATTGTCTTGATAATTTTAACAAGTGCGTTATTGAACTGTTTATGCCGTAGTATTTAAGAAAACCAACATATGCCGACATTCAAAATATTTATGAAAGACATGAGCGGTGGCATGGTTTTTCGGGAAACTTGGTAGCATTGACTGCATGCATTGGGAGTGAAAAAATTGTCCGGTGGGTTGGCAAGGGCAATATGGTAGGGGTGTAAAAAAAATACCCAACAATAATGTTTGAAGCAGTTGCTTCACAAGATTGTGGATTTGGCATGCCTTTTTTGGGGTGACGGGGGCGAATAACGATATTATTGTTTTAGATTACTCTACGTTATTCAACCACATTCTTGATGACATCGCCCCTGTAGCTCCATATATGGTAAATGTACCATGTATGAAAAGGGATATTACTTAGCTGAAGGAATTTACCCGCAATGGGCAACTTTCGTCAAATCATTCACGGTCGCAACTGACTATAAACATGGTCATTTTAAAAGGAAACAAGAAAGTGCACGAAAGGATGTCGAATGTGCTTTTGGTGTGCTCCAAGGACGTTAGAGTATAATACAACAACTGACACGTCAATACAAAGTTACCTAATCATGTATTCTTGCATTATTTTGCATAACATGATTTTAAAAGATCTAAAGTTTGCACTACTTGAGTATAACGAAATGTGGGTGAATCAGGTACCACATATGAGGCACGAAAGGTGGGTCGAAAAATGTGATGGCCGTCGTTGAAAGGCAAAAGAAATACATGACAGAGAAACGCATACTAGTCTCCAACAAGACATTGTGGAAAAAATTTGGCAAAAACATCTTCAACGACAACAAGAACAAGAACAAGAACAAGATGAATAAGTATTTGTAATTCGTATGTTTTTAAATTTCCCTATGTTTTTATTTTCGTATGTTCTATTTTTCATATGTTTTTATTTGTAATAGACTTTAATGAATGAATTATTATTTATGAGGTGATGTTATGAATGAAAAATTAGTTAACGGGTTCAAATTGTAATTTATAAGTTTTAAAATAAAAGTGAGATCCAGAATGTGGTGTTATGGTTGAGTTATGATAAAGAGTGTTTTTTTATTTTGTATTAACTTTCAAATGTTAAAGCTGATATAGCGCTGACGTGGCGCGATGTTAAGTTATAACTCATGGTTACCATACCCAAGGCTCTAAGAGAATCAGGTATGGTGGCTAAAGTCAAAGTCTAGAAAATGGGAGGTGATATGCACATCATAATAAGTGATGTGCATACCACAAACATGTGTATATGGTGTTGTATCATGTGTATTATAAATATGGTTTTGTGGTGTCTAAATCACTTGTTGTGGTGTGCATATCACCTCCTTTAGAAAAGGTGTCATGTCATACGACTTTCTTCCTTTGAATTTCCTTATCACTCACACATCCAAAAACTCTCCCCCTCATCATGTGATCATATCATATGTAATTTAACACCAATATCACATGTGATATTATTAGAATAGTCAAATTATTGTTTAATCGCATGTGATTTTTTCATGCAAACTTCAGTAACGAAAATGTCGATGTAACTCAAGATTTAATTTATTTATTTAGCTAACTCAAGATTAAACAATAATTTGACTATTTAAGATTATAAATATCAATTATGTTAGGTAACTCAAGATTTAATTTATTTAGCTGACAAATATGTTGATGTTGTTATTTAAATTTCACTACTGATATTATGTTGTACACATGATGCAAGTTTAATAGCACATAATGAGCGTTGATAAAGTTAAAGTATACTCCTTAAAGTTTTTTAAAAATGTTTTTTAGATATCCTTATATAAATAAATAAGAATTTCATGAGTCATTGTTACAAGTACAATCGCGTATATTTATTTTTATATTAAAGTAACCCGTGATTACAATTTGATAATTATATTCCCGTTTTCAGTAATTTAGCCGTATTTAAAATGTAAACTCGTGTCCACATATGTTAAACTTTTAAAAATGAAATAAATGTGTTAGGTCACCATAAGTTAACACAAGCATCAATATGTAAGAAATAAGATGAGGTAGAGATTGGTTGAACACAATACACAAAACACACGTATGACTATTAACTCTTAGGCGTAGGAATTAAGTGAAAGTGAACAACCAACCTTCCAAGGAAGGTTTACAAGTGTTTATATAGGGAAGGGAACTAGGGCAACATGTCTAGTCCCTTCCTTACTTATTGGGCTTGGGCCAAGGCTCATGGGCTTTCTACATAAGCCTTGCCATAAATACAAACATACAAGCCTAGTTTAAGTAACCTATTACAAGCTAATTATTAACACTTGAAATACAAGTTAGGAGTGATTCCAACAATCCCCCCCCCCTTAGTGTTGGTAATTAAAGACTCCATCAATCTTTGAAAAGTTGTTGGTGTTGATGTAATAGTTGCCTTGACGTCTTCTGACATTCCTCTTTCTTGTGAGAGGAAGTGCCTTGATTCTAAAAATTTCTCCAGTGTGAGGATCTTGTTTCTTTTGAAGTTTTGAGCTTTGACGTCTTTGTTATCTTTGTTCTTTGTTCTGTTGTGGAAATGGTGATGATATGTTGAGGTTGTCTGCATCAGGTCTACTTCGTTGCTCAGGTGTCTCCACGCCTTTCTCCAACATGCTCACACGCTCTTTAACGTTGGATTTCAGTTTTGATGTAGTTCTCTAAGTCTTTAAACTTTGTAGATTCTTTGGCTTTGAGGAAGAATCATTCTGACTTTTGTGTTGCCTTTCGAGAGAACTTCAAGTTATGTTGTTGTTGGTATGAGCATGTGGAGAATCAGCACGATCATCTCTCAGGAGCATCCATAAGAAGAAAACATAAGAATGGGTTAGTGATAAACACCAATCGATCATTGTGGTCGTTTCTTATAGAATTGACCACTACGATTGTTCTTCTGATGAATGTCTCGATTCCATTCACCTTGGTCGGGCGAATCAGCCGTCCGAATCCCATAAGGGACAGTTGGCATTAAATTGAACAAGTTCAAGTAATGACCCACATCTTTAGGACTCGATTCTTGAAAGGAATCTCCTTAGCGGGATTTCCAGCACTTACAAGTTCGAACTTCGAGTGTGTTAACAGCATAGTGTGAAAACACATCTCTAATTCTAGCAAAGGTTTTTCCTGAACTGGAGTCCCTCAAGTAGGATAACACGATGTACCGAAGTACACCTACAGTTCAGGTGAGTCGTTGAGGTATACCGAAGCATCACCTCACGACTGTAGACCGTTTGAGACAACACTAAGTGTAACCCATGAGGAGTTACCGAAGTGACCTGCTGTCAGGGCTGTTTGATGATGACCCTGGCAGGAGTTTCCATTCAATCACTGAGGATCACAATTGTGAACCTCTCATAAATGTTCTCGACAGATTGTTAAGATCTGTGAAGGACTCGATAATGTTATCACTTGCGTCCTTAATGTTAAACGACAAGTGATGAAATGTCAAGTGTTCCTAAGAGATCTTTTGATGTATCTCGTAGCTCTAGACTCAATAGTGCGCTTTGGTTTTCTTGAGCGGAGACTAGGGAGAGGGTCTCCTTCTTTAATACCAGCAATCTCTAAGAGAAAGCCGATAGTTTACGTAGGGTTCCCTGTGAGAATGAAACAAGCTTCTGTTGAGAGAAACTTGAGTAGCAAAGAAGGTTTAGTGCATGCCTCACAGGGTCCATGCCGACTTTAATTTTCAATACCGGTGTCATCTAGTGACAACCAGTAGCATATGTATTGAACCCGGTGTCTGCCCTAAGTTGAATAATTTGGAGGGCTATTTCTTTTCACCCTTTTCTTTACTTTTCTTTTTAATTCTTCAACTCCTTCTTTCTCCGATTCTCATTTTCTCCTTTTTGTAATCATACCTAAGGACTTCTAAATTCTAACTATTGGTGGTGTCCTTGGGTAGATCCCTCCGGCTCTGGCGGATCATAGGACGGTTATTCCTAACCTTAGTAACCTTATAACACCATGACTATCCTAAGTTACCATAAAACTATTTTCTCGAAAATCTCTCAAAGTGTTTATGAGTGAAAACATTTTGTAACACTTCGAGAGTTTTGTAATTTCAGAAATACTCCCCCTCCACATGTGCTCAAGTGTTTTGACAGAAATCTGCACATTGAGGGTAGAGCTCGCACTTTTGAATTGATCGACTCAAGATAGACAATTCCCACGAGATATGGTTACGTTGTATAGTTCAAGAGTTGCATTGTCATCTTTTAGGTGACAACTAGCTCTAATAACTACCTTGGAGGTGTGGACAAACCTCGAAAGGTTGTCAAACCCGTCAAAGTTCTTGTCTATCAGGAGTTTCTCGAAAATGTACGATCTACTCGGATAAGTCTTGTTAGACAAATCTTTTCGATGTATGTGTGACAACTCGTAATTTCAGGTCATTTTGCAAACTTTAAAAGTTTCACTATTTCATCATTTATCGTAAACTACGTTTACGAGTATCAAATACGCGTAACCTGGAGGGTTAAGCTGCGTATTCATGAACATTTCATCAAGGACATTTCATATAGACTAGATTTAGTCTACATATCATCAATAACATCATTTCATATTGATTCATGCATGAATTTGCATTTTTCATTAAACGTTTATTTCCCTATTAAATAAACGCTATCGCGTAATCAATTATTTTGAACATTTAATCCGACACTTCCAAAAATAATCCTAATATATTTTTATACTCATTTTAAGACTATAAAAATTATATTATTAGTTTACCCGATGTTTTCAATTTATTTTGTATATAAATTGTTATGTATAAATGTTTACGACAGTTTTTATAAAATCAATACGATAAATATTTGTTTCACTCAATACTTGTGAGAAATGTATTTTTATAATTTTCATGACTTCAATACATTTTATCTTGGCCCGTGAAAATTTATTTTTATTCAACGCTACCCTAAATATTTACAAATGCTACAACTTACCATTTAATATCAAATCTTTTACACAATTCTTACACTTATTCAAAGTTAAAAAAAAAAAAAAAAAAAACATAAACAAAAGAGTGACAAGCACCCCTTGTCGACACAAGGGGTGATTCACCAAGAAGATATTTGCAATATCTCTAATACATGTATATTATTTTACTTATCACCTTTTCACTTCATTATTATCTCATTTCACAAAAACCAAAGACCAATATCCATCTTCCTTTCTCTCAAAATATACGGCAGCCAAGGGACCAAGATAAAGGAGGATCATTCCAAGTTTACAAGTCAAGTTTTATAAACATTAGTATCATTTGTTGCAAGGTTTTGTAATACAAACCTCAAGTGATTAGGATAACCTTTTGTCCATTAAACCTCATCATATCACTAGTAAGCATTCATAGTCATATTTTTATTTCATATTCATTTTTATGGTCATATCATTTTATTGGTGAAACATGCAAGTCTCATGATATTTATACCATTTTTTAAGGTTTTTAAGGTTTTTATGTGCTAAATATATATAATCCATCCTATAATTACTCCTTGTTATATTTTAGTTTTGGTGATGTCTAGGAACCCATGACACCCTAAGAAGGTGTATGGTAGGATTTGGATAGCTTCGGAGTTGTTTTGAATTGGTTAGAATAGGTTTTGCGCGAGAAAAACTCATTTCGACAACTTTATATAGTGGTCTGATCTTAATTTGAAAATCTGGAAAATCCGACAGTTGGTAAAATATTTTGGGTTAGATATTTGGAAAATATACTTTAAAACGAAAACGTGGCCGCTTGAACGGGTTAAAACGGAGTTATAACGAAGAAGTTATGCTATTTTCAAGTTAACGACGAAACTATTTTTCCGGAAAAACTGACCTGCTGTTACTAATCGTTGAACTGATAAAATTTTATAACCAACTGACCCTTGAAAGTATTTTTACATGAAACTAGACTCAATTATCTTCGAAATGACGGGTGGCTCGACTCGTGATGATTTACGGTTAAAAAGATATGATTTTTCCAAGTTTGTTCTCCAAATTTGTTCTCCAAAAATTAGTTCTCCAAATTTCTTTTCAAGTTGTTCTCCAAACGGGTCAGGAAATGGCCATGTTGAGGGTCGTTTTTAACATTGATGGGATGCTCTTTATAAAAATATGTCTTCTAATAAAAGTAAGTTCGCCAAGCATATTTTTCAAAATGTCCAACCGTTCGTCAAGCGGAGTTGTAACGAGTAAAATACGGTCACTCAAACGTTGCCGAAAGTTACCTTCAGCAACATTTTGGGTACAAGTACCCTACTTCACCTATGTTTTTCTCCATGATCGAGACCTCTATGATAAAAACTTAAACACTAAAACTTTGAGATATTGATACAAGCTTCCCAAAACCGTTGAGTTCGTTTCCTAACGCTCGACGTGCACCATTTAACGACTAACTTTTCAAGGCCATTTTAGTCACTTTCATGAAAATTTCAACGACATTATTTTACGACGAAAAGTTATAATTTCATTATAAATCATTAAATGACTATCGTGGAATATCATTTCAACGTAAATACTTGTAAAGTATTTTATAATATGACGAGATGTCATAAACATATATTTCGATGATAAATTCTATTTTCAAAAGTATACAAGTGGTATAGATTACATGTGGATTTGCATGCACGACATTGTTTCATGATTTACATTAGAACATATCATTCATAATAGGTCATGGTCAGAGGTTGCTCCTCATTTCAGTATTGCCATTATATCATCATTATCATTGCAACAGGTGAGTTTTCATAGCCCCGATTTATTCAAAGTTTTTACTTATTTCAAACCTACGGGGGAGAATACATTGTACATCATTTTATTACGATACCAAGTATATCAAATTCATTACATTGCTTAAGTTACCTCATTGCCAGTTAAATGTCCCCATTTCCTGAACATGAACCGTTAATTTCATAGAAGCGAGGGTGAGTGGATAGATCTATCGAGGGTGACACCTCCATCCGGGTTGGTGGATCCCAACTAGTCATACGGATGCATTTCATTTCTTAATCATTATTTGAGTTGTTTGGCAAACACTCTGTTGGGGCGAACATCAGTCAGAGTTTCGGTGTCATGGACTTATAGCAATTGTATCATTTTTGTGGCAACATTGTCATACATCATATATACTTGTGGTAGTCGTATTTAACATTTTCAACGACTCTATGAACTCACTCAACCTTTGTGTTGACACTTTTAGCAATGTATTTTCAGGTAACTAAGACATTCACTTCATGGCATGCATGTGGACATATCATAGAGTCGCGGTGACGACGCGTCTCACATGGGATTTATACACTTTAAAAATATCGTTTGACTTGTACCAAACTTATTTCCGCACTTAGTAACTTTCATTTGGGACCTATCTTTGTAACTCTGAATGTTTTTATTAAATCCAGCGATGTATTTTCCAAACGACACTTTAGGTCGTTCAATATAACTGTGATTGTGATGCTATGACAGTCTATCCCCAGGAATTCCATTCCGCTGCAAAAACAGGTAATTTGGGGGTGTGACAGTATGACAGTTCAGATCTCGTCAATTCATGGGTTAAGTCTTAGCAAACGAAGATTCTATGATATTTACAACATATTTGTATCACACAATTTTTCTCCCCCTCAAAAATGGCATATAAATGTTAGGCGATTATAAACTTTAACTCTAAGGTATTCTTTGAATGACTAGCCTACAATTACTCTAGGCGATTATAAACTAAGGTTCATCAAAGATTAATCAAGCATTACAAACACAACGAATGACCTATCGCAATACTAGGTCAATCACAATTAAGATAAGAGACAACCAATCAATATTCAATAACTAAGTTTCATATTACCTAAGCAAACACACAAGTAAATTAGTTGGACATGGGGAACATGCAAGCATACACACAATCAAAGGAAGACATAATTAAATTAATGAAGTAAAACACTTATCTTGATGTAAGATAGGGTATGGAACCCTAAAATACTGTACAAGACAGCCTTGGTTTGGTTTAGGTTTTTACTCCAAAGACTACACACTGAAAAAACTAAAAAATTCGGATTCTATATATAAGATTACACATGTGACAGCGTCACCCTTTAAGTTGTGACGCCGTCGGGTCGCCGTTATTAGGGTTTCGTCTTGGCCACGTTATCATTGTGACGGCGTCACCTTATGTCCGTGATGCCGTCGCCTTGAGCCTCTGACGCCGCCTGGATCAAATCTAGGCCGTCTGAGCTGCGACGCCCTACTCTTTTAAAACCTGATGCCGTCACTTGAAAATAAGCAATTTGGCTACTGTATCGTCACAAAACATCTTCCGACGGCGTCACAGGTATAACCTGACGCCGTCCCCTTCAGTTCCAGCAGCCTGAGTGTCTCAATTCTTGACTTTGGCCATTTTCTTCGTATATTCGCGCCTTTTCGTCCGAATAAGTGTCATTCCAGCATTTTGCCTTCAAGAGACCTAAAAAGTGAAAAGAAACGATATTAAGTAATAACGGATACAAAAGTGATCAAATAAGGGCTTAAACGACCCCTCAAAAAGGTACATTTTAAAACCTTATCAAAATACTCCCCCTCAACAAGTAATATTAACTTTTGAGGTTTTGAAAACATAAGGGGAAGTACTTGTTCTTTTGAGCAAAACTTTGAAAAATGAAAGATTTGATAAGTTTTACTCAAAAGTAAGAAGCTTTCGCTCCTTTTATAAGGATTGTGACACTGATGCGTACCACAGGGTCCTTTCAATACAAGTACGGGTTGTACACTGGTATGTGTGCACAAGTCATTGTTAATTAAACAAATCATATCATCCAAATATCAATCAAAGAAATAATTTAAGGAGTACCAGGCAATCCTTCAATGACACCGGGAGTTCTCTCTTGTCGTTGATAACCCGTAAGAGGGAAACTCTGTCGTCCACCCACAAACCTCTCCAAATTCCGCATCTGATCACGATGAAACAACCTTTCACCTATCATTTTGATAATCTTCTTAACATCCCTCTTTTCTCTAGAATTCCACCGCTTCTTCGACCCAATACCTCCGTGAATCTCCTTCAACCGATATGCTAATCCATTACGAACCTTCTTCAGAATATGATCACAAAACTTGTGAAGCTCATTGCATGCCATGAGACAGTTGTAGTGAAGTTCACTGCGGTAAACAACTCCAAACTTTGGTTGATATCGGGAAAGTGTAGCAACGGTTTAGTGAGATTGACTTGTTTCTGGTATGATTCCAAGGCAAGTTGAAGATCTTCAACACGTTCCTGGATCACTCTGCTTCTTATGAATATCAACAATGACTTGATGTACTGGAGCTGGATGTTGGTGGAGAAATGTCGCATCCGACCTTGTACCTTAGCTAGATACATGTCTTCAATGTCGTTGAGCGACAATCTCGGAAAATCAGCTTCAGTAAAATCATATTCTTGCTCGTCTTGGCGTTTGACTTTGATCTCCCACTTCGTAGCCAGACTGACATTCATGATAACAACGATCCGTTTGTCACTGAACACCTCTTTGTTTGATTTCAGAACCTGGCAGCTTCTGTAGTATAGTCTTCTTCTTTCAGGCCAATGATGAATGCCATACTGTGCATCGAGATCATAATTCACCACATTTTCAACAAACATTCTTGTGGCTTCTTCCTCGATGGCAACATTGTTGGAGGAGACTACTACGGGGATGTTAAAGGTGAGTGACGTAGCGTATTTCTAGCTTACATCGCTACCGTGTTGAAGAAATTCCAGGTCGTTGTTGAAGAAGTATTGGTAGGGAATCCTGGGTTGATCAGGTCGACCAATGGTTGGTAGTGGCATCAAGAAGCTTGGAAAACCATTCGTATTCATCAGTATCATCTTCATCCAACCATGATATAACTGAGGTAGACCTTTTCTTCTTTGGCTTGGAGGATGATGCTGGTTGTTTCTTGGTTGATGTTGTAGATGAGGGCGGTTGTTGGGGCTCAGGAATCTCTACGTCGTCACCATCGGTGTATTGGAAATGATCACCAGTTTTCTCCGATGGTGGTGGAGATTCAGAGTCCTGAGGTTTATCAGAAGCAGGAGGTCGTTGAGGAGAGCTTGTGGTGGTGGTGGTCCTTGGGGGTGGTGGAGGCATAGATGAGGATTCGCCTGTTTTCTTTTGACGTTTAGGATCTGAATCCTTGTCCGCATCATCATCGTCTCTTGGTCTCTTTTCTTGACCAGCTCCTTCCTTGCAAGTTTGCTTTAGTTAATATATAAACAATGCCTCAAAAAGTTTTGATTCATCAGAAGTGAAGGTTCCAGATCGGGAAGACATCTGCATAATCAGTTTTGAGATCAAATCAGCTTCAGTGACAACAGGAGGCGGAACTGGTCGGATTTGCATCACCGCTGGTGTGGTTGAAAGTGTTTGCTTGACCAATGATATCAGATATGGATAGAGTTGTCTTACGAACATTTCTTTTGTGACTCCAGGGACGGTGTCGAGAAGGAACTTATGAGTGTAGTCCCTAATCGTCTTGTCCATTTCACCCTGAATATCTCGGTTGAGGAATTGCTGGATCTGGTCTCTTTCCTCGGAGAACTTGTTCTTAAAATTACCAAGTAAGTTAACCTTGCCAGCTAGCTGATTCAACTTCTTGTTAACCACATTTCGTTTCCTTGCTTGCCTGACAGCCTTAACAATCTTGGTTTTGGCACATGATGCCCAAGTGTCAGTGGGTTTCTTGATCGATCTGGATGATGATCTGGTGGTAGCATCTTTGGATGGTGGTTGATGAGTGTGTAAATACTTATCATTTTTGGTCAAATCTGAACTGCAAAACGTTTAAAAATGCTCAGAAATGCATCAAAATACTGAAAATATTCCAAAATTGCATTTTATATGTTTCAGATGCAAAATGTTTAAAATCAGATGAAAAATGAGCTAAGTTTGCATAATTGGCAGTTTCAGTCCCCCAAGTTTCAAAAGTTGTCAGAAATAGTCCCTGAGCACATAATTTCAAAAGTAAAATCACCAAAGGTCCTTTTAAAATCATAAGTTGTCATAATTAGTCCTTTGGTGAAATATATCAAAAGTTTTGAGAAATTACAAGTTTGGTCCTCCAAGTTTAAAAATTGGCAAAAATGGTCCCTGGAAATTTGAAAATGTCAGCTTTGGTCCTTGTACTATTGACACTTGTCATTTTTAGCCCTTGGAACAACTTTGAGATATTGGCAGAACAGGTCCCTTGTCTTTCAGAAATTGCAAACTAGGTCCTTATGAATATTAAACCTTTAAAAGCCTTGGACCCTTGTCTTAAACCCATATGACCCCTGCCTTTTCCATTGTGACCCCCTGTCAAATGCAATTTGGACCCCCCTTAATATTAAATCCCAGTCAAATCCACTTTGACTTCTCTTTTCCCTCCCAGTCACGAGATGCACCTTCTTCATCATATCACTGCCTGCAACTGCTCCCCTTTTTCCATCATCACCCCTACTCCTTATCACTCCAAGCACACAATGCCAAGAAGCATTAAAAGCTTCTTCACCCTTACACTCAACCCCAGCTGGTATAAACAAGTTTTGGCGCCAAAACCAATCAAATGGCCAAGATCATTTTTACACATCCAATGGTTAAGATTAATGCTGGGAACTGTTCAGAGATGAGAGAGAAGGAGTTTTGAGTATAAATAAAGGAAGAATGAGGCAAGATAGGGAGTACGTAGTTTTAATTTTCACAATGTATGTCGTTTTTTAGCTTATCATGTCTTAAATAGTTTTCAGTTGTATTTTCAAGCTTCTTTGTATCAAACTTAAGTGTTTTAGTGTATTGCAACTTATTTCAAGTATCAATTCAAGTTAATGTTACAATTTCATATTTTTGAGCACTGTTGAGATTTTCAATTTCCAAATCTTATATACAAACTCTAAGCAGCTTAATTTCTCACTCAAACAAGCTTCTACAAGCTTATTAAAGCTTTTTATAAGCTCACATTTAACTTTCATGCAACTTTGAATACTGGTCAACAAAAGTCAACATGGAGCAAAATTGATGCAGAAAGGGTAATGGGTGATGCAGACATGGATTTGGGTTGATTTAGAAGCAGTTTGGTTGGTTTAGATTAGGGTAGTGGTTCATTGTGTGCAGTGGCAAGCCACTGTGGCTAAGGACACTTGTAAGTGATTTTCAACATTTCATAGCATAATCTGTTTTTGTTGTTACAAGTAGTTAAAATCTGTCCATTAAGTAGTATTTAGGTTATTTAAACTTAGTTTGATTATTAAAATAAGTTGGTTCAGTGATTAGATCAGTTTTAGTTGCAAATCATTTGTTAAAAGGGTGTTTGGATTTATGGCTTATTCTGTCTTTAAGGTCAAGTCAGTGATTAAGACTTGTAGTTATATGCTTTTTTGACTCTATTATACTCATCTAAGTCTTAAACTTGTGTCTGCAACTCTCAAAAGTCAACATTACACTTAATCTGTCTCACTGTCTTTACTGTTTGAGTTTTGGAAAAGCAAACTCTTGATTTGTGTTTAGAATTGTTAGTCATAGCTTGCAGTAGTGTATTTCATCCATTAACATCACATTCAGTCCACACATTGGATTCAAAGTTCAACAAAGTCAACATTTCATTTTTGGTTTAAAAGTCAAAACTTGAAAAACCTGTTTTGGGTCCAACTGAAAGGATTTTTCATGGCTTCATTTTTTAGCCATATTTAGTGAAACCTGGCATTTTAAAAACTTCAACTGGTCTCCTTACTTATCAGCAATTTTGTGGATTTTTGTTATTTATTTAGAAGCTTCAAAACAGCTTCTCTTTTAGGCCTAATTGCCCTGTTCATAAGCCTCAGCATAAACTGAGTTTTTCTCAGTTTTGTGCAGGCTTGCACAAGGCTCATAAGAGCTTCCCAAAGTCTGGTCTTTGGTTTGTAAGTAGCCACCCAGGTCTACTTTAGGTTCCTTTAGTTGGTTTGTAGTTTCAACTTATCTTGAGTGCTTATTTTCTAGTCCAAACTTGTTACCCTAAACCTGTTTTAAGTACTTAACTCAAATAAGTCAAATCTGTGTATTCAGCTAAATAGAGGTTTAGGTTTGTTGTTTTAAGTTGCATTTTGGTTCTTATAGTATATTAGAGCTTCTGCAAACAGTTGGTGCTTATTTGTTCTCATTTGCTTATTTCAAAGTGCTTATTTATAAGCACTTGCATAGCAGTTTTAAATTCTTGCACACAAGCTGCTGTTTTTCCATTTTTCCTAGATTTAGTGCATTATTTTAAGCTTATCTTGAATTTTTCAGATTTTTCTAGGGCAGTTTGGTATTTTTCTTGATTTTAATTAGTTTTTAAGCATTTTTAATTAGCTTTTATTGCAATTAATTAAGAAAAGTTTCAAAAAAAATAATTTTTCATTTTTCTTAAGTTAAGATAAATATAAAAAGACAAAAAAATATTTTTCTAGATTTTTCTTAGTTAAATTTGTATTTTTAAGTAATTTAAGTAGTTTTAAATAGTTTTTAATTCATAAAAATCCAAAAATAATCAGAAAAATATAAAAATAGTTTTGAAAATTCTATTTTGTTATTCTAGATTTTTCCAAGTCATAATTTTATTTTTCTAGCTTTATTTCCTATTTTCTTGTATTTTAGGCTATTATTTAATAGTTAAAAATAGTTTTTAATTAATAATAATTAGATAATTAGTTATAAAAATAATTTTCTTTTTCTATATATTTTCTTTTATCATTAGGTTTGTAAAAATATCATTTTCATATTTTTAGGGTTAATATTGATTTAGTTTCACATTTTTATTTGTACGTCGCGTAGTTTTTAAATTCAGTTTTATAAAAACATAAAAACAAAAACATCATTTTGCAAATAGTGATAGCGTTTATTTAATATTTTTTATCTTTTTAAATTTCCTTTAATTTGCATTTAAGCCTCTGTATTTGTTTGCTTTTTCTTTAGTTATAATATTCACAAATCTCTTTTCCATTCAAATTCCTCGATCACTATTCGTTTGGTGATTCATTGCATAGCTCGCTGGGACATAACGACCCAGGGAAACACTATACTCCCCAGATCTTCATTGCATTCGTGCTTGAACTGTTTTAAGTTTGTTACGGTCGGCCATTCACAAGTGGCCGGCTTGAGTGATAAAACTTGACTGTTTGGGTGCGGATCAGTGGTGGTGATGAGTGAGATGATGAATCAGTTGAATATGAGTCATGAGATGGCTCTGGGTGTTTAGGTGGCTCAGAAGTTTCTTCAGGGTTATGTTCAGGATTGTCTTGAATGAAACTGTCAGCCTCAATTCGAATCCTTTCTTCCTCAGCTTTAGCCCGAGCTTCTTCTTCAGCCTTTTCCGTAGCCGCTTCCTCCACGTCTTCATATGTTATCTTCTCATTCTTATCTTGTTCCTAATCTTCTTCAAAGTCGAACTTGATTTCAGACTCTTGTTGCTGTTGCTCTGTTGATTCCTTAGTAGTGGTACAAGTTCCCTTATCGGGGTTGATTAACCGCATCAAGAACTGGTGTGGTTAGTGCACCACCACTGAAACCTCCAGGGCCTCTGGTTTGTTGAATGTTGAATTCAGTAGCAACATGTTGCAATCTCAGCTGTTTGAGAGTCTTGTGGTAAGCTCTATCTTCATCCTTTGGTTCATCATCAGAACTTTCTCCTTCTTCCTCAGCAACTAGAGTCTTCCCTTTGTCTGATTTGGGACTGGGTGGTTTGTCATCTAACCTCAGTGAGGTTGTTTCATCTATTGCAGTTTCGGAATAGCGAACTACCTCTTCAGACTCAGTATCCTCAGAGTCTTCGTCTTCTAGTTTAAGTGCCGGTTTAGGATTAGGACTAGCACCCTTAGATGGGACTTTTCTTTTGAGGCTTGGATGCCTCTTAGGATATTTGAGGGCGCTCCCAGTGCTTTCAATGCTTCCAGCGCTGCCTGATCTTCTGGTCCTCTTGACTGGAACGGCTGAAGTCTTTTCATTCATAAACCCAACTTTGCCTTTGCTCACAGCTTCTTGGTATCGACGAAACGATGGAAGACTTTTGATGTCATCAGTGAGAAGGCAGTCCAATAACACTGCACCTTGCTTCTTTGTTGATGAGTCCTTAAATCTGACAGTGTTTAATGTGGGCTCATACAACACAGAGTGATTGTTGGGGTCATTAAGTCTCAAGGGAATGTCCCGATGTTTCACGAGAATATTTTGGATCAACAGCTTGTTGTATCTGATAAAAGGAACTGTTGTCCCGGGCTTCTTGAGATGGGACATCATGTCTTCCCATATCAGACTTGCGTAGTCGATTTGGATCTTGTTGACCATGCCCCAAAAGATTTGAAGGTGCATGAGTTTAGGATGCTCATGACCGTTGTCTCTTCCAGAAACGAACTTGGCGATCATGATGTACAAAGTCCTCCACGGTTGAGGAATGTTCTTTAAATCGACCGTGGAGTGCTTGGTGATTACTCCAGCAGCTTCATCATAGCCAATATCGACCATGAATTGCAATGTAGCCTCTTCACTTGGAATTGCTACATAGTCGGCCGGTTGGATAGCTGGCAGAAGAAGAATTGTTCTCAGATATGCTACAATGACGGTGACTTCTTTATCATTGAGAGTTACCGTGACAGCATCTTGACCATCAACCTTTTTCATTGTGTGCCAGAATTGATGAATGTATATTTCTGGTATAGTTGCTGAGCTGGTGAGCATGTTGTTGTAAGGATGAGTTTTGAGTATGTCCACAGCAATCATGCACGAAGACTCTGAGCACGTGAAGTTCTCAAAATCGACCTTGAGGTTGTTCTTTCCAATCGTCTTGCTGTAATCAGTTGGAAAGATATCATACATTGTGAGCTCATTTGGTGCGTTGACATTTTCCATTATGACGTCCATTTCGTGATCTGAAAGGTATTGAGACAAAAGAACCAACATGTTAATACAAATAAACCGTAAAAACGTTTATTAAGATTTTGCGATCTCTTTGTGTTTTGTTGATAACAAATATAATGTTATCTTAAGTATAATTATAAGGATACATGTTACTTTTGTAAAGCATTTACATATAGCCATTTAAATACAAAAATGTAGTAATTAAGCATTTGTTGTAATAGTTTATTAGGATGGGTAAAAACCATAACCCATGGATCTTAATCCATACCCAAGTAGACTAGATACAATGTATACTTAGATACATTGAATCTAAAGAAAACCCATGGACCAACCCATAATCCATGACCCATAACCAAAAAACCCATGGGCAAAGAGGAGCGTTCCACGGATCCCTAGGATTACACTAGACGGATCCCAAGTGAAAGGGATCCGTGGGATCCGGGGAACAGTGAAGAATTTTGCCTATAAATAGAGAGCCATTTCTTCATTCTAACTCACCCATCTTCTTACTAAATCTCTCAAACACTCTCATTCTCTTCTAACATATAGATCACTTGATCTAGAGAGTTTTTCTTCTTTCTTTCTATTGTGATCCTCATATAGGTCCTTCTCTAAGGCGAGATCACGAGCATTCTACAAGTCATCCAAGCAAGGGGTCCTTGATTAATTTGTCACTCCGCAAGATTTCTGTAGCAAAGATCTTGTATTTGATATTTCACATATTTGTTGTGTAATAGTTGTGTTGGTTTGGTCCACCGTGCTACGGACTCGGTATCTAGCTTTGTACCGGAAAAAGTGTAAGCAATGTTGTGAAGGCTTCTCCGCCAAGTGAAGGAGTTTGTTGACATAGTGCTTGAACTCTCGAGTAGGTGACTCGGGGAGTGGAGTAGGGAAAGGAAGGTGTCCTTGTAGCCGAACCACTATACATCGGTTGTGTTTTTTCTTTCCCTTCGCTTTACTTATTTACTTGCTTTATCATTAGATCTATACTTTATCTACATCCACAAGATCTCATATATTAACGAATCTAAAAGTTTTTAAACTAACTTAAAATCGGCAAAACTTTTCGATCACTATGGTTTCTGAAAATTATAAGGAAGGGCAATCTATGCAACGACCACCACTACTTGAAACTAATGGTTTTATATATTGGAAAAATAGATTCGAAACATATGTGAAGTCTAAAGATATTGATCTTTGGTACATTATTGTTGAAGGTGATTTTGAGGCTACCTCAAATGATGATAAAGGAAATTTAGTTCACATATCTCATGATAAACTAAACGATGAAATGAAGAAAAAGCTTTCTAAAAATAGTGAAGCAAAAATGGTTTTATATAATGCTTTACCGAAAAAGGAATTCGAAAGAATTTCTATGCTTAAAACCTCTAAAGAAATTTGGAATTCTTTAGTTGTAACTCATCAAGGCAACCAACAAGTTAAAAATAATAAAATTGATTTATTTGTTCAACAATATGAACAATTTTCAATATCGGATGAGGAAACTATAGATCATTCATTTGCTAACTTTAATACTATTATTACATCTTTACAAGCACTTGATGAATCTTTTTCTAGCCGTAACCATGTTAGGAGATATCTAAGGGCACTTCCATCGAAGTGGAGATCCAAGGTGACGGCGATCGAAGAGTCAAAAGATTTGACAATCCTCACCCTCGATGAACTCATAGGCAACCTAAAAGTCTACGAGTTTGTCCTTGCTAAAGATTCCGAAGCCTCAAAGGTGAAAGAGAAACACAAATCTCTTGCCCTTAAAGCCAAAAAGGCTTTGAGCGATGAGGAGAACTCCTCTTCGAGTAGTGACGACGAAGAGTACGCTATGGTAGTAAGGGACTTTAAAAAGTTCTTTAGAAGAAAGGGAAGATACGTCAAACAACCGTATGACGATAAGAAAGGCTTTCGGAAAAGCAAAGAGGACGAGAAGCCAAAGGATGATCGTACTTGCTTTACATGTGGGGACCCAAACCACTTTATTAGTAAGTGTCCCAAACGGGATGATCAAAAGGCGTTCGTGAGCGGCACATGGGGAATGAGCGACAAGGAGGATGAAGAAATTTGTCTCATGGAAAATGACGAGGTATGTCACGAATACTATAGTAGTTCATCACTTGATGACGACTCATTGCATAATGAATATGACAAACTATGCAATATTAGCTTAAAACTAATTAACAAAAACAAGCTTTTAAAGAGTCAAAATCAACGTTTAGACAAAGAAGTCATAGAATTAAAAGCAAAACTAAAACGTTTAGAAAAGGGTAAAATAGCAAGTGGTGAATGTGAACTTTGCGTTCAACTTCAAACACTAGTGGATAACTTAGATTCTAAAATTGCTAGAATGAGTACGAACACTTTAGATACAATACTCGAAGGTGTTAAAACCGGCAACAATCAAAAGGGTCTAGGTAGTCAACAACTTGATCCATCAACTAGTGAAAGTAAAGAAACAAAATTTGTTAAGGAACTAGAAAAACCAGCCACTGTTGTGGCGGATCCCATGGATCCCCTAAAAAGGGAACCGGCTAGTGTACAGAAAGGGATCCGTGGATCTGCTGTAGCAAACAGTAGCAATAACGTAGCTTCCTCATCTAGAACTGAGTTTGTTATAGTTAATAGGAAGAAACCAACTCATGTCACCACTAGACAACCACCTCCAAAATATAATCCTACTTTTGCAAGAAACAAAGCTCCATCTTTTCCAAAACCTAATTCATTTAGGAGACCTAATAACGTTTACCCGAAAAGTAACCATCAAATGGGATGGAATCCAAACATGCAAAACGGTTTTCACTTTCAAAAATTTGCTCCATGGAATGCATACTCATCTTATCCATACATGTCTAACATGAATAGAATGTTTAACACTAACGGACCCATGAACAAATGGGGACCAAACTTTTGAGTTTATTATTGTTTTAGGTGTCCTTAAAGGTCGACCTAGACCCCGATGAATGGGTCAAGGATAGCGGGTGCACGAGGCACATGACCGGCAATAGAGATCTATTCTCCACATATGAATCCTTCAATGGAGGTAATGTGGTGTTTGGAAATAGCAAAAGTAGAATCATCGGTAAAGGTACGATTTCTAACAAATCTCTAACCATTAACGATGTGTGTCACGTAGAAAACCTAAACTTTAATCTTTTAAGTATAGGACAAATATGTGATAAAAAGTGCAATGTACTTTTTACCGAAACCGGTAGTAAGATACTAAAGAATGGCATAACCATAGGAAAAGGAATTAGGAAACATGGAGTCTATGTCATAAAAATCGGTAATGAACCTAAAGACAAACTATGTCTTACCTCTATGGATGATACTTCGACCTTATGGCATCGAAGATTGGGTCACTCCATGTAGGATCGTTATTTTTATTGTGTTAGAAGATTCGGGTGGTCTTGGGAGATCAAAATACATGTTTTCCATTTTAGAGAGAGAAAGTAGAGAGTTGGGTGGTTTCTTGGTAGAGAGTTACTTCACAAAATGTAGAGTATTAGATTGAAAAGCACCACCCTTTCCATGGATGGAAGGGGTATTTATACTTACAGACTCAACGACCTCCTATCGGCCTGTGGATCAGGGATACAGTGGGTAAAGACCCGTCCTTCCTCCACGGTGTTACACTACGCTAAACTAAAACTAACTAATAAACTGATAAATAACGTAAACAACGACAAATCTACGAGCTAACATGTGCTAGACCATTATTGGGGTGACCGACTCTTTAACATGGAATTTTCTAATTCCTAACAATCTCCCCCTAAGGGAGGTCACCCCATGAAATACATTTTTGCTTCCTAGCATTCTATCTTTGACTTCGTTCTGGAGCTCGTAGACTTGAATTCTTCAAATTCTGCAATCTTTGTGCTTTTGTAGCGATTCTTCAAAGTCCGCATTGATTTGTACTTTCAGTGGAGGCCTTTAACTGATCCACATCATTGATGATCTTCGAGCTTTCTTTGAGATCATCAGCCACAGTAAATCTCTCTGGATCATCCATAGTAGTGTTGCCTTCATGTGAAGTTGTGACATTTGGACCGACATGCTCACACTTTTGAATCATGACATCTTTCCATCAGAGTAGCGGAAGCTTTACTGGTTCATGATATTTGCAGCAGCGTAGCAGAAGCATAGTATAAAAATATCAGAACCAGGTTATGTAGATATGCACCAGTCATGATTTCTTTAAATTAAGTGTGGATGCTGTGAGCATGCGGCTTTGGATTGACACCTCAATTCTGATCAGCTGCAACCGTCCAGATGTACCTGCAAACAACAGTTAGCAATAAAACACACGAAAGTGTCTTTGATCACTTTCGCTGAATTGAGGTACACGGCCCACGGTTCCCCGTTGATCAGTATAAATACTGCCTGTGATCAGGTAGGATTCCTAAGAATCTCCTTGACAGGGTTTCGCAGCTGTTCTAGCTGTTCTCAAACCGGAACGTCTCAAAGAAGACAACACGGAGTGAGTGAACCAGCGAATTGAGATTCACTGATTGATGAAAAATTGATTTGAAAACAATCGCGTATTGCTTAGAATAAAGAGTTTTGCAATACGACGAAGGTTTTATGAGAAAGATCAATTTTCAAACAAAATACTTTTTGTATAAGAGAATGAGTACACATTCGACGTGCTAGCGAAAAGAAGAGATTCGCACATCGAAGGTTTTTCTAAAAGTATTTTTCAATCAGAGATACTTTTTGAATTTGAAAACATAAGTACACATTCGACGTGCTAGAGAAAAGAAGATTTGCACATCGAACGGTTTTTCCAAAAGTATACGTCAATTCCATTCCTGGACCAAGGTTGATTCACTAATGAATCGCCCCATTGTTTCTATCCAGTTGTCACAAGTTTGATCTTACGAGAAGATCTCACATGTCACCCACCAAGAGCTTGTTTGATGTTGGCTCTAGAAGGATTTCCATCTTCATCGTGAATACTTTTACATACCACTCAGATGTTCTGGCAATACCACAAGGATAATGCGTAGGACTCTTAATATATACTTACTTTCCACATTGTGTGAAAAAGCAAGTCTTTAAGAATTTAGTGTCCTAACGAGATATTGTGGATGATCTCTTGGCTCTAGACTCAATCGTGCATATTTGGTTCCTGTGCCGGAGACTAGGGAGAGGGTCTCCTTCTTCAATATCAACAATCTCTAATAGAAAGTCGATAGATAATGTCGGTTCCCCGTGAGAAATGAAACAAGCCCTTTTAAGAGGAACTTGAGTGGCTTGGGAAGTTTAGTGCAGTGCGTCACTGGGTCCATGACGTCTTGTCTTCAATACCAGTGTTACCTTAGTAAACACCAGTAGCATATGTATTGAACCCGGTTTCTGCCCTAAGGTTGAATTGATGGAGGGCTATTTCTTTTCACCCTTTTTCACATTCAGTTCTTTTTCATTCTTCAACCCCTTCAGTGCTTACCGAGACTTCATAACTAGAACCTTGTTGGGTTTATTCCAGTACTAGCTCTGTCTCAGTCCGCACTCTTCCCGTATCTCACTTTTCTCCTTTTTTCAATATACCTAAGGACTCTACACTATCTAGTGGATTGTCCCTGGGTAGATCCCTCCGGTTCTGGCGGATCGTGGGAACTAATACCTAACCTAACCATCCTTATAACACCATGCATAAAGTAAATTGGTCGGTCTTTTGGTACAGTTCATTCTTCCTTAAAACCAATTGAAAAATCATTTGGAAAAACAATCAAGGTACTTGTGATACGAGATCAAAGCATTTTGTACCTTAATAGTTTTGATCATTTAGAAAACCTCCCCCTCAACATGTGCATATGATTTAGAAATTGTTTAGCACAAGGAGGCAAGAGAACTTTGAAATATTTTCTTTGATCACAATTTTCATATGAAAAAGCCATTTGATTTTCTTGGTAAAATTCTCCCCCTCAATATGTGCATAGGATATTTTAAAACATTTTTTATCACATAGAGGCAAGAGTTCTTTTGAAGCACATCCACAATCACAAAATCCATTAAGAAAACCATTTGAAAACACAATCAAGGTACTTTATAATCTCTTTTAAAAACTTTTGTACCTCGATGGTTTTGCTCCCCCTCAATATGTGCTTCGAGATTCGAAAGCGTTTAGCACATACGAGAGAGCAGCCTGCACAATTGAATCCAAACGATCACCTTTTATCAAATTTCATTATTAAATCACAAATTCTCCCCCGATCAAAAATATCAAACCCTTTGAGATTTTGGATCCCAAGTGATTTAATACGGTTTATAAAACATGGGAGAATATGTGGCCTGGTTTAAATACTCATCATGTTTTTGGATAAATCCTCCTCCTCAACATGTGCATTGTGTATGAAATCGTTTGGCACATGGAGGCAGGAGTGCCTTTAAAGGACTAAAACAAATTCCATTTAAACAGATTTGAGATTTAAATCACGATCTCTACCCCGATCAGAAATATCAAACCATTTGAGATTTGTGATCCCAACTGATTTAAATCATTTAGAAAAATTTGGGGAAAGACGTGGCAAGATTCAATTTTGAAAGATGATAGATAGGAACAGATTTAAACATTAAAGATTGTTAGTGTCAGGTATGATAGTTTTTAAGAGATCTTTTAATAAAATAAAACAATTTCACAATCAAACAAGAACAGAAAAAATTTCATTTTGAAAGACCTTGATACTAAAGAAAAAATCATACCATGACATAACATTAAATCTTTAGATCACCACTTATATTGTACAAAGCGGAACTTTTGTGAAGAAATATCGTTTGAAAATATTTTATTTTAAATCACTCTCCCCCTCAATCCATGTCAGAAGTTAATAATTGAGTGACTTAGGTTTTGATAACAAGAAGTCCGGTGATTTTAAAAAAAAATAGTCCAATATATTTTCAAAACAATATTTTCCATTTTCAAAACAATTTAATCAAGTTTATTCAAAATTGTTTAAAAATGGTATCCTGCACAAAGATACGTTAGTGGTTGAGAAGCTTCCGTTGTTGTTGCTGTAGGGTTGGAAGAAAAACCGTCTGCAAATGCAGTGAGACTTCTTCTTACGTTGCATTTTGAATGCCAACTGAGGTCCAATTAAGCTCCGTTTCTTCACTTGCTGAAGAAAACCATCTGCTGATGCAGTAAGACCTCTTACGTTGCATTTCATGACAACTCTCCATTGAAGTCCAGTTAAGCTCCGTTTCTTCATTTGTCAACCCAAGATATCGTTACCCTTTCCTTTCGGCATCCAATCATCATCAATAGTGGGATCCGGATCGGGAACATTCTTATACCAATATACCTGCATACGTTAGTGAACATACATACAGATATATGGTGGTCGACATCACCCAAACAACAATCGACTAATTCAAGTCAATTCAACATATCAATCAGTTCATATAAGGCATGGGGTTTATGTGTTTCTCAAACTCTAATCATCTAAACCTAACAATCATATCCTAAATTCCTAGTCCTTCGACACAGGCAAATATCATTTTTAATTAAGCACGTAGGATAATTAAGAAAGCTCGTTAGATGATATAGATTTGAAAACATTCTCCCCCTCAATCAATGACTCATTTTTCTGAAAAGGTTTAAAAGCACTGAAGTCATTGATTGAGTTTTCAATTTTTACTAAAAACTCTGAAACTGATTAATTTTCAAGCAACTCCCTTTCCACCATTTTAGAAAACAACAAATATTTTTCTGAAGAATTATAGACGGAAAAACATTTGTGTGGGAACAGCAGTCCTTCGACATACTTTCCTCAAATTGTTTTAGGATAAGTGCACGAAATATTTGAAAATTGTTTAGCGTAGCACTTTCCTTTCTTTAAAAGAGCGGGTTGCTATCAGAAATAATAGCAAGCCATTGTTTAAGCACGGGTTACAGTCTGAAATAACTGTAAACCATAATTTTTGACATGTTTAGAAAAGAATATTTACACCTCCTGCTCGAACTTCATCTAAAGTCCCGTGCCATTATTGAATGACATTTCTAAGACCGTAGATGTTATCGATACCAGAAGACATGTCTAGGGAAAACATATTTTTGGAATTTTTCAAATTTTCTGATTTTTATGGGTTTTTGTTGGTTTTATATTTTTCTATTTTGTTTTGCTGGTTTTATATTTTTGTATTTGTTTTCTGATAAATATATACAAGGATAGAGTAGATGATATAGTTAAAGAGGATGATGATACGAGTACCGAGATAAGGATATCGAGCAGCACGTCGTAGAAGATAGAAGTCATCAACTCTTAAACATTCACCACCAAAGCTTCCAGGGCTCTTGAATCGAAGAAAGAAATTGAACCATCTGAAAGTGAGACTCTGGCAGCTTCCCCCCAAACTGAAAATCCTTTGGATGAGCAGATTCGAAGCTCTATATCAAGCTTTCCTTAGCCAGGTGCACAGAGAAGCACACCATTATCATAAATCCCGCTGCTCCTTTTAAGACCGATAATCGAGAATCTCCGTTCGGGGTTATATCATCCATAAGAACAGCAACGTATCATCCCACACATAAATAATCTTCTCAAATTTCATAACCACTGAAGTCTGAAGCGATCCATTCCAAAAGGTGTCAAGAGAGCAATTCCCCCAAGTAGTTGAATTGTTGCAGTCAGCCTCTTTGTATAATGCTCTAGAACTCTCCCAAATACACTTCATGAGGGGAATGAAGAACACCTTCCCATGTTCACATTTTTCTTCCCTGATGAACGTGTATGAAGCTCAAGAACCCAAAGTACACCAATATCCAAGAACTCTCCCGAATACTCATCAAGAGGGTAATGTAGAACACCTCCCCTATGTTCACATCTTTCGTCCCTAATGAATGTGTATGAAGCTCAAGTATCCGAAGTATACCAATACACAAGGAATGAATAACTGATAACATTGAAGAAGCAGACCAAGTCACTGATTATCTCTGCGGGTGACAATCTCTGCGGATGTCAACACCGGAATAAGTGATTATATCTCTGAATCACTGATTAAGCACTCAAGTGAAACAGCTGAGCATCCCCAATGTACACAATCTCTCTCCCCTGATCCTTGAGACACCATCGAAATCACCACATACTAGTGTACCTTTGTTATCTTCAGAAACTTTCTCTAACATCACTTCCCCCACGTAGTTGGAATAATAACACAAAAAGCCTTGATGAGTAAAACCTTGAGTTTCTCTGCGGTCATGACAATTGTTTTCCCGGGATATCTTCAATCACTTAGAAGTATTAAGCTCATCAAGTTTACTCGCCATGAGTCAAACCTTGAGTTTCTCTGCGGTACTAACATTTGTCTTCCCGGGATGTCTTCAGTTACTTAGAAGAGTTAAGTTCATCAAGTTTACTCGCTTTGTGTTTATATGTGAGTCTCCTTACGCCTTGCTGGTTTTTGACACTTCAGAATCAGCAACTCTTTGTAAGCCCAAATACTTGAAATTTGTTGAGAATATTGCTTGAAGTCTTTGTGAGAATCAACATGCTGAAGACTCTCTCTGACAATTTATATCAACCCTTCTGTAGACAATTTGAAGTGACCACTGAAGAAGAAAACCCGCTATACCATACATGAAACTGAAGTCAACTTCCCCACATTTGTATCTTAAGCTTGCACCTAATGATGGAAGAACGGTGTAGAGAATTTATGCTTCAAGCAAATCTCTAAGTACTCACTACCCAAACAAAGTATGAGACATTAACACCTCTTGCGATTATCCACACCGTCATATGCGTGTGACACTGAGTAAAACAAAGTAACTCCTAATTGTGATAGTTAACCAGGTCTTCAACCATCCACTTCGACTGCTGGTAACTAGATAAACCAAGTCTTCAACTCAAATTCTTAAGCCCGAGCAAGTTATCGAATAAGAACACGCCTTTGTGAAAGTCAACTTCAATCTCAAATAAGTGATAAATGATTAACTCCGAAGTAATCAACTTGAGTCAAATGTCCAAAATGAAATAGTCAATAACAACGTCTAGAGGAGTCCCTACTAAAGAATATGAGCAAGTCTAATTGGGGATTGAATCTGGCAATTAAATCTCCCCCAATTAGTGCTCTCCCCTAAACCGACAATCTGTTTGATAGATGCCCAGATTAAGAAGAAGTCTTTAGATCGTTAAATGCAACTCGTCTTTAGTCTTCTAACATGTAGCAGAAAATGTAGAACAGACTGTAGACTCGACCTTCTTCAAGATTGTGCAGTTGGGGAATAGATAGTTAACATCTTCAACTCACACCAAAAAAGCATCTCACCAAAAAGCATCCCAATTAACTTACATCTTGCAAATCCCCTTAACTAAAATCCCTCCCAATCAAACAAGAACAGAAAGATGTTCATCAAGGAAATCAGCAATCAGGCCGCAACGAACACACAAGGTGGTAACGCCAAACTACCAATCACATCAAACAAGAACAGAGAGATTGTTCGGAATCATCATGTTGATGTATACGTGAAGCATTAACCGGAAGCACTTTATCGATAAACTCATCAATCCGAGTGAAGATGTCAACCAACGGCTCTTAGAAGAGAAAAACTCCATGTGAAGATGACCCGATAATAAGAAGCTCGGTTCTTACATGAGTTTAGAGCCGTATGACCATTTAAATTCTCAAATATCAATCAGCAATGCAAAAAAATTCACACTTCTTCTCCCCCTCAAGAATTGCATACGGAGATGCCATTCTTGACTAAATAAGTGAAAATCATCCGAATGTTCTATTCACACTTCTCTCCCGCAAAATAAGCACATGATGTCTCCATCTTCATTATAATCGAGCAAGTGGAATGAGAAAACAATCAGTGGTAGCCCGGTTCACTTGATGACTGAAGCGCATGGAAAAAGTATGAAGCATGTTGATGATAATGGTCATTAATTAGAAGATTTCTCTTCTTCAGAAGATAAAGCGCACTGACACGTACACTTTTCTTTTCTTTGGAGAACGAGGCATGAACTGTTGTGTTCATACGTCATAAGAAGATTTCTCTTCTTTGGAAGATAATGCGCACTGAAACGTACACATTTCTTTTCTTTGGAGTACGAGGCCTGAACTGAAGTGAACAGACGTCATAATCTCTCTCTTTTCTGATCTCTTAGCAAAACATGTAATCATCCCCATTATCATTCTGTAGGCTCTTTGTAGTGACAACTGATGGAGAAAACCCAATATGATGAATTTGACCCTGAAGTAAACTAACCCGAACTCGTGACTTAAACTTGCACATATGTAACAAAGAGCGGTGCCGAGAATTCATGCTCCATTGAATCTCTTAAGTACTCTATACTCTTCAACCAACCAACCATCAAGTAATAGACGTACATTACCTCTTGAAAATCCACAATTGAATGTGACACTGAGCACTACAACGTAACTCCTTTAAGTGATAGTTATTTCGTGGTGGTAAGAGCCCAATTCCCCCAAGTGGTAAAAGAAAAGGTAAAAGTCACCCAACAATAACTAGATTTCCAAGTCTTCGTTTTTAATAATAAGCTTCAACAAGGATCCTGAAGAATCTTCATCCAACCATCCCCGATACCTTCAGATACTAAGTACACTCACCCGTGATATTTCACTTCAACCTCAAAGAAATAATACTGAATTAACGCCGTTGTCACATCTTCTGAGCTGCTCAAATCTAGCCTCCTTAGACCTTTTAAGTGAACTATGATAATGGTTTCATCCCGACCATGGTTTAATGAGCATAACCCCGTAAAACTTTGAAGTAACCAAACCGCCATGACGAATATCCAAACACACATCCAATTCATAAAGTACACCCTTTTATCCCTTCTTCGAAGCAGAAGCCGTGGCACCAGCATCACAAGATCCAGAATTACACTTTCTCTTCTCCAAGATGGTTCCATCATTACGGGATTTTACAACTCTATGGTTTAAACCGAGAAATATTTTTCTTTCGCGGGATTTTACAAAACCAAGAATAAACCGTAAGATAGATCCGGAAATGCACTTTACTAATACCAGGATGTTTCCATTGTCACGGGATTTTACAAGTCTATGATTTAAACCGAGAAATAGGTTCTTTCGCGGGATTTTACAAAATCAAGACAAAACCGTAAACAATGTCAGCTTGAATGTGTTATGATGACTTTGGTTTCAGTGAATATCTGTTTTAGGGGAACATGCAGTGGTTCATCAGCGGTTCAATATCCAACATCAACAATACCATCAACCATCCAATAAACACTTTGGTAAACACATCATTCACGCTTTCTGTCGGCTATTGCTGTAACCACTTGGTGAAGTAAACCCGATATGTCAAACTTGATCATGAAGTAAAAATTCCTCAGATTTGCTACTTAAACTTGTACTAATCCTCGTGAACAAGAAACGGTGTACCCAATGTACAAAACCTTCTTGACATATCCTCAACTGCGTGAGACACCGAAGTGATAGCTACGTTGTGGGTTAAGCGAGAAAGAATCACAACCGTAACTAAATAGCCAAGTCTTTATCACACTCGATAAACGCCCAAACAAGTCATCTTCGCGGAAGGGTAGAAAGAAAGAAGACAAAAATAAGTAAACGAGCCCGGAAAACGTCACTTCAAATCCAAATAAGAAATACCGAACAAGCAACCCCGAAGTCCACTTTGTTCAACCATTAACTCAATTCGAGGCATAATATTTTCCGTGAAAATGCATACACCAAAGTACCAAACCTCTCAACCCATCAAATCTTATCATCAATCTCGTCATCACAGCTCTCATCGTCAAATCCCATCATCAGATTTCATCGTTAAATCTCATTGTCAAATCTCATAAGCGCACATCTCATCATTAAATCTTATCAACACATCATCAAATCACATTATCACATCATATCTCAAAAATGATCATCAACCTGCCAAAGTAATCAATTTTATCTTGTCTCGGTTCTGAAAGTATACCCAATCCAATTGATATATTACCCGGTACAATAGTCCATGATAGTCTCATAACCAAGATTCGGTCCAAAAATAATAGACATCCCAAGATTTGGTCCAAAGCTCAAGATAAAATATCAAACGTTCAACACAAATAGAAAGCACCAGACGGCCCAACTCCCATATAACAATTCACGGCCCAAGTAAATATTCATTTGTACAGCCATAAGCAATCCAAACCGTCAAAGCCCATGATCCTCTCACATTGATCTCGATTCAAGTCCATTTAGATACCACCGGTTATAAAATGTAATACTCTAAACTTTAGGTCATAAACTAACCCTAATCACACTACCTCAATTCATCCGCCCCCACATTCAACGTATCTCTCAAAAATAGATCTGGAAAAAAAAGACGCATTACACGAATTCATCCAAGATCTTAACACACCTCAATCTCATCAAACCATCAAATCGACACAAATAACAATTTATATCCTCTTTATCTCAGATTCGTGTTCATCAATACCCTTTTCATAATACCTTCGCCACAGGGATGGCATGGGGTACGTGATTTGACATAGCCACAGGGATGGCCTAATGTTAGAAACAAGGTTCTAAGAGCCTCCTTAAGTTCACAGGTAGGTAAACGATTGCATATTTAGTATCTTGTGTTTTAATTTGAACGACACCTCAATGGATTGTAACACTTTTGTTATAAATCCGATTGACAAGTTTCGAAAATTAAAGAAGCATATACTTCAAACGATCTTGATAGTCCAGAATCTGAATATCACGAAAGGTTTTAAGCACAAGTTGTTTATCATCTTTTCATTTTGATTCGAGCATTAAAACTGAGGCACAAACTTCTCACTTGAATCTATGATGATTTTCATATTCGTGTTTTAGACCTATGGTCTTGATGATACTTTAAAGTACCACGAAATCTTGAAAAACTGAGATCCAAAATCAAATCTTTGAGTCACGAGTCATGATCTTTGAGGATGAATGTCGAGGGGTCTTAGTTGAACCTGAGATGAGAATTTGAAGTACTTAACCAACCCTTGATATAGTCTGAGATCATGATTGTAGAGATTGTATATTGTTAAGATTGATGTTGTTGGAGTTGGTTATAGGGTATGTCGAGTGGTTGAGTATGGTATGAGTCGAATCTGTTTGTAGTTTCTTTTCAATTCGTTTTGTGTTGTACTATAAGGACTGATGATGTTAAGCACTGAGGTCTAGTCGTTTTTGGTACAAGGTTTTGGTCGAGGTCAATACCATCTTCTTCATCATTTCTGTCGTGTCAAAGCAAGTCGCTAGGTTACTGGTCAAGTCGCTAGCAACATGTCAAGTCGCTAGCTAAGTAGCTAAGCCAACTCGCTAGCCAACTCGCTAGCCAAGTTGCTAGCCAACTCGCTAGCCAAGTTGCTAGCCAACTCGCTAGCCAAGTTGCTAGCCAAGTCGCTAAGCAAACTCGCTACGACTTGTTAAATAACAAGTCGCTAGGTGACCCAACTCGCTAGGTAGATTCAATGTATTTGGACATCTTGTTCTGACAACTCGCTAGCATGAATATATGAGTTTTCCGACCACATTCCGACGATATTCATAGTAAACCCAGATAAACAGTTTTGACCCAGTTTGACAGCATAGACTGACCAGATGACCCATTTAAATCTTATTGACCATACACTGAATCAGGACAGTGAGCTTAAATCGCTACCAAGAAATTCTCATTGAAGGACATGTAAGACTTAAGTTTTATTTGTTAAAAACAAACCAAGACTGGTCACAAACCAAAACCAAAACTGTTAGACATATGAAAACCAAATCTGTTAAACAGATAGTGGAAAACGCATCACAAACCAACACAGTTAAGAACAAGACATATGAAAACCTCTTTAAAAAAATTTAGTATGTTTTGACCACATAGCAACAGCAACCAGTAACAACATATCCATTAAACAAACAACTTTATCAAGACACAAACAAGACCCGAACAAACCGCATACAAAACCATGAATCAAACCACGAGAATCACCAATAGCAACAAAACCTTGGCTCTGGTACCAATTGTAGGATCGTTATTTTTATTGTGTTAGATGATTCGGGTGGTCTTGGGAGATCAAAATACATGTTTTCCATTTTAGAGAGAGAAAGTAGAGAGTTGGGTGGTTTCTTGGTAGAGAGTTACTTCACAAAATGTAGAGTATTAGATTGAAAAGCACCACCCCTTCCATGGATGGAAGGGGTATTTATACTTACAGACTCAACGACCTCCTATCGGCCTGTGGATCAGGGATACAGTGGGTAAAGACCCGTCCTTCCTCCACGGTGTTACACTACGCTAAACTAAAACTAACTAATAAACTGATAAATAACGTAAACAACGACAAATCTACGAGCTAACATGTGCTAGACCATTATTGGGGTGACCGACTCTTTAACATGGAATTTTCTAATTCCTAACACTCCAACATGCGACTTCTTCAATCGCTATCATCCAAAGATCTAGTAAGAGATCTACCTAAGTTGAAATATGAACATCACTTTTGTGATGCTTGTAATGTAGGAAAACAAGCTCATTCTAGTCATAAAGCTAAAAACATGGTGTCTACAACTAGGTGTCTAGAATTACTACATATGGATTTATTCGGTCCATCCGCTATCCAAAGTTATGGAGGCAACTACTATACTTTGGTCATAGTGGATGACTATTCTAGGTATACATGGACAAAATTTTTAAAGAACAAAACGGAAACCTTTAATTATTTTGAAATATTAAGCAAAAAGATCCAAAGACAACTAGGAAGTCCTATAGTGTCCATTAGGACGGATCATGGTAGGGAATTTGATAATGAAGTGCAATTTGGAGCCTTTTGTGACGCTAATGGTATTACTCACAACTTCTCGGCTCCACGCACTCCACAATCGAATGGGGTAGTAGAAAGAAAGAATAGAACCCTACAAAAAATGAGTCGAACCATGCTTAATGAACAATCCATACCTCAAAAGTTTTGGTGTAATGCCGTTGATACTTCAACGTATGTACTCAATCGAGTCTTAATTAGACCAATATTAGGAAAAACTCCATATGAGTTACTTCGAGGCAAAAAGCCTACGTTAAATCACTTTAGAGTCTTTGGTAGTAAATGTTTTATTCTCAACACTAAAGATTACCTTACAAAATTTGATCCTAAATCAACCGAAGGTATCTTTTTAGGTTACTCGCCAAATAACAAAGCTTACGTCATATTAAACAAAGAAACAATGAAGGTAGAAGAGTCATTAAATATAAAATTTGATGAAAGTCCACCCAAACCCTCTCCACCTTTTGTCGATGACAAGATTATAGAAAGTAAGCTATAGTAATAAAGAAAAAGATAAGTGAAGAAGAAGAACCTCTAAGTGATGAAGTAATAAACATTAAAGAGTCCAAAGATCACCCCGTAGATAAAGTCACAGGAAAACTAAACGAACGAACATTAAGGTCTCAAGTTCAAAACCAAAGTAGCTTGTTTTGTTTCGTTTCAACTTTAGAACCTAAGAATACACAAGAAGCCATAAAAGATGAGAGTTGGGTAATGGCTATGCAAGAAGAACTAAATCAATTTGTTTCTAATGATGTTTGGACACTTGTCCCTCCACCTAGTAATCAAACCATAATAGGAACCAAATGGGTTTATAAAAACAAATTAGATGCAAACGGAGTCGTGTCTAGGAACAAGGCTAGACTCGTTGCTCAAGGGTATAACCAACAAGAAGGAATAGACTTTGATGAGACCTACGCCCCCGTGGCTAGATTAGAGTCTATAAGAATACTTCTTGCGTATGCTTGTGCTAATGATCTAAAGCTTTATCAAATGGATGTCAAAAGCGCTTTTCTAAATGGTTTCATAAATGAAGAAGTATATGTAGCTCAACCTCCGGGCTTCATTGATTTTGAAAAACCCAAACATGTTTATAAATTAAAGAAACCCCTTTACGGTCTTAAACAAGCTCCAAAAGCTTGGTATGATAGACTCAAGTCATTTCTAGTTAAACACAATTATACCATGGGGTTAGTTGACAATAAACTTTTTACTAAGAAAAGAGAGTCACATATAATCATAGTACAAATATATGTAGATGATATTATATTCGGATCCACTTGTCAAGACATGTGTGATGATTTCTCTAAAATCATGCATGACGAGTTCGAGATGAGTATGATGGGAGAACTTAGTTTCTTTCTTGGTCTACAAAGAAAACAAGTAGAAGATGGTATCTTCTTCAATCAATCTAAATACATCAAGGAGATGTTAAAGAAATTCGATCTAGAAGAGTCAAAACCAATTAGGACTCCAATGTCATCCGACACCAAACTCACAAAAGATGAAGACGGCGAATCCGTAGATAATACTAAATATCGTGGCATGATAGGTAGTCTTCTTTACCTCACGGCAAGTAGGCCGGATATCATGTTTAGTGTTTGCTTATGTGCTAGGTTTCAAGAAGACCCTAAAACATCACACCTAGAAGCCGTAAAAAGGATATTTAGATATATTAAGGGTACAACACAATTAGGATTATGGTATCCTAAGGGCACGGGAGTAGAAACAATTGTATATGCAGATTCTGACCATGCAGGTAATTACGTTGATAGAAAAAGTACAAGTGGGGTATGTACTTTCATGGGATGTTGTTTAACGTCTTGGTTTTCTAAGAAACAAATGGCACTAGCTATATCAACAACCGAAGCCGAGTACGTCTCCGCCGGCAAAGCATACCAACAAGCACTATGGATGAAACAAGCGTTAGTCGACTATGACATTCATCTAAGCGACATAGCCATCCTATGTGACAACAAAGGTGCCATCGACTTAAGCAAGAATCCGGTATTGCATTCTCGCACAAAGCATATAGAGATTCGACATCACTTCTTAAGAGACAATGTTCAAAAGGGGAACATCTCTATTGAGAAGGTAGCATCCGAAGACAACATAGCCAACGTCCTCACCAAACCGTTGAAGCGGGAACAATTCAACTTACTTCGTCTTGGTCTTGGTCTAATGGAACAAATGACGTAACTTATTTGACTCTACAAGGTATGTAAACACTGGCCTTCTTCTTTCTGAGTCTAGGATCTCTATTTCACGCACAACTCACAAACAATACAGGAATTTTCAAAACCCAAGATAAGTTTTCCACTTATAGCTTTCTTATTTTCTTTTATACATATACATTTTCAAAGAAAACCTCTCTTCAAAATGTTTTTCCAAAAAGGATGATACCTTCCCGTATCAATTTCACAAAAGCAATTTCTCACGTCTAGGACAAATCGCTTTTTCATTATTAATACAAAGTAAAAACCCGTTTTCATTGCATCTCATGTCTTTTGAATGCTAAAGGAGACACATAACTAATATGTGTTTTCGGGTACATTCATTTAAGCAATAATGAATTAGGAGCATTGATAACACTAAATTACGTACTTATGTACTAAATATGTGTTTTCGGGTTATCTCAATAGGATGCTATTTCTACTTCTAGTTTATTTTCTATTTCTTTGTAGGAGTCGAGATAACCGCAACTCCAAATAGTTTGCATATAGGTACACACTAGGCAAAAATGTTTCCAAAAAGAAAATTTTGTGCTGCCTGAATCACCAGACCCACGGATCTCAACCTTCATGCTGGATGGATCCCTCAAGGGAAGGATCCGTGGGATCCGTGAAACAGAAGCTGTTTTCAACTTCTACTTTTTCACTTTGGATGAAAAATCCACATTTGTTTCATTTTTGGGAGTATGCTCTTTAATGCTTGTGTTCTCATGATCACATGCCTTGAATTCATATCTAATCATTAGATTTTAATCCACATTTTGGGTCAAGCATTCATTACAATGCTTTATTTTTCTATATATAGAACTCCCAAAATGCTTGCATACTCCATCTCCTCCTCACAAACACACTACATCATGTCATCCAAAAACCCTTTAGGAGAATCATCTAGTACAAACAATCATGATACCCAAACCTTTGTGCTACCACCATCCAAAATACCACAATCAAATGCTAGGATATCCGCACGGATTAGTATCCGATCTTGTTGTTTAGCACAACCAAGCTCAAATGGTTCATCCTCAACAAATAACTCACCACAAGATGCTTCCATAATAGCACCTCCCACATCACCAACAAGTACACCAACTTCATCACCACCTAAAGTCACTCTTTTGGAACTCCTTAAGACTCCAACAAGATCTAAACAACCTAAACAAAAAGAAATAGTCTTTTCAACACCCCCCACATCTCCAAATACTATTTTTCAAGATCTTGAAACATCACCACCATTAGCCCCCATCACATTACAAGAACATCTAGGCTCTTTTCCACCACCATTTACAAACATTCCGGATGTTGATCCATATTTTCCTATTTTTCCACCACATCTTCCGCATAACTCAAATCAAAACAACCCGGAAAACTTCCGCACTCATTACCCACATCACCTACATTGTGAACATTGCCAATCCACTAGGGAAATTGCAATAGAAGTTAGGGAAGAAATGCGATTCATACTCAACCTCATACTTGATCGCATCAATACCATCACTCATCGAAACCTCCATCCATAAACCTTATGCAAGCATGGACGGAATCATTACTACTATTTTCTATTTTTAGTACTTTTTCATTTGAGTCATTTTCAAGAACAAGTCTTGTTCTTATTTTTACATGCTTGTAGGTGGCATGAATACCACTACACTTTGTTGTTTTATTACAAGGCCTCGTTTACATACCTTGGCTCCCAATCTTGATTCTCGGCAATCACAAGATTATTTAAGCATGTTACTAACCTTTCTTTTTGTAGGATTTTTTTATTTTTCTTCACTTGACGCCCCAAACTAGGGGGAGCTACCGTCAAGGGGGAGTAAGAAATACGTGGACTACTTTTTCCACACTTTTATGTTTATTTCTTCCAAGGGTTAACTTTTTGTTTCGACAAAAAGGGGGAGAAGAAGTAAAACTTAGGAGCTTTCAAAACTTACATCTATTCTTAAGTTTTACTCATCATAACATTATGTTTTGTCATCAACAAAAAGGGGGAGATTGTTAATACAAATAAACTGTAAAAACGTTTATTAATATTTTGCGATCTCTTTGTGTTTTGTTGATAACAAATATAATGTTATCTTAAGTATAATTATAAGGATGCATGTTACTTTTGTAAAGCATTTACATATAGCCATTTAAATACAAAAATGTAGTAATTAAGCATTTGTTGTAATAGTTTATTAGGATGGGTAAAAACCATAACCCATGGACCATAACCCATGGATCTTAATCCATACCCAAGTAGACTAGATACAATGTATACTTAGATACATTGAATCTAAAGAAAACCCATGGACCAACCCATAACCCATGACCCATAACCAAAAAATCCATGGGCAAAGAGGAGCATTCCACGGATCCCTAGGATTACACTAGACGGATCCCAAGTGGAAGGGATCCGTGGGATCCGGGGAACAGTGAAGAATTTTGCCTATAAATAGAGAGCCATTTCTTCATTCTAACTCACCCCTCTTCTTACTAAATCTCTCAAACACTCTCATTCTCTTCTAACATATAGATCACTTGATCTAGAGAGTTGTTCTTCTTTCTTTCTATTGTGATCCTCATATAGGTCCTTCCCTAAGGCGAGATCACGAGCATTCTACAAGTCATCCAAGCAAGGGGTCCTTGATTGATTTGTCACTCCGCAAGATTTCTGTAGCAAAGATCATGTATTTGATATTTCACATATTTGTTGTGTAATAGTTGTGTTGGTTTGGTCCACCGTGCTACGGACTCGGTATCTAGCTTTGTACCGGAAAAAGTGTAAGCAACGTTGTGAAGGCTTCTCCGCCAAGTGTAGGAGTTTGTTGACATAGTGCTTGAACTCTCGAGTAGGTGACTCGGGGAGTGGAGTAGGGCAAGGAAGGTGTCCTTGTAGCCGAACCACTATACATCGGTTGTGTCTTTTCTTTCCCTTCGCTTTACTTATTTACTTGCTTTATCATTAGATCTATACTTTCTCTACATCCACAAGATCTCACATATTAACGAATCTAAAAGTTTTTAAACTAACTTAAAATCGGCAAAACTATTCAACCCCCCCCCCCCTTCTAGTTTTCCACACAAGATATCGAAAGACATTACGTTAGTCAAAAGTTGATTTTATTGTCCAATTATTGAATTTGTTATGTCATTGAATGTTACGAGTCCAAAGTCACATATTGTCCAATAGTCCAAAGTTGACATGATAAGTTACGTGAGTATGTTAATTTTGAATGTTAAAGTCCAAATTTTACTTAATCACACACCGTTTTAACTTTTGTAGTGTATTAGTGACATTTTGGTTTTGTGACATTATGAGTAACTTATTACAAGTTTGTACGCGTAACATTTCAAAAGTTTAGTTACTAATTGGCTTAAGCGTAGGTTTGCAAGCTTATGCGTAAACAAGGTAACCATACGCGTAGGATTAAGCTTATGTGTAGGAGTCACTCATAGGCGTAAGAAAGCTTACGCGTAGGAATAGACTCTTAGCACAAAGCTTACGCGTAAGCATAGGTTAGGGATTTACGCGTAAGGTTTACTCGTAAGAGCAAGCCTTATGCGTAGAAATCCAAGTTTACGCATATCCTTCACAAGATATGCGTAGTCCCATTGTAGAACCTTATGCGTAAGAGTTACGCGTAAGATTTCTCTTATGCGTAACATCTACGCATAAGGTATTCCATAAGCGTAGATTCCATTTTAACCTTGATTCTGAATTGGTACGCGTAGAAACCTGAAATAGATCAATCATAACACTCATATTAACATGTTATTTCAATCACTTTCAACATCACATGGTATCACAAGTTAAGTCCAGTTACGCGTAGGATAATGTTATGCATAAACTTAAACCCTAAGCATTCAAAAACTACGTGTAAATGATTTAGCCATGGAAAATCCACCAAATGTTTTCTGGGAGGTTTTAGAAGCTATATGAGTTGTTTACAACAAGTTTTAACATCAAAGGTGCCATGAATCAAAAATACCCATTTCTACACATACATAAACCCTAGAGTTTGATTCATCAAGTTTGATGATTCTGGGTATGATTCAAAGGTGTTAATGGTTAATTAAACATGTATCAAACATTTTCCAAGCATCTAATTAGACAGAAACACTCACAAATGAAAACCCCCAAATCCACGCATAAACCCTAAATTTGAAAAATGGTTAAATACAGTTTCTGGGTAGGATTTGTTGTTGGAAATAGTTTTAGTATTCATATTAGAACCTTTTTAACACTTCCATTTCACAAAAAACATCATTATCCATTATCATATTTATACGCGTATGCGTATGAACACAAGATCACTCATAACACAAAATCAAACCGTTAGATTTGAAAGATGTTAAAAACCATTGTTTGGAATCAGAAAACAAAGTAATAACAACTTACAAATTCAAGTTTTGTAGCACGGATTTCTGAAATGAATGTTAGGCGTGGATTAGGGTTGGTAGGGAATTAAATGTAGAAGTAAATGTTTGAAAAAATAGTTAGGTATAGTTTCTATTAAAAGTAAGTTTTAAATTTTGACACTGTTAGGTCACTAGTTTTACAAACACAAGTTATAAAGAAAGAGATAAGGCGATTGAACAAGATCTAACACACACACAAACAATAATAAGAGGCGGTTATGCGTAGGTGAATGTGAAAGAGAATAACTTGAACAACCAACCCTCAAATGAGGGTTTACAAGAGTATTTATAGGAGGGAAGCTAGGGCAACACTCCTAGTTCCCATCCTTTCTTATGTGGGCTTGGGCCTAAGCTTATGGGCCTTCTACATAAGCTTGACCTTAAACAAACATAAAGGCCATAATAAAGCTACCTATTACATATGAAATATAAATACTTGAAATACTGTTTAGGAGTGATTCCAACAATCTCCCCCTCAAGTATATATGAATGTAAACGGTGAAGGCGTTGATGTAATAGTAGCGGTGACGTCGTCTGACATTCTTCTTTCTTGTGAGAGGAATTGCCTTGATTCGAACAATCTCCCCAGTGTAGAGAGATAGTTATCTTTAAACAGTTATGCTTCGACGTCATCATTAACTTTGTTCTTTGATCATTGTTCTTTGTAGTGAAAGTGATAGTATGTTGTTGTCTGCATCAGTCTGCCTCAGGTCTGCTTCGCTGCTCCAGTGTCTCCACGTCATTCTTCAACATGCTCACACGCTCTTAGACGTTGGAATACAATACTGATGAAGTTCTATAAGTCTTTAACTTTGTAGATTCTTTTGTTTGACGAAGAATCATTCTGACTGTTGTGTTGCTTTTGAATAGAACTTCCATTAGTGATGATGTTGGCGTGAGCATGAGAAGAATCAGCACGATCATCCCGCTCCGGAGCTTCCATAAGAAGAAAACATTTCAAACGGTTAGTAATAAGCGGTTACCGGCACTTACAAGTTTGAACTTCGAGAGTGTTAACAGCATAGTGTGAAAACACAACTCTAATTCTTACAAAGGCCGTTCCTGAACTGGAGTCCCACAAGTGAGATAACGCGATGTACCGAAGTACATCTACAGTTCAGATGAGTCGCTGAGGTACACCGTAGCATCACCTCACGACTGTAGACCATTTGAGACACACTCCGCGTAATCCACGGGGAGTTACCGAAGTGACTTGCTGTCAGGGCTGTTTGATGTTGACCCTGGCAGGAGTTTCCATTCAATCACTGAGGATCACAGATGTGAACCTCTCATAAATGTTCTCGACAGATTGCTAAGATCTGTGAAGGACTCGATATGAACCACTGATGATCTTATTTGTTGATCATCAAGTGATTAAATGTCAAGTGTCCCTAAGAGATCTTTTGATGAATCTCGTGGCTCTAGACTCAATAGTGCGTTTTGGTTTTCCTGAGCGGAGACTAGGGAGAGGGTCTCCTTCTTCAATACCAGCGATCTCTAAGAGAAACCCAATAGTTTACGTAGGGTTCCCTGTGAGAATGAAACAAGCTTCTGTTGAGAAAAACTTGAGTGGCTAAGAAGGTTTAGTGCATGCGTCACTGGGTCCATGACGACTTTTAATCTTCAATACCGGTGTCACTAAGTGACAACCAGTAGCATATGAATTGAACCCGGTGTCTGCCCTAAGTTGAATAATCTGGAGGGCTATTTCTTTTCATCCTTTACTTTACATTTCTTTTTGATTCTTCAACTCCTTCTTTCTCCGATTCTCATTTTCTCCTTTTTATAATCATTCCTAAGGACTTCTAACACTAACTAATGGTAGTGTCCTTGGGTAGATCCCTCCGGCTCTGGCGGATCATAGGACGGTTATTCCTAACCTTAGTCACCTTATAACTCCATGACTAACCTATGTTTGCCATTAAAACCACTGTATGTGAAAATATCTCTCAAAGGGTTTGTAAATGAAAAAACATGTTTGAACCACTGTGAGAGATAAGGTTTTGCATAAATACTCCCCCTCCGCATGTGCTTGATAGTTTTAATGGTTAAATGTACAGTGAGGAAAGAGCACGCACTTATTGAATTGATCCACTGAAGATAGACAATCCCCCGCGAGACACGGTTACGTTGCATAGTTAAAGAGTTACATTGTCAGCTTTTAGGTGACAACTAGCTCTAATAACTACCTTGAAGGTGTAGACAAACCTCGAAAGGTTGTCATACCCGTCAGAGTTCATGTCTATCAAAAGTTTCTCGAATGGTACTTTCTACTTGGACAAGTCATTTGCGAGACACGTTTACATTACTAGCGAACTAGCTTGAAATTATTACCCGTCCAGGACAAGTCTTTTCGAGTTACTAACAGTTTAGTACCGTCAATTCGTAGGTTAAGTCTGAGGTACACAGATTCATTTGCATTTTGTACAACATATTTCTTATCACACAATTTTCTCCCCCTCAAAAATGGCATATAAAATGTTATTTTTGAACGGTTGACAATAAATATGACCATTTCGAGTGTTGCGGGAAGATGACCACTATGAACAATTTGTGAACAAAGTTTTAATTCAAATACTCCCCCTCAACTAGTGATATAAACGGTTGAGGTTTTAAAATCATATGGGGAAGTACTTGTCTTTTTGAGCAAAACCTTGAAAAATGAAAGGTTTGATAGGTTTTACTCAAAAATTAGAAGCTTTCGCTCCTTTTATAAGGATTGTGGCACTGAGGCGTACCACAGGGTCCTTTCTTGACAATTACGGGTTGTACACTGTTATGTGTGTACAAGCCATAGACATATATAATCACACATCCAAAATTATATGAAGGAAACCATTTAAGGGGTACCAGGAAGTGCAGTGATGTTCCCAGGAGTGCGCACAGGGCGTTGAAAGCCGGTGATGTTTCTCCTGGGTCGACCACCAACATAGCTCTCCAATCGTCTGAACTGATCCCTTCTGAACAACCATTCATCAATCATGGTGATGATACGTCTCACATCCCTCCTTTCCTGAGAATTCCAGCGCTTAGGAGACCCAACTTTCAGGCGTATATCTTTCAACCTGTATGCCAATCCATCCCTAACCAGCTTCAAGGTATGATCCCCGAATTTGTGGAGCTCACTACACGCCATTAAGCAGTTTCTTTGAAGTTCACTATGGTAAACAACGCCGAAAGGTTTGCTGATGAGTGTATATTGAGATAGCTGGTTGAGATCGGGAAGAGTAAGCGTTGGAGGAGTGAGGTTGACACGTGTCTGATAAGATTCAACAGCCATCTGGATATCTTCAACACGTTCTTTGATCACGATGCGTCAAATGAAGATGAGAACTGACTTGATAAATTCACGTTGAACTTCAGTCGAGAATTGTCTCATACGACCCTGTACTTTGGCAAGGTACATGTCTTCGATGTCGTTGAGGGACAAGTTCTCAAAGTCAGCCTCGGAGAATCCATAGTCCTGTTCATCTTGTCGTTTGACTATGATATTCTTCAAGAATGTGTAGTCCCACTTAGACTTGAGATCAATGTGTTTGATGGCCACGATGTCCTTAGAACTATACACTTCATGTTGAGACTTCTGAGCCAGGCAGCTTTTGTAGTAGATTCTTCGGCGTTCAGGCCAATGATGAATCCCATACAATGCATCTTGGTCGTATGCTTGCACGTTGTCAGAAAACAAGTGATTTGCACGTTCCTCGATAGCTATGCAGTTTGAGTAAATAGCCGCTGGGAATGGAAGAGTCAATGATGTAGCATATTTTCGCGAACCATCGCTACCGTGTAAGAGAAAATCCAGGTCTCTGTTAAAAAAGTATCATAAGGGAATCCGTGGTTCGTCTGCTTGGCCAATGGTCGGTAGGGGTTTGGTCCAATCAGTGTAGTATGGAGGGTTGTCCCTTTGTGTGAAGTCAATGTTTGCTTCCGGATTGAGCCAATCCATGTTATTAGACATAGCTCGAGCGATGTTCTCAAGGTGATATTCGACCTCGAGGGCGCTTTCAGAGCTGTCTTTTAGAAGTTGAAACGCTTCATTCTTGATTCGCTTCAACTCAGATTTCGTCATTTTCTTCACATGGAACTTTTCTTGCAAAAGTTTTGCGTGCTCCAATGTAGAACCGTCTACCAATTCTTGACCTTCATCAGGGTAGGGAGTTTGATTGACAAGTGTGGAGAACCATTCAAACTCTTCGGTTTTATCGTCATCTAGCCATGATACGACTCCAGGCTAAGTCGTCTTCTTCTTCTTTTTGGAAGGCCTTGATGATGATACTGGTTTCTGCACTTGTTTGGGTGAGGTGGGTTGTTGTCGGGGCTCAAGGACCTCTTCATCGTCACCACCCGTATACTCAAAGTAATCACCTGTTTTATGAGTCAGGGGTGGTAACTCGGAATCGTCCCGAGGTTTATCAGTAGAAGACCGAGGTGAAGGAGACTTTTGTTGAGAAGAAGTTCGTGGTGGAGGAGGTGGCATCGAAGTAGATTTACCAGACTGCTTCTGACGTTTAGGTGCAGAGTCCTTATCCTTATCATCGTCATCTCTTGGTCGTTTGGGTTGATCGGCTGACTCCTTGCATGATGATCTGAGTTGAAAATCAAGTAGATTTTCAAAAAATTTAGCTTCATCTGAAGTAAACGTTCCAGATCGCTTTGACATTTGCATCACTAGTTTAGCGATTAACTCAGATTCAGAGAGATCAGCTTCTTTGGCCATTGTATGTTTAACCAATGCGACGATGTTAGGGGTGAGTTGTCTGGAAAATACTTCTCTAGTCACACCGGGGACAGTGTCGAGAAGAAACTTGTGGGTATGATCTCTTGCTGTCTTCTCCAGTTCCTTTTGGACTTTAGGAACGATATCCTGAAGGTACTTGTTAGTGTAACCTTCGATCATTTCGTTCAGTTCCTCTTTTCGATGACTCTTCATGAACTTCTGAACAAATTCCCTTTCTTTCTCCATCTTGTCTTTCTCATCATTTAAGTACTGAATTTGGTCAGCAAACCAATTCATTTTTCTGTAAAGTATGTCCTTCTTTCTGACTTGTTGGACAGCTTTCACAATTCTTTTATGAGACTGAGAAATCCAAGATTTAGGTGGTTTCTTCACGGATTTGGATGATGATCTGGTTGACTTCGTTGATGGTGGTTGTGATGAATGAGACGAAGAATCCGATGATGATGAGATGTGAGGAGATTCCGGGTCCTTTGGTGGTTCAGAAGTTTCCTTCTGTGAGCGTGTAGGACTATCCAGAAGCAACTTGTCATAATCATCATCTTTATCTTTCTCAGACATCTCTGTTTCAGGGTTCTCAAACTCATAATCGATAGTATCCTCCACAAGGTTTTGTTGTTGCAGAAGAGTGGTGGCACCAGATCCCTTATCGGGTCGATTAACCGCATCAGGATCTAGAGAGGAGTGGGCTACACCACTTGATCCTCCGGGGCCACCCATTTGATCTTTAGCAAAATCAGCAGCCTTTTAAAGGTGTCTGACGATTGTAAACTTCTTCCTGTATGATTGATCCAGTTGCTCATCATCATCTTCAGAGCTTTCATCATGTGGCACAAGTGCAGGAGTCTTCCCTTTTCCTTTATTAGTTTGAGGACTTGGAGGTTTTGGTACTGAGGGATTTTCATCCTTTGCAGTTTCAGAGTATGTGATCTCTTCATCTGTGTCAGTAGCATCAGAGTCCTCGTCCCTGAGCTGTCTTTGCGGTTCAGGTGAAAGGATCGGAGTGGCTTCCTGAGAAGGAACTTTCTTCTTAGGGGTAGGTTTCCTCTTTGGAATAGGTTTCTTCTTTGGAACATTCCTTTGACTATCTGTACTTGTGACACTTCCAGCACTTCCTTTTCTGGTTCTCCTTACAGGTGTTCCAGAAGATTTTTCGTCGAGATGACCAACTTTGCCTTGTCTGACTGCTTCCAGATACCTTTTGTACGTTTCGAGCTTTCTGACATCTTCAGTTAGAAGGAAATCTGGCAGCACATCACCTTGTTTCTTTGTAGACGTTTCCTTGATTCTGATAGATAGAATAGGTTCCGTCAACATATCGTGATTGTCGGGATCATTGAGCCTCTTGGGAATATCAGGATGAAGTCCAAGTGCTCTCTGGATCAACAATTTAGTATATCTGATGTAGGGAATCTTTGAGCCAAGTTTGTTGAGAAATGACATCATGTCATCCCAAATCAGAGCTTCGATAGCGATGTGTTTCCTGTTGACCAATGCCCAGAATATTTGCTGTTCCATGAGCTTAGGGTGCTCATAGCCGCTGTCACGACCAGAAATAGACTTGGTGATGATCATGTAGAGAGTTCTCCAGGGTTGAGGAATACTCTTAAGCTCTACGTGAGAATGATTGGTGATTACTCCTGTAGCCTCGTCATAACCGATATCGGTTAAGAATTGGAGAGTGAGCTCTTCAACAGGTGTGGCATATAGTTTGGTTGGATCGACATCAGGAATTACGAGAACAGCCCTTAAGTCTGCAGGTGTAATGGTGACTTGTTTGTGATTCAGAGTCACCGTCACAGCAGTTTGTCCTTTGACCCTTTCCATAGTGTTCCAGAACTGTTGGATGTAGATCTCAGGAACAGTTGCAGAGTGAGTAAGCATGTTCTGATACGGATGAGTCCTCAGAATGTCAATAGCAATTAAACACGAATATTCAGAGCAAGTGAGGGTGTCAAAGTCAATACGGAGATTGTTCTTTCCTATCTTCATTGGATAGCCATGAGGATAGATATCAGCAATGGAGAGAACTTCAGGTGCATCCACATTCATTTGTTCCGCCATGTCGTGATCTGAAATAACATTAGCCAAAAGAACCAACATATCGAAAGACATAATGTTAGTCAACAGAAGGTCTTATTGTCTAGTTATTGAATGTATAGTGATAATGATTGTTACGAGTCCTAAGTCACTTGTATGTTCAATAGTTCAATGATGTCGTGAAATGTTTCGTGAGTTAGTTAACTTTAAGTTTTAAAGTTTATTTTATCACTTATTTTTCACAACATATCAAACGATTTAAGTTTATTAGTGACATTTTTGGATTCGTGATGATATGATTAGTTTATTTACAAGTTTGTACACGTAACAATTCATAACGAAGGTATGATCTCGGCTTATGCGTAGGATTGGTAAAGTTATGCGTAGACAGGAATGATATATGCGTAGGCGTAAACTTACGCGTAGGATCCTAACTTACGCGTAGGAAAAAGAGACCTTATGCGTAGAGCTTATGCGTAGGCATATATTAACCTTACGCGTAAGGCTACTCGTAAGAGTTGACCTTATGCGTAGAGGTCACTGTTTACGCATATCCTTCACAGGATACGCGTAGTCCCATATGTAGAACCTTATGCGTAGACGCTACGCGTAAGACTAATCTTACGCATAACAAGCTACGCGTAAGGTGATCCTTATGCGTAGATTAACAACAACCTTGATTCTGAATATTAAGTGTTGCAAGCCTGAAATAAAGCATCACATCATCAATGATTAACACATAGCATTCAGTCTATGACAGATCAAAACACAATTGGACATTTTTTCAGTTACGCGTAGAAACTCTTACGCATAGTTTTAAAACCCTAAATCTACGCGTATGAATTTTAGCCATGGATTATGCACCAAAGTTTTTCTGGTATATCTTAGATGTTGTGAGAGCATATTGACCAAATCTTAACACTTAGTTTGCAGTGAATCAAAAATACCCAATTTTTAGAACATTAAACGCTAATTCCTAATTTTGAATCAATTAAGGTTTCTGGGTGGTTATAAGGCATGGATATCATCAATTCATCATCACATAAGCATAACACAACAATCTTTTTGACCAAAACACTTCACATTTGAAAATACCCAATTCGACTCATAAACCCTAATTTTCAAAAATCATCAATTCGTGTTTCTGGGTGGATTTTGATGGTTAAAATGGTATCATTGATGTACTATAAACGTTTTGACACAAATCATTTCACCACAAACACACACATAGTGATTGTGTGTTCTTACGCATATGCGTAGAACACCTAATCACGCGTAGAAAACGTTTTAGCCGTAGGATTTACATGAAATTCAAGACCTTATCTTAAAAACATGTTGTAATCACGAAAAGACTTACAAGATGAAGATCAAAAGCACGGTTTTCTTGAGTGAATTTTAAGCGTAGGATGGTTTTAGGGTTTTTGCAATAAATGAGAAGTGAAAGTAGGTGGGAGGGTGTTTTATTAAAAGGGAGTTTAACCTTTTGACAGTTTTGGTCCCTCCACCTTTTCCTTTTTCAAACAAAGCCTTTTAACTTCCATTTTGGTTACCAAACAAAATTTTTTTGGAAAGAAACATGACAGCACTCCCCCTCGACTTGAGAAAATAATGAAAGGTTATTAATTTAAGTCCGAGGAGTGTCTTTGAAAAAGAAAATGTACCACCATTTGTAAAAGAATCAACCGAGATGTGATAACATGCAAGTACACAGATGTTTTGAAACAGTTAAGAGATTATTTTCTCCCCCTCAACACTTGATCGGAAAAATATTGAATTTTGAAAGATTAAAGTGTTGACGGAAGAAATGTACTTGCCATGTTGAAAGAAAGATAGATTAGGTGAATATTTTTGTTGTTTTAATGGATTTTATATTTTTGTATTTTGTTTTTGAAAAATTATTTACAGAAGATGTTTTGGTGTTTGACAGGTTTTTAAGACTGTTTTAAGAGGTCATCCAATTCCTCTTGAGTCAAACACCTCATACCAATCCGGTGGACCAACTCATTAAACCTAGCGGGAGGCAAGGCTTTGGTGAGCAGATCTGCCAATTGGTATTCAGTACCCACAAAGTATAATTCAACGGTACCCTGTTCCACGTGGTCCTTGATGAAATGATAGCGTAGATCGATGTGCTTTGATTTCGAGTGCTGAACAGAGTTGCACGAGATGGCAATGGCACTCCGATTGTCGCAGTACATCGGGATTCTGTCAAATACGTAACCATAGTCTTTGAGTTGTGTTCTCATCCAGATGACTTGAGCACAACACGCGGACATGGCTACATATTCTGCTTCGGTTGATGACAGCGATGTACAATCCTGCTTCTTTGATTGCCAAGACACCAGTTTATCACCGAGAAATTGTAGTGCTCCTGAAGTACTTTTCCTTGAGTCTAAGCATCCTGCGTGATCGGCGTCTGAAAAAGCGATTAGTTCAAAACCAGAATCCTTCAGATACCAGATCCCAAGTTAATGGTTCCCTTGATGTATCGGAGGATTCTTTTAGCCTCAGAGAGGTGGGTTTCAGTTGGTCGCGACTGATAACGGGAGCATAGATAAACGGCAAAGACAATATCAGGTCTGCTAGCTGTTAGATACATGAGAGACCCAATAATACTTCGGTATTTGGTAGGGTCAACTAATTTCCCATGTAAATCAGCATCTAACTTCTTGGTATGAGCCATTGGTGTGGCATAAGTGTCACAGGTTGTCATTCCAAATTTGTTTAACAGTTCAAGGGCATATTTGGACTGACTCAGGAAAATACCACGGGGTGATTGATGAACTTGCAGTCCTAGAAAGAACGTAAGTTCACCTATCATGGACATTTCAAAATTTTTCTTCATTAGTTTTGCAAAAGCGGTTGAAAACTTTTTATGTGTCGACCCAAAAATGATGTCATCCACGTAAATTTGAACAATTAAGATATGTGCCCCGTGATATTGTATAAAAAGATTTGGGTCAACCGAGCCTTTGGTGAAATTATTGGCAATGAGGAAGGATGATAGCTTGTCGTACCATGCCCGAGGGGCTTGTTTGAGACCATAAAGAGCTTTGTTCAGTTTGTAGACATGGTTCGGGAACTCAGGATCAACGAATCCATCTGGTTGGCTGACATAGACCGTTTCTTTAAGTTGTCCATTGAGAAACGCCGTTTTGACATCCATCTGATAGACCGTCATATTCATATGAGCTGCGAACGTGAGAAATATCCGAACAGCCTCAAGACGAGCAACCGGAGCAAAAGATTCTTCAAAGTCTATTCCTTCTTCTTGACGATAACCCTTAGCAACGAGTCGTGACTTGTTTCGGATGACGTTCCCTTCAGCATCCAATTTGTTTTTCCAAATCCATTTTAGACCAATGACGTAGACCCCTGTTGGTCTTTCAACCAGTTCCCATACTTCAAGACGTTTGAATTGGTTGAGTTCTTCCTGCATGGATTCAATCCAGTTGTCTTTTGTCATTGCATCTTTAATGTTTTTAGGCTCAGATTGGCAGACAGTGAGTGCATAAATGCAATGTTCACCATCAGAGTGAAGACGTTGTCTCGTAACGACTGGTTGATTCGGGTTGCCAATAATATTAGCCAGAGGATGGTCTTTTGTCCATCTATGTGTAGAGGGTTGATGTTGGTATACATTGTGTAGATTTTGAGGATTCAAATGGTTTGTTGAAGATTCTGCGATATCTGGTGCAGCAGTTTCATTGGCAAACGGGTTGAAGAACGCATTTGGATCAAAATCTGCAGGTGGGGGTACTTCATTCAGAATATCATCAGCTGGTTCATCATTGTTGGAAGCGGTGTGTTCAACTGTTGTGTTGGAGTCAACTGGTGTAGGTGCATCTTCAACAGTAGTTGTTGTAGCAGGTGTATCAGGTATAGGAATATTATCAGGTTGTGCAGCGGAAACAGCGGATACACCTGGAGCACGTTCATCAATATCGTCACAGAACAGAGGAGCAAATAACCTTTCCATTTGTTGACGAGTGAGCTGGGGGCTTTGTTCAGCTGATGATGGGGGTTGAGGGAAGTTTAAATGGTTGTGACCAGGTTCTAAGCTGTTATACTCAGAAGCCATTTCCGTGAGTTCATCGAAATGAGCATGAATCGTTTCCATTACCTCCTTAGTTCGACGATTCCAGATTCGGAAACCTTTAGAATTGTCACAGTATCCAATAAAGACTCCAATATCAGCTTTGGCTTTGAGCTTTCCAAAATTATCACGATCATTATTTGGATAGCAAAGGGATCCAAATACATGAAAGTGTTTGAGGTTCGGTTTGTAGTTGTGGACAAGCTCGAAAGGTGTTTTGTTGTGGCGTTTTGTGATCATAGAACGGTTTTGAGTATAGCATGCAGTAGATACAGCTTCTGCCCATAAGTAATCTGGAAGTTTAGCATTGATTAACATTGTTCTTGCAGCTTCCAATAACGTTCGGTTTCGTCTTTCAACAACTCCGTTTTGTTCAGGTGTACGTGCAATAGATGTTTGATGTTGAATTCCCACTTTCTCATAAAATTCACGAAGGGTTTGGTTAACAAATTTAGTTCCTTTGTCAGTCCGAATTATCCTGACGGTGTTGCGGAGCTGAACCTGTATCTTTGTGAGAAAGGTGATGATCATTTGTGGAGCTTGGTCTTTGCTACAAAGAAAGTAGACCCAAGTCCATCGTGAGTAGTCATCAACAATTACTAAGATGTAGCGTTTTCCATTGATCGTTTGCACGCGCATCGGGCCACACAAATCCATGTGAAGAAGATGTAGCACATGCTGAGAGCTGTGTTCCACCTTTGAAGGAAAATGAGCACGAGTGCTTTTCCCTTGTTCACAGGCTGAGCAAAGGTGATCTTTTGAATACCGGAATCGTGGGAGTCCTTCAACTAGTTTGTGTCGAGCAAGGTTGGTGATGGTTTGAAAGTTTAGATGTGAGAGACGATGGTGCCATAGCCAAGATTTTGTTGATGTTGCCTTAGAAAGTAAGCAGATGGGAGAGGAAGCAACCATGTCTTGCATAGAGATAGTGTAGAGACTAGAATTACGCGAGCCAGACATAAGGTCATTTCCTTGTAGATCACGAATGAAACAAGTTTTCTCCCTGAAAGCAACCTCCAAATCTCCATCACAAAATTGACCTACTGAAAACAGATTGTGACCGAGGCCTTCCACATAGTAAACCCTGCTGATTTCGATGTTCCAATTGATATAATCTCCGTAGCCCATGATGGCTGCGAAGTGATCGTTCCCGAATCTGACAGTGCCAATGAACTTTGCAATAAAGTTTGATAACAGTTTAAGGTTGCCTGTCATGTGTCGGGAACATCCGCTATCAACAATCCAGAGAATGATCTGTATCACCTGCATTACACACAGACGACACAGATGGAATAGAAGTAGATGTGGAACCCGAAATGTTAGAGGGTTCCGAAGCAGGTATGTTAGACATACACACATTGATAATTTTAGGCATCCATTTAAATCCTAGTGTGTTATATATCCATTTCTGCCATCTATAACTACTCTTTGCTTTAGTCTTAGTGAAAGCACTAGGTGGTACTTCATTCTTAGGAGGTGAAGCGGGAGCTACTCTGATAGCAATGGTTGCCTTAGAATCTAAAGAAGGTGGTTTACCAAGCACAGACTTAGAGTGATTAGTGGGCCTAGAGGTATTCTGATTCTTAGGATTTCGTAATCGAGAGATTATAGCTTTAGCAACACATTTGTCATGACAATCAGAATTCATACTCTTTCGACAAATAACACAAGGTGCATCAGACTGAATATCAAACGTACTTAACGGTTTAGCATTCGTTACATCACTATTTGTATTACATTTGCCAGACGCAACATCTATAGTGGAAGCAACATGAGTTTTATTCAGAGTCCTAGGGTGTTCTTCTACTTTAGCATTCCTTATTGATCTTTTCTTAGGTCGCAACTTCCTATTCTTCGATTGAGTGCTCCTAGGCTGTGAAGTGCGGACGTTTGGAAAAGATGCAACTATTCCTGTTTCAGTAGAGGGAAACACATTAGCAACTTGTGATTTGGCAGTGGGAATTCTAGGTTCACGATTACTAAGTGTGACTGGTGCTAATCTCTTAATCACAGTAGGCGGAAGTTGTTCATACTTTCCTAACATTTCCCGTAACTTAGAGATAGTGTGAATCAGATCTTGATTTTCAGAACGAATATTTCCAGCAAAATTCATGACATCTCTAGTGTGAGCAAGATAGTGATCAAGTTCGTTTGATGCTTCAAGTTGAGTCTTTTTGAGTAAATCAAATATGACACCATATTCCTGTTTAACTTTTAAAAGTTCTTGTTCATATTTTGAGATTTGACTTTTCAAAGACATGTTTTGATCATCCAGTTGCTCAATTTTAGGATCAGAAGATTTTTTACTCAACTGAGCGATTTTCTTTTGAAAACTAAGTTGATGGTTGTGAATATCTTTTTCACACCAATGAAGACGACGTTTTGCATTGTAAATTTCAGTGAGTAATCATTTATTTTCAGCTTTTAAAGACTCGATCTGAAACACATTATCGGTGTTCTCAACAGTTACAACAGTTTCAACAATATCAGCAGAGATGTAATCAGATGCAAATGGCAAGGCATGAAGTAACACAACATTATGGATATCAGCACAGATAACATCTTCCAAGAGTCGATCAACATCTTTTCTCAAGAGTTTCTTTTTACGTTTAGTATTAGAAATAGATGTTTCTGTTTTCTCGAAAACGTTTTTCATTACCCCAAGTTCCTTATGAAAATCCTTTTCCCAGGCAATTGCACAACTTTTCAAGTTTTTAACATTAGGTAAAAGATTTTTCTGAAAAATGTCTCTTTGTTCTCGCGCCAGAGGCGATTGAAAATGTTCAACTTTGATTTCAGATCGATATTCTATCTCATGTTGTAAAATTTTGAGGTCAGCCATGAAAATGTCAAAATATCGAAGAATTTTTCGATTTTCAGGTTTTGAGTTTACTTCACTAATGGAAGGTAAAGGACCATAAGTTTGTGCAAATTCTGTTTTGGGATTAACATTAGAAGACTCAGGTGTTTTGATGATAACCCTTGGTGTGTTAGAAGAATCCGTTGGTGTGACGAAAGTGACCGCGTTTTTATAATTAAAAGGTTTGTTGTAAACAACGTTTTTTAATTTTGATCGACTCTCGTCTTCTGCATCTAATTCCTCTTGACGATGATATTCAACAACACTCATGACAGTATTATCAATTTTGTATTCTGCACTGGAAACTTCAGGAGTTGGTTTGAATGTTTTTAGTGAAAGCTTTGGTTTGTAATCAGCTAGATTTTTTCCATATCCTTTTGGATTGGGTTTTAATATAAACTTTTCAATAGCTGTTACTGATTCACCATGTTTGTAAACAATAGTTTTAAACTCTTTAAGTTTGTTTTGCAAGCCGATAATGTCTTCAAGAAGGTCATCTACCCGATTCGTTGAATGCTTTTTGTATGCGGAGAATTGTTTTTAACAATTTAACAACTCAGCCTTAGCTTTTTTATTTTCCAAGGTGAGAGCGTTAATTTGCTTTTTATGTTCATGTTTCAGTTGTTCTAATTCAGACAACAAAGCATTCTTCGAGGCAGCTAGATCACGCATCTGTCTCTCTAAATATTTTTCGTTTTGATGAGATTTTGCAAAAGCGGCTTCAAAACCTTTTTCACGGTTGTCTTGAGTTTTGAAAAAGTTGAGTTGCATTTGTAAACATTCAAAATCCTTGGTTAACAGTGCATTTTTACTTTTTAAGGACTGATTTAATGCAACACATGCAGCAATTTGGGATTGTTGGTCTTTAAGTAACAGAACAAGATCTGGATGGGGCAAAGGTTCATCTTGTTCAACGTGAGTCACAACATTATCATTATTTAGATCCTCAAGTATAACCACGGAGTCAATTTGATTATCAAGGGAAACCATAAGGTCTTCTGGATCGTCAAATGTAACTACGGGGTTTATTTGAAAATCGTCAGAATGAGATGTAGATGACTCATTTTGAACATTCTGAGCCGTGCCGGATTCAGATATTGATGGAGATATTAGTTCAGATATGATGATGGTTTGTTCGGGTACCTGAGACAAGCCATCAGTGTCATACACTGGGCCTGTTTCACTCATGTGTAACTCTTGCATATTAGCCATCAACATAACAGCTGCATTGGCCTGCAAGTCCTCCATATCATCATCCGAGTCTGCATCTGCCATAAAGCTATGTTCTTTGTCTGTGAGAGATCCACCAGCTTCATCCTTAAGAGCTAAAAGTAAAGCCTCTTTGAAATAAGCACTGCCCCTAGTCCTTGGCTTTGGGCATGCATTAGCCAGGTGTCCCTTCTCATTGCAGTTGTAGCATCTAAGACCATTTAACCGATTCTGAGCATTTCCCTGTTCCACCACTGGAGCTCTATTGTTATTCCTTCCCACAGCATTAAACCCTTGACCACCGCCCATCTGACGACCATAATCACGATTCTGAACTTCAACACGTCCATTGTTCACAACAGCTTGAGTCCGTGTGTTAGCTGAGGAGCGAATACGATTGTTGGATTTGTTGGTGTAACGGCCAAAAGCATTAGCAATCATCACAAATCCTTGTTGCAATGCTTCGAATGGATCGATTTCCTCAGTCGCTTCACTGACATATGCTTGAGCATTGTTGCTGTATGGAACCAATTGATTTTGTTGAGGTTGTTGCTGTGAAGGTATGTTTGAAGCAGTTTGTTGAGTTGTTGGTTGAGAGGGATAATTCTGTTGAGCATACAAGGCAAGTTGTTGATTATCCGGTTGTGACTGTTTAGCAATTTGAGCACGAAGAATCCTTTCCCGATCAACTTCCTTTTCATGAGGCTTCAAGTAATCGTACAACAATCCATAAGTAGAATGATGCATATTCTTCGCTTGACGGAGAAAAATGACATACTTCTCCCATTCAGGACCAAGACTACTCAGGAACTTAGTATTCACTGCAACTCTTGGCATGATGATGTTGTGTTTATCCAAATCATTGATGATGTCTGAAAATCGATGATGATAGGACTCTAGTGTCTCTCCAGGTTCAATCATGAAGTGTTCATAAGCCAAGTAAATTTTGGATTCCAAATTCTCCTGATTGAGTACAGATCCTTCCATAAGAAGACGAATATGATCCCACATTTTTTGTGCAGTCTTTTGAGCATCAACACTACGAAGAATTGGGTTTGGTAATCCTAAGAGGATGTATTCCATTGCAAGTTTATCAGCTTCATAGTGTAGAAGTTCTGTAGGATTTAAATCTGCAACAGTAGCAATGTTGGTTTGTTCATCTCTTGGTGGAACAGCAGTTGGATCTCCGGGTACGATGACAGTAGGCATCTCAAATGGACCTTCCAAGATAACCTTCTTTAAGAACTTTCCATGTGGCTTCTTTAGATCACAAAACCTAAAGAACCTTATCACCCATTGATCGTAGTTTCCTGGAGTGAGCATTGGAGGTCTATCAAGTGATCCAGCTTCATGAATTGATTGTTGGCTGCTTAAAGCTTCACACATCTTTGCAAACCAAGTGGGTTCCTTCATAGTGTTCCTTGATGGATGTTGATTGAAATCATTTATGTAGGTTTGAACTTGAAGGCTTGGTGGTGGTTGTACCATTTGTGGTTGTGGAATTGCACCAAGTTGTGGAGTATGTTGCTGATTAAATTGTTGTTGATAAATGGCTTGTTGTTGATTCCATTGTTGATGTTGTGGAGTTAATTGTTGTTGTTGTTGATGATTATAAGTGTGAGGGAAATAGTTAGAGTATGGTGGTTGAGACATGATGAAAAACTTGTGTGGTAAAAATGGATCTTTGTAGTCGAATGAACCTTTGTTGATGAAGTGTCCTTAGGCGTAGAAATGTCAAGAAACCAAGTAGTACTTATGCGTAAAAACACCAAAAGATACGCGTAACAAGAAGGAGTTACGCGTAGGATTTAGCTTACGCGTAAGTAGGATAAAAGCACTAAAGTTATGCGTAGGCAAAAGTTAGGCGTAGAAAGTTAGGCGTAGGATTACCTTATGCGTAGACCTAAGTTTACGCGTAAAGTGAATCTTATGCGTAGAATTTCTACGCGTAAGCTTATGCTTATGCGTAAGTTTAGGGTTTTTGCCCAAATGATCTTTTACACTTCACAGTGCAAAAGATATCCAAAGTCGACGTATGTTCAGACTTATCCAAGTAAGAAAACACGGAATAAACCAGGAAAATGAAGATCAAACCAAGGAAAAATCTTACGCGTAATTTTAGGGTTTTGATACGCGTAGAATTACTCGTAACTTTGATTTTGCCCAAATGTGTTTCTAAACCAGATTTTTGTTATGGAATAGCTTCAATAGTACCAAAAGAACACAAAAATGTGAATTTTGATGTACCAAAACTGCTAAACGGGTTACGCGTAGAACGACACCCACGAACAAAAACAGGCTTAAAAACGTAGATCCACGCATAAAGTTTGAAACTTTTTGCCAAAAACAAGTATTTTAACACCTCAAAACATTGAAAGTACAAGAATCTTGGATTAAAAAGTGTAAAAAACGAGTTTTTAAAAGAACCAAAGATGGCGTTATCTTTACGCGTAAGACCCAAAACCAAAAACTTCAAAAACAAAGTGTACACCCAACTATTTGGCGATTGATACCACTGTTAGGTCACTAGTTTTACAAACACAAGTTATAAAGAAAGAGATAAGGCGATTGAACAAGATCTAACACACACACAAACAATAATAAGAGGCGGTTATGCGTAGGTGAATGTGAAAGAGAATAACTTGAACAACCAACCCTCAAATGAGGGTTTACAAGAGTATTTATAGGAGGGAAGCTAGGGCAACACTCCTAGTTCCCATCCTTTCTTATGTGGGCTTGGGCCTAAGCTTATGGGCCTTCTACATAAGCTTGACCTTAAACAAACATAAAGGCCATAATAAAGCTACCTATTACATATGAAATATAAATACTTGAAATACTGTTTAGGAGTGATTCCAACAGACACATTTAGTCCTTCCACCATAACCATTTACAGACAAGACCCGTAACTCAGCAAAGACGTGAATGTTTGGAAAGGAACTTGACGACACTCCCCTTCGACTTTAGTAATAATAAAATTTTACAAATTTGGGTCCGAGGAGAGTGTGAAACAAAAAATGTATCCACCATTATCGAAGATACAGCCAATTAAATGGAACATGCAAGTACAAGGTTTTATGAGACTGAAAAATATTTACATTCTCCCCCTCAACACTTGTACGAGAAAATAATGAATGTTTTGATAAAACAAAGTGTTGACGGAAGAATTGTACTTGCAATGTTTGAGAAATTAAGATAGAAGAATATTTTTGAATTTTATCAGATTTTATATTTTTCTATTTTTGTTTTTGATAATTTTATTTACAAAAGAGGTTTTGGTGTTTTACTGGTTTTAAGATTGTGTTAAAAGCTCGTCCAGTTCCTCTGGAGTCAAACACCACATGCCAATCCGGTGGATCAAATCAGTAAACCTAGCAAGAGCTAAGGCTTTAGTGAGAAGATCCGCCAGTTGGTGTTCAGTACCCACAAAATATAATTCAACGGTACCCTTTTCCACATGCTCTTTGATGAAATGATATCTAATATCGATGTGCTTGGACTTCGAATGTTGAACGGTGTTACAAGAAATCGCAATAGCACTTCGGTTGTCACAGTACACCGAAATTCTGTCAAATATGTAACAATAGTCTTTGAGTTGTGTTCTCATCCAAATTACTTGAGCACAACACGCCGACATGGCTACATATTCTGCTTCGGTTGAGGACAGCGATGTACAATCCTGTTTCTTCGATTGCTATGACACCAATTTATCACCAAGGAATTGCAAACCACCTGAAGTACTTTTCTGAGAATCTAAACATCCTGCGTGATCAGCGTCTGAAAAAGCTATTAGTTCAAAACCAGAATCCTTCGGATACCAGATCCCCAAATTAATGGTTCCCTTGATGTATCGGAGGATTCTTTTAGCCTCAAAGAGGTGTGTCTCAGTTGGTCGCGACTGATAACGGGAGCAAAGATATACAACAAATACAATGTCAGGTCTATTGGTTGTTAGATACATGAGAGACCCAATAATACTTCGGTATTTGGTAGGGTCAACCAATTTCCCATGTAAATCAGCGTCCAATTTTTTGGTATGTGCCATTGGTGTGGCATAGGTATCACAGCTTTGCATTCCATGTTTGTTTAAAATTTCAAGAGCATATTTGGACTGACTTAGGAAAATACCACGGGGTGATTGATGAACTTGTAGTCCTAAGAAGAACGTAAGTTCACCCATCATGGACATTTTAAAATTTGTTTTCATAAGTTTTGAAAAAGCGTTTGAGTACTTTTTATGTGTTGACCCAAAAATGATGTCATCCACATAAATTTGAACGATTAAAATGTGTTCCCCGTGATATTGTATAAACAGTGTTGGGTCGACCGATCCTTTGACAAAATTGTGAGATAGGAGAAAGGATGACAACTCATCGTACCACGCCCGAGGGGCTTGTTTGAGACCGTAGAGAGCCTTGTTCAGTTTGTAGACGTGATTAGGGAAATCTGGATCAACAAATCCTTCTGGCTGACTAACATACACCATTTCCTTCAGTTTACCATTCAGAAAAGCAGTTTTGACATCCATCTGATAGACCGTGATGTTCATGTGAGCCGCGAATTCCAGAAAAATCCTTACAGCATCAAGTCTAGCAACCGGTACGAATGATTCCTCGAAGTCAATCCCCTCTTCTTGTCTATAACCCTTAGCCACCAGACGTGACTTATTTCTAATAACCGTACCTTCAGCATCCATCTTGTTTTTCCAAATCCATTTTAGATCAATAACATAGACCTTTGTTAGTTTTGCAACCAATTCCCATACTTCAAGACGTTTAAACTGATTAAGTTCTTCTTGCATGGATTCAATCCATTTGTCATAAGTCATTGCTTCTTTAATGTTTTTGGGTTCAGATTGGCAAACGGTAAGTGCATAAATGCAATGTTCACCATCAGTCTGAAGGCGTTGTCTAGTTACGACTGGTTGGTTCGGGTTTCCAATAATGTTCACAAGAGGATGGTCTTTAGTCCAACGATGTGTGGAGGGTTGATGTTGATATACATTATGCAGATTAGGTGGATTCAAATGGCTTTTCGATGATTCAGCAACATCAGAAGTTGTAGTTTCATTAGCAAAAGGATTGAAGAACGAATTTGGATCATAATTTGCGGGTGTAGGTACATCATGATTCGAAAGATCAATAGTTGGTTCAGTGTCATTGGATGCGGTTTGTTCGGCTGTTGTTGTAGAATCAATTGGAGGTGCTTCTTCAACAGTATTACTTGTTGCAGGTGTATCAAGGATAGGATTTGTATCAGGTTGAGCAGCGGAAACAATTGATACATCTGGAGCACGTTGATCAATGTCATCACTAAACAGAGGAGCAAATAGCTGTTCCATTTGACGACGAGTAAGCTGTAGGCTTGGTTCAGCTGATGATGGGGTTTGGGGGAAGTTTAGACGGTTATGTCCGGGTTCCAATCTGTTTTGCTCAGAAGCCATTTGACGACGAGTGTAGCATGCAGTTGACACGGCTTTAGCCCACAAGTAATCTGGAAGTTTTGCATTTATCAACATCGTTCTTGCAGCTTCCACTAACGTGCGGTTTCGTCTTTCAACAACTCCGTTTTGTTCTTGTGTCCGTGCAATTGATGTTTGATGCTCAATTCCTACTTTCTCATAATATTCACAAATTCAGTTCCTCTATCTGTTCTGATTTGTCTGACTGTGTTCCGGAGCTGAACTTGAATTTTTGTGAGAAAGGTGATAATCATCTGTGGAGCTTGATCTTTACTTCGAAGAAAATAAACCCAAGTCCATCTTGAGTAGTCATCGACAATTACAAGAATGTAGCATTTACCATTAATCGTCTGCACACGCATCGGGCCACACAAATCCATCTGAAGAAGATGAAGCACATACTGGGAGCTGTGTTCCACCTTTGAAGGAAAGTGAGAACGAGTGCTTTTCCCTTGTTCACAAGCTGAGCATAGATGATCTTTAGAATACCGAAATCTTGGGAGACCTTCAACAAGTTTGTAACGTGCAAGATTGGTTATGGTTTGAAAGTTTAAGTGTGAAAGTCGACGATGCCATAGCCAAGATTTTGTAGATGTTGCCTTAGAAAGTAGACAGATGAGAGATGAAGCAATCATGTCTTGCATTGATATTGTGTAAAGGCTTGATGTTCGGTTTTCAGACATAAGATCGTTTCCTTGTAGATCACGAATGAAACAAGTTTTCTCCCTAAAAGCAACTTCCAAATCTCCATCACAAAATTGACCAACTGAAAAGAGATTGTGACTGAGACCTTCCACATAATAAACTCTGCTAATTTCGATGTTCCCATTGATGTAATCTCCGTATCCCATGATAGCTGCGAAGTGATCATTCCCGAACCTGACAGTGCCAATGAACTTTGAGACAAAGTTTGATAACAGTTTGAGATTGCCTGTCATGTGCCGGGAACATCCACTATCAACAATCCAGAGGATGATCTGTATCACCTGCATTACACACAGACGACACGGGTGGAATAGAAGTATAGGTGGAACCTGAAGAGTTAGAGGGTTCCGTTACAGTTACAGTTGAAACACACATGTTAATGATTTTAGGAATCCATTTAAATCCTGGTATGTTTTGTAACCATCTCTGCCAAGTCCAACTATTCTTTGCTTTGGAATTAGTGAATGCAATGGGTGATAATTTATTCCTAGGAGATGAAGTGGGTTCTATGGGTACATCAATGATCGTAGCAGAAACACTAGTGGGCGGTTTACCTAGCACAGACTTAGAAGCATTAGTGGGCCTAGAGGTATTCCGTTTTCTATTGTTTCGCTTACGAGATAAGATAGCATTAGTAAGATATTTATCATGACAAACAAAAAACATGCTTTTACGACAACCAACACAAGATGCTTCAAACATAACATTCAAAGTACTTAAAGGTTCAGCATTCGTTACATCACTTTTGCTATTACATTTGTCTAACACAACGTCTAAAGTGGGTGCAACTTGAGTTTTATTCAAAGTCCTAAGGTGTTCTTCTACTTCAGAGGTCTTTATTGTTCTTCTCTTACGTTGCAACTTCCTATTCTTCCTGGTTTTGCTCTTAAGCTGTGAAGTGCTAACGTTGGGAAAAGAGGCAACTATTCTTGTTTCAGTGGAAGGAAGCACATTAGTATCTTGTGGATTGTCATTAGGCGTTCTAGAGTCAATTTTAAACATTCCTGGGGCAAGTATACTTGTGTTACTAATCTTATCTTGCTTAAGTGTTACCAACTCCGCTTTTAAGTCATAGATAGTGTGTAACAAATCTTGATTTTCAGAGCGAGTGTTTCCATTATTTCGTAAAACTTCTTTGGTATATGCAAGATGATCATCAGCATCTTTTGACGCTTTAGCACGAGTCTTTTTGAGCAAATCAAATATGACACCATATTCTGTTTTGACGTTGGCAATTTCTTGTTCATATTTTGAAATTTGACATTTTAAAGACACGTTTTCATCATCCAGTTGTTCTATTTTTTATCAAAAGATTTTGAACGCAACTCGTTGATTTTGTTTTGCAAAGCAAGTTCTCGATTTTGACAATCTTTTTGACACCATTGAAGACGACGTTTTGCATTCGAAAGCTCATTTAACAATCGCTCATTTTCAATTTTGAAAGATTCGATTTGTGACACATTATCGGTATTCTCAACGTTATCAACAGAATCAACAGCGATATAATCAAATGCATATGCAACAGAATGTAATAACACAACATTTATGGTATCAGCACAGATAACATCTTCCAAGAGTCGATCAACATGATTTCTCAACATTTTCTTTTTACGTTTAGTATTTGAAATCGATGTTTCAGTTTTCTCGAAAACTGTTTTCATAAGCCCAATCTCCTTCTGAAGTTCCCGTTCCCAATATATTGCACACATTTTTAAATTTCGTACATATGGTAAAAGCCCTTTCTGAAAAATATCCCTTTGTTGTCGCGCAAATGACGATTGAAAATGTCCAGCTTTTATTTCAGAATTAACTTCAATTGCATGTTCCAAAAGTTTGATGTCAGACATAAAAGTGTCAAAATATTTTAGAACTTGACATCGTTCAGCTAATGGTTTTATTTCACTAAAAGAAGGTAAAGGACCATTAATTTGTGCAACATTGGAGTAGGGACCATCATGAGAGGAGGACTCAGGATTAGGTGTGATAACCCAATGTGTGTTAGAAGTATCCTGTTGTGTGACGAAAGTTATGGCTTTGGAATAGTTAAATGGTTTGTTATAAACAACATTTTTCATTTTTAACCGACTCTCGTCTTTTGCATCTAATTCCTCAATACGATTATATTCAACAACACTCATAATTGAGTCATCAATTCTATGTTCTGCACTGTAAACTTGAGGATTTGGTTTGAATGCTCTATGTGAAAAACTTGGTTGGTAATCAGCAAGAATTGGTCCATATCCATCTGGATTTGGTTTAAAAGAAAACTTTTGAATTGTTGTGATTGACTCACCATGTTTATAAACAACATTTCGAAAATCTTTGATTTTGTGTTGTAAGTCGACAATTACCTCAAGATAGTCATCTATTTGTTTCCTCGAATGCTTTTTGTGCTCACAAAACTATTTTTGACAAGTTAACAACTCAGACTTGGCTTTTTGAGTTTCCGAAGTGAGAGCGTTAAGTTGTTGTTTATGATCGTATTTTAATTGTTCTATTTGAGAAAGCAATGCATTCTTGGAGGCAACTAGATCACATATCTGTTTTTCCAAAGATGTTTCATTTTGGTATGATTTTGCAAAAGCGACTTCAAAACCTTTTTCACGTTTCTCTTTAGTTTCAAAAATGTTGAGTTGGAACTTATAGCATTCATTATCCTTAGTCAACAGTGCAATTTTATCTTTCAGTTTCTTATTGATGTCATTGCACTTTTCCAATTGAGATTGGGTGGTCTGAATTAAGTTGGTCATGAGCTCAAGATCTGGATTAGACAAAGGTTCATCTTGTTCAACTTGAGTCTCAACATGATCATTATTTAGATCCTTAAATATAACCACGGAGTCAACTTGATTATCAATATTAACCATAATTATCGTCGGAATGATATGTAGAAGATTCATGTTGAACACTCTGAGCCTCGTCGGATGCAGATGTTGGCGGAGATATCAGATCATTAATGAGAATATTTTGATCCGGTACCTGAGACAAGCCATCAGTGTCATACAATGGGCCTGTGTCACTCATGTGGAGCTCTTGCATGTTTGCCATTAACATCGCAGCTGCATTAGCTTGCAAGTCCTCCATGTCATCATTAGAATCTGCATTAGCCATGAAGCTATGTTCCTTTTTGGTAACTGTTCCACCAGCTTCATCCTTGAGAGCCAAGAGTAAAGCCTCTTTGTGATAAGCGCTGCCTCTTGTTCTCGGCTTTGGACATGCATTATCCATATGACCCTTTTCATTGCAGTTATAGCATCGGATACCATTTATCCCAGTCTGAGCATTTCCCTGATCAACCACTTGAACCCGTTGTTGTAGAGCACCCATGTTATCCCTTCCGTTAACATTAAACCCTTGACCACTATTCATCTGACGACCATTTCCACGATTCTGAACCTCAACCCTTCCATTGTTAACAACAGCTTGATTTCTTGTATTTGATGAGGTGCGAATGCGGTTGTTGGATTTGTTAGCAAATCGTCCGAAGGCTCTTGCAATCATTACAAATCCTTGATTCAATGCATCGAAGGCTTCTGCATCCTCATTTGATTCACTGTAGAGTGCTTGATCATTGTTGTTGTTGTATGGAACCAATTGAGTTTCTTGTGATTGTTGTTGTGATGGATCATATGGTGTAATCTGAGCAAGAGTTTGGAAATTGAGGATAACATGCTTGAGTATACAAAGCAAGAGTTTGATTATCCGGGAGTGAAGGCGAAGCAGGGACTCCACGGATGATTCTTTCTTTGTCTACTTCCTTTTGGTGGTGCTTCAAATAGTCATACAACAATCCGTATGTAGCTTGATGAAGATTCTTCGCTTGACGGATGAATATAACTTACTTCTCCCAATCAGGACCAAGACAACTCAGGAACTTTGTGTTGATTGCAATCCTTGGCATAATGATATTATGTTTATCCAAGTCATTGACCATGTCTGAAAACCGATGATGATATGAGTCTAATGTCTCCCCTGGTTCAATCATGAAGTGTTCATATGCTAAGTAGATTTTGGATTCCATGTCCTCTTGATTGAGTTATGTGCCTTCCATTAAAAGATGAATGTGCTCCCACATTGCTTTAGCAGTCTTCTGAGCATCAACACTACGAAGTATCGGATTGGGTAATCCCAAAAGGATATATTGCATTGCAAGTTCATCGGCTTCTAAGTGAAGAAGTTGGTCATTAGTAAGTTGATCAAGACCGACAACGTTGGTAACATCATCTCTTGGTGGATTAGCATTCGGATCTCCGGGTACAGTGATAGTAGGCATCTGAAAAGGACCTTCAAGGGTGACCTTCTTCAAAAAATTACCATGTGGCTTCTTGAGATCACAAAACCTAAAGAACCTTATCACCCATTGATCGTAGTTTCCGGGAGTGAGCATTGGAGGTCTATCAAGGGATCCAGCTTCATGAATGGATTGTTGGCTACTTAAAGCTTCACACATCTTTGCAAACCAAGAAAGTTCTTTTTGCGTTGTAACATTCATAGCATACTTAGCCGGATATTGATATTGGAAGTAGTTACTGTTAGGTCACTAGTTTTACAACACAAGCATCAAGAGAAGAGATGAAGGCGGATGAACAAGCTAAACACACATACACGCATAAACAATGATACGGTTAAGAATAAGAGTGAATGAGAGAATAACTTGAACAACCAACCCTCAAATGAGGGTTTACAATAGTTTATATAGGCAAGGAGCTAGGGCAACACTCCCTCTCCTTCCCTATTCCTTATTGGGCTTGGGCCTCAGCTTATGGGCCTTCTACATAAGCTGGACCTTAAACAAACATAAAGGCCATAATAAAGCTACCTATTACATATGAAATATAAATACTTGAAATACTGTTTAGGAGTGATTCCAACAATCTCCCCCTCAAGTATATATGAATAACGGTGAAGGCGTTGATGTAATAGTAGCTGTGACGTCTTCTGACATTCTTCTTTCTTGTGAGAGGAATTGCCTTGGTTCGAACAATCTCTCCAGTGTAGAGAGATAGTTATCTTTGTGCGGTTTTGCTTTGACGTCATCATTAACTTTGTTCTTTGATTTATTGTTCTTTGTGGTGAAGGTGATAGTATGTTGTTGTCTGCATCAGTCTGCCTCAGGTCTGCTTCGCTGCTCCAGTGTCTCCACGTCATTCTTCAACATGCTCACACGCTCTTTGACGGTGAAAATCAAAACTGATGAAGTTCTTTAAGTCTTTAACTTTGTAGATTCTTTGGTTTGACGAAGACTTACTAAGAAGTAGTTTAGTTTCTTAGATGTTTCAATTTCTGAATTTCTTGAAG
>BPTQ01000006.1:199034431-199048011 GCA_019973895.1 Chrysanthemum seticuspe | reverse complement strand
CACTCCTAAATGCCCACACAAATGAATAAAGTGGAAGAAAGAAAGATGGGAAGACGCTTCTACTGAATAAACCCGCAAATAACTCTCACTATTTCTGAACCGATAAATTAATGCCGACACTAAGAAAGAGCCAAATGGGTGTTGCATTGATAGTGAAGCCACAGAGTGAGTCAACTCTTACAGTTCTCCAAAACATGGAACCCATGTGGCAAAGAAAAAAGTGCTCCTAATCACGTTCAAATTCATTGTTTAGACCCCTTAAAGTGAAGTACTAGTTCAAACCATATAGTCTAAATGAAGTGGTACATCAGTGACGTTGTCGGCAGTCTTATACACCTTCTACACAAATGGTTTCACAAATAACCTACCAACTACTATAACAACTACAACCTCATACTTAGCGACTACTTGGCGACGTACAAGGGGATTTTGGCTATAAGTGACTTTGGTTTCAGCAATAATGTGTAAGTTCGACTGTAACAAATGCCAAAACAGAACTAAAACATTTTAGGGCGCTTTCTTGGATAAAGAGCCGAATTTAGTAACTGAACATTTTAGGGCACTGTTACCTTTGTAGGACCACAATCATTTCACGTAAAGGCCTAGATAGAATGCCAAGTAAGAACCAAAACATTTTAGGGCGCTTTCTTTGATAAAGAGCCAAATTTGGTATCTCAACATTTTAGGGCATTACTACCTTGGTAGAACCTCTTCTCTTTCACATTTAGACCTAGAATGAACTACAACCACGATGCCAAAGACGAAGCTTCTTCCCTATTTTCCCACATAAAGTACTTAACCTACACACAAACCTATAAGCAGTACCGTCAAACCGACTTTGGTTTCAGTGAATATCGGTTTTAGGGGAACATGCAGCGGTTCATCAGCGATTCATACTCCAACATCAACAATATCATCAACCATCCAATAAACACTTTGGTAAACACATCTTCCACATATTCTGACGGCTGTTGCAGTGACTACATGGTGAAGTAAATCTGATATACCAAACTTGATCATGAAGTGAAATTCCCCAGATTTGTTACTTAAACTTGCACTAATCCTCGTGAAAAAAGAAACGGTGTACCCAAGGTACAAAACCTCTTGACATTCTCAACTGAGTGAGACACCGAAGTGATAGTTACGTTGTGGGTAAACCGAGAAAGAATCACAGCCGTAATTAAATAGCCAAGTCTTTATCACTCTCAATAAACGCCCAAATAAGTCATCTTCGCAGAAGGGTAGAAAGAAAGAAGGTGAAATAAGTAAACACACCCGTAAATCCTCACTTCAATTCCAGATAAGAAATATCGTCCAAATAACCCCATAGTCAACTTTGTTCAAATAACAATTCAAGCCGTGGAATAATGTCCTTTGTGAAGATGTATAAACCAAAGTGCCAGCTCGCGCAACACAATAAATCATATCATCAACTCTTATCATCATACCAAATCTCACGATCATCAAATTACTTTAACACGTCTCATAAAATCCAAACCTCATAAGATCTAAATCTTGAGAAGCCCTTCCGACCCAGTCATGCATGCGGCCCAAACATGGTTACGTGTAATAGTCGAGGCCCGGTCCATGAGAATCTATCCATTCATCCAAGTAACATATTACTTGGTTCAAAATAAATTGCAAAATTCACATCCATGGTTCATACGTTTCTTGGGCAATTAACGTCCATATGAAGAAGTCACTAACTCCTTCCAGTCCATCATTATCTTCGGTCTTTGTCAAATAATCAAATCTCACAAACCCGATACAAACACTAGATCCAAGCCCACCATTACTTTTATGTTACAGGATCATACTTAATAGAACGTGTACAAGGTCCAAGTATCAATATTGACGAACAGAAAACGATTTGCCTAGCCAAAGTGTCAAACGATCAGTGCATATCCATTAGTGTCCACGTTCAAGCCTACTCCAAATCTGTTTAAACAAGCCCATACATCCTTAGGCCCATCAACCTTCGTCCATTGAGGCCCGTGAAACGTGATCCAAGAACAAGTGCTGCCCTAATTACATGGAGTATAAAACACTCACTTTCTCACACAAAACTCGTTAACAAAACACTGATATATCTCAACCTCTACGCAGTAAACTCACATACCCTTAATAATCTCAAACAAACCCTAACATCATTGTTCTAATTCCTCCGCCCCCCTTTTTGACTAATCTCTCAACGATACAAAGTCCAGAATAAAAATCCATCCATACAAATTAGCCTTTATCTGCCTCCATCACAACATCTCACCCAAATTATTCTCACTTAAGCCAAACGCAGTCAATCACTAAGCCAAGCGTAACATCTTTGTTAATCAAGATGACCTCACCACAGGGATGGTTTGAGAGTCAACTTTGATTCGCCACATGGTTGGATTGGAGTTATGATTCGAAATCAGGAACTTGGTTAAGCACAAAGGTAGGTTTAATTATGCATATGGTTTAAGTAGCATTAATAACGAACAAATGAACAAGATATAACACGTTTTGTTATCATCTTTTCATTTTAGTTTCGGATAGTGAATGAAGCGAGTCTTCAATAAGTAGGATCTGTGATGATTTCATAAATTGTGGTTATGGACCCTTGTCTTGATAAACCTTTTGAGTTTCACGACTTATGAGAAACTGAGATTCATTTAACACTTAAATCGAAATGGTTGCTGAGTTTTTGAACGAACCAAAGATTAAGAGATTAACACTATTGTTATTCGTCTTACTTTATGTTCGAAGAGAGATTGAGGCCATGCTTCATAGAATGATCGGTGAGGATATGAGTTTCATTCGAGTACTAGACCTAGAAAGAGTCTTGATGTTGCATTGAAAGCCTCGAATGAAACCAACATCTGAGATCTTGTTTGATTAGTAGTTGAGATTAATTGTTGTTGACCGTTGATGTTGATTGCTTCTTCATCTCGCTATTCAGTCAGTCCATGTTTGGTTTTGCAGAGTCAAAATATTTTAGTAGTATGGTCAAAACTCACACCCAAGTCGCATCTTTACACAACAAGCATCTTAAGCAACTCGCTTTGTCTAAAAAGACAACTCGCATTCAATAATGCGAGTTCACAACTCGCTTCATATTTCTGTAAACTCAACTTGCATTAGATACATTGTATATGGACAGATTTAGCAACTCGCATAGCATATACACTGAATCTGGACACGATGGCAACTCGCATATGGCAAGTCGCATAGTACAATTTAACAACTCGCATCCATTCATGCAGCATGACAACTCGCTTTTGACATTAAATCAATAGCAACTCGCTCAATAGCAAAGTGCAACTCGCTCAAAAGCAAGTCAACATAACCTGACCAACTCGCATGTAAGAATAAGGCAACTCGCATAGCATTATCAGGTTACCAACTCGCAACATGAATTCATACATTGAATCAGGACATGTGGCAGTCAAAACTGTCAACTTGCATAACAGAATTAGTTAACTCGCATTCAAGAGCATGCACCAACTCGCTTTGAAGAAAAGCATTCGCTTAGAAGTAGAAATGTGACAAACTGCATATTAGTATACCACAAACTCATCAAAAGCAGCTTCACAAACATCATAACAGCAGCAGCAGTGCAAACATCACCAACAGTGTGTAACTAACTCAACCAATTTGACCATTTTTAGTGTAAAGTATTCAAATGAAACAGTTAACTTGCTCAAGATGATAATACGCACAAAACCAGTTACACCACATTCGACATATGCATAAAACACAAACACCACCGCATCAACCAAACATCAAAACAAGTATCCAAGCACCATTTGAATCAAACCACATACAACAAAAACCACATAAACCGCATAACATGAACCAAATAAAAACCATTCGAATGAGACCCAAATCAACACAAACAACATAACCTAGGCTCTGATGCCAATTGTAGGATCGTGAATATTATGTTGTTTGATTATTCGGGTGGTCTAGGACAATGATTAAACAAGAAAGCCATTAGAGAGATGAAGAGAGTTGAGAGGAGGTTCCTTGAAGAGAGTTGCTTTAGAAAAGTGAAAGGTTTATTCAAAGAAGCCACACCCCTTCCATGGATGGAAGGAGTATTTATACTTACAAACAATACGTCCTCCTATCGGACTGTGGATCAGGCATACAGTGGATAAAGACCCGTCCTTCCTCCACGGTATTGCACTAAACTAAACTACGCTAATAACTAACTAATAAACTAACAAATAACGTAACTAATGGTATGTCTACGAGCTAACTTATGCTAGATAATATTTGGGGTGACCGACACTTCACTATGGAATTTTCTAATTCCTAACAATTAGCCAAAAGAACCAACATATCGAAAGACATAATGTTAGTCAACAAAAGGTATTTTTATTGTCTAAGTATTGAATATACAGTGTCAAAGATTGTTACAAGTCCAAAGTCACTTGTTTGTGAATAGTCCAATGTCGTCGTGATAAGTTTCGTGAGTTAGTTAACTTTAAGTTTTAAAGTTCATGTTAGCACTTATTTAACACAACATATTAAATGAGTAAGTTTATTAGTGACATTATTGGTTTCGTGACATTATGATTCATTTATTTACAAGTTTGAACGCGTAACAATTCATAACGAAGGTTTGATCAAGGCTTATGCGTAGGAATAGTAGCTTATGCGTAAACAGGAGAAGTATACGCGTAGACGCAAGCTTATGCGTAGGATCCTTACTTACGCGTAAGAAATATTACGCGTTGGAAAAAGGGGACCTTATGCGTAGGCATATAAAAATCTTACGCGTAAGGCTTACTCGTAAGAGTAGACCCTATGCGTAGAGTCACTATTTACGCATATCTTTCACAGGATACGCGTAGTCCCATTGTAGAACCTTACGCGTAATAGTTACGCGTAAGATTACTCTTACGCATAACTTTCTACGCGTAAGGTGATCCTTATGCGTAGAGTTACAAAGACCTTGATTCTGAGTTTTATGTGTCGCAAGCCTGAAATAAAGTCATCATATCATCAATCTTAACACATATATTCATTCTAAGACAGATCATGGTATGAAACTCATTTTTACAGTTTACGCGTAGAAAGTCATACGCGTAAGTCAAAACCCTAAAGTTTATGAATTACGCATATGATTTCTAGCCACAGGAAATGCACCAAACGTTTTCTGTTAAGTCTTAGATGTTTTGAGAGTGTAATAACCAAGTTTTAACACCCAATTTGTGGTGAATCAAAAGTACCCAAATCTCAAGAACATTAAACCCTAATTTCTAATTCACAATCAATTAGTGTTTCTGGGTTGTTATAGAGCTTAGATAACATTAATTCATCATGATAACAACATCACACAACAATCTTTTTGACCAAAAACATTCACATTTGAAAATACCCAAAACCACGAGTAAACCCTAATTTTCAAAAATCACTCAATTCGTGAATCTGGGTTCGTTTTGAGGATAGAAAAGGTATCATTGATGTTATGAAAGCATTTTGACACTATATTTTTAATCACAAACACCCATTCTTGATTAGGTGTTCATACGCTTATGCGTAGAGCACCAAATCAATCATATGCAAAAATTTGACCGTTGGATTCGTGTAAAAATCAAAACCAATGTTTGTAAACACGTTAAGATCATGAAACAACTTACAAATTGATGATCAGAAACACAGATTTGAAGAACGAATTTTGTGCGTAGGATTTGTTTGGTTAAGAGTAATAAATGTGAAGTGAAATGTTAGGTGGGGTGTTTTTATTAAAATGACTTTAACCTTTTGGCAGTTTTGGTCTCTCCACCTTTTCCATTTTCATTCAAAGCCTTTTAACTTCCATTTTGGTTACCAAACAAAAGATTTTAGGAACTAACTTTGACGACACTCCCCCTCGACTTAAGAAAATGATGAAAGGTTATAAATTTTAGTCTGAGGAGTGTTAATGAACCAGAAAATTTACCACCATTGATAAAAGAAACAACCGGGATAGGATAACATGCAAGTACACAGATATTTTGAAACAGTTAAGTATTTATTTCTCCCCCTCAACACTTGATCGTAAAAATACTGAATTTTGAAAGATTTGAGTGTTGACGGAAGATATGTACTTGACATGTTTAAAGAAAAATAGATAGAAGAATATTTTTGTTGTTTTATCATGTTTTATATTTTTGTATTTTGTTTTTGAAAACATTATTTACAAAAGAGATTTTGGTGTTTGACAGGTTTTTAAGACTGTTTTAAGAGGTCATCCAATTCCTCTTGAGTCAAACACCTCATACCAATCCGGTGGACCAACTCATTAAACCTAGCGGGAGGCAAGGCTTTGGTGAGTAGATCTGCCAATTGGTATTCTGTACCCACGAAGTATAATTCAACTGTACCCTGTTCCGCGTGGTCCTTGATGAAATGATAGCGAAGATCGATGTGCTTTGATTTTGAATGTTGAACTGAGTTGCACGAGATCGCAATGGCACTCCGATTGTCGCAGTACATCGGGATTCTGTCAAATACGTAACCATAGTCTTTGAGTTGTGTTCTCATCCAGATGACTTGAGCACAACACGCGGACATGGCTACATATTCTGCTTCGATTGAAGACAACGATGTATAATCCTGCTTCTTTGATTGCCAAGACACCAGTTTATCACCAAGAAATTTCTCCACATGCTCATACCAAAAACACATGAAAGTTCTCATCATAATCAAAGGCTACTCAAAGTTAAAGATGATTCTTCGTCAATGTCAAAGAATCTACAAAGTTTAAAGACTAGAGAACCACATCATTGGTAACCAAAAGACAAATAGAAGTGTGAGCATGGTGGAGAAAGACGTGGAGACACCTAACCAACGAAGTTGACAACGGCAGACAACCACATTATCTGATCACAAAGCATGAAGGAACAATGAAACAAGACTATTCTATATCTACACGCAAAGTTCAAGCTCAAGGAAAGTAAAGATCTTATCAAGTGGAGCATCTTTTGAATGACCACCCCTTAGGGGGAGATTGTTAGCCTTAATAGTTTTTATTAGAAGTGATGGTCATTCACGTTTAGGAACTTTGTAACGTGTGTTAGATATCATGATAGAATAGTCAACGGGCTCGTGGATTGGGCTAAGCTAATTGGTTAGAAGTTAAGTTAAGCTAGCCTTATATCAATCCATGTCCAATCCAATCCAAACGAGCCCATGCCAAGCCCATTAGGGCATCTTCTACTTGTACTATATAAACCCCTCAAAGTCTCATTTGAGGGGTGTGCTTGAGTGTGTTTTGTGTGTGTTTTTCATATGAATATTGTTTTCATCTTCTTTCCTTTATCTCTCTAAATACATACACGATCTATCATTCAAGTCACCACGTTCTTATTCTTTCTTCTTTACGCATATCATCAGTTTGTGTTTAACGTGATATACGTGTTGGGTTTGTGATAAGGTTGATATATATAAGGTCCTACAATTGGTATCAATCTCCTAACAATGGTTTAGGAGTGTTTGTGTTTGTTTGTGTTGATACGCGTAAGCTCTCAGTATCAAAAGTGGTCACGCATAAAGCTTTAATTTTTGCACTTAAAAATTCAAGATTCTTGTACTTTAAGGTTTATTTGGTGCTAAAGTTTCAGTTTTTTGCAAAAAGTTTGAAGCTTTATGTGTTTTAAATCATTTTTAAGCTCGTTTTTGGTTCGTTGGTCATTTCTACTCGTAAGCTTTCTAAGCACTTTGGGTGAAAAAGGTCAACATTTTTGTGTTATTCGAGTGTTTTTAAGGATATCTGTGCAAGAGAAATCATTTGAATCATTGAAATTTTTTTACGCGTAGGTCAAAACCCTAGTTTTACGCGTAAGAAAGTCAAACTACGCATAAGCTTTTGGTGCAGATTCTTCGAGCTTCAACGATTACTCAGTGCTTCCCTCATTTGGATAAGTTTGTGGAACACTTCGACTTTGGATATCCCTTACACTGTGATAGTGTAAAGGATTTTTGGGCAAAACCCTAATCTTACGCATAAGCTTAGACTTACGCGTAGAATACTTTACGCATAAGCATTTGTCTTACGCATAAGCTAAATCTTTCGCATAAGTTTTTCTATGCCTAACTTTAAACTTACGCATAAGCATTTCCTACGCCTAAGGAATCCTACACCTAAGCCATCCTACTCGTAACCATATCCTACTCGTAACTTCTGTTGTCTACGCCTAAGCTCTTTCTACGCATAAAGGTTTTTTTTTTTTTTTTTTTTTTTTTTTTTTTTTTTCAAAAAATTCAAATTTTTTGGCGGGAAAACTTGAGTAAAATTTAAATTTTTGAGGAGTCTAAACGTTCAATTTTTACGCGAAATTCAAATTTTGGTATAACTTGGAAAATTTTGGTCAAAAATTCAAATTTTTGGGCCTAAATTCAAATTTTTTCGGTCAAATTTGGCGTCAAAATTGTCATAACTCTAAATTTTTCATACGACCTTAGAATTGATTTTTATAGTGAATTTCAAATTTTGGGAGAAAATTTTTTACGACCAAGGTTACGAGTACGACTTTCAGAAAAACTTCAAACGACAATATATTTTCAAACACAACTCCTTTATTGTTGAATCGATCCTACATCAACTTTATCATACATACCTTCCTCAATGGAAACTTTGGCAGATCTTCTCAAAACTGCTTTCTTTGATTCATTCTTCAATGACCTAAACATTAGTCCAACTACACCAAATAACAACACCAATGGATTTCATCGTATAATCCGCAGTTTGCTCAACCAAGTATGCATATGGGTCAAGGAGGACAAATGGTTGATGTTATTGGGAATCAGAATGGATTTGCTACGGGTATACAAATGGGGAATCAGATGCAATATGCAGGACAGTTTGATGGACATCAAGGGGGTCAGATTGTGAATCAGAATATGGGATATCAAAATGGGAATAAATGTTTTATGACTTCGGTTCAGCAAGCTACCTCTAACAATCACAACAAAGATTCAGGGTATTTTGATCCAGAATGCAGTGTCAAACGACTGACGAAGCTTGAAAGGATCCAGTACATGTTGATGTTAGCACAAAAAGAAGAATCGAGAATTGAATTGACTGATACAGAATACGAATTCATGAATCCAAGACGGGCACATAAAGCAATCAATACTGCAAACTCCAGTCATACAATCAATCAGCAGGACTCAACATCAATCGGTACTTTTGATACACCTCTAGTCTATGACACAGATTCACTCAATGAGGTACCAAATTATAGTAATGTTGCTAATCAGTTTACTCATTATGAACAACATTCTGTGACATCAGCACCTACGTATGATACATACCTGGACAATCCGAGTTGTAGCAATACGAACTCTGAAACTCCAGATGTGGATCCTAATGGCGGCTGTGTGGCACAAAATACTGAGACTGATGAGGAAACCCGTGCTTATTTTGAATCATTAATCAATAATTGTGGTATTGAGATTGAGAAAGTGAGTAAGGTCAATCGCGCGGTTAAGGCCGCGAATCAGAAATTGACCGCTGAGCTTGAGAGTTACAAAGAGAATGCAAGAGCCTATGAATTTCATACAAACAAAATATCAGAATTAGAAATTGGTTATCGAGATTCTGTTTTAAGAGAAAAACAATTGCAAATCAAGTACGATACACTTGATGTGAATCTGAACTTGAAAATAAAATCTTTAAACAAGGAAATTTCTGAACTAAATGACCAACTTTCTAAACAAAAAACACTGTTCTCTGGTCTTGAAAAAGAGAAGAAACAGTTGATTGCTGATTTTTCAAAACGAGAAGATTCTCTTCTTGATGAGATTCTGGATAAAAATGAAACTATAAAAAATTGGATAATTTACTTCTTACAACGGGTCATTCCGCTAAAACAAACAAGATGCTTTCTAATCAAGTAAATCCGATTTTTCATACGAAACATAAAATGGCTCTTGGTAACTCACCTCCTTGTTTCCTCAAGAAAGCTCAGAAATCACAGAATGTTTTGATCAATGGACAAGCGTTGCATGAACCCTTCATTGTTCATGATTCTCTTGAAACATTAGCACTATCTGATGAGAGTAGATCAAAAATGAAACAAAAGAATCCGGATCTTAAACCAATTGATTATAACAAATGGAACAAAATTAATGGAATCACTTTTGTTAATCAAAAAGAAAAGTCAAAGTTTTCCATCACACCAAGTGTTTCAAACAAAGTGTCAACACCAGTTTCAAAACCAGTTGCAAAAATCCTTTTCGAAAATCGAACAAATGTCTTCAAACAATCCTTTTAACACAAGTGATGCCAGAAGCATTTTAGACGATGTTAAAACTAGAATTGGGAGACTTCAAGAGACTGTTAAAACTAAAACTCATAATACAACCAACATCTGGTTTAATAGTTTTGATATTGAACAAAAAAAGTTTTTTGAAACTGAAATTGCCCCTCAGCTGAATAACATCAACTCAAGGGTAATTTATTTTGAACAAGTTTTTTTGAAAGAACCAACTGACTTTTTCAAGGACCATAAATCCCTGGTAAAGCAAGCTAATGAATGTTTTGAACACATCAAAGTTTTGGAAAATTTGAATGATTCTCTCTTCGAAGATGTTATGACTACCGATATCATGTCTATCATTTTGCAAACATATTCTGTTGAAGATCATGAAAGACTCCAGTCTGAGACCTCCGCAATTGTTTCAAAATATGAAAATGCTCTTGAAAAACTTGAAAAAGAAAATGTGTTGTAACACCCCAACCCGACAAGGGTAAAGATAACACAAATACAGTTTCATATCAGAACTTTAAGTACTACACAAAAGCGGAAGTCTTTACAAAATTTCAAAAGAAAACATAAATGTCTTAATAATCAGAATAAATCTAAGATCCCTATTTTCAAATCTTGCTCTCGACTCTACTCTCAACCCAGATCAGCTATCCCATAAGCTCATCTTGAATGCTTAAAAACCTGCCGCAGGAAAAGAAAATACGGCTGAGCTTACAAAGCCCAGTGAACAGATATAACAAAACAAAAGCTAAACAAAACAAAGATACGGATAACGAAATCACAACGGAATGAGAATCATGAATCATTGAAGATTCTGCGGAAACACAAATACACAGAAATCCGGAAGAGCACATAAAAAACAAGAACAAACACATAGCATATTGCTGACACAAACGCAAACACATCAAATAACCAGGCACTAACTAACTCAGAAAAATCAGAGTACATATAAGCCAAACGGAATATCAAAACTAACAGAAACAATTTCTATGAAGTAAATATGACATTCACACAAATCAGATAAGTTACATTTAATAAACTTAACCAGTGTCGTAGCAGCGGAAAACAATAGTCAACACATAGTAGTCACACATACCAATGAGAACACCTTACAAAAACTATAATTAAATGAACTAAAGGCATAACATAGCAGATAGTAAGTTAACAGGCCAGACATTATAAATTAAACCATTTTCCCAGATCAAACTTTAGTATAAGCAGAATTTAACATGGCAGGTCACACATACAGACAGAAAACACAGTAGACCAACTATAACTCAATAGACAAAGACATAACATAGCCATTAGCAATTATCAGAACAGATATCATAAGCTAAACCAGTTCTCAGATCGAATCTTAACATCAGCAGAGTTTTAACATGGAAGACCAAATCATAAACAGATAGGTACCCTAACGTATAGGCAAAGTTTACCAGATTAACGGAACGATTGTACTTATCAACTTTCAGGATACTTACTTTCACATTAGCGCATTCATCTCACAGATAAAAGAATTCATATAACGATAAACTAACATAACATCAGATGACAGCATGCGAATCATATTTAAACATATTAATCATATCCTAGCATAGTAGACGGTAGTCACATAATCATACAAAAGCATAAACAGATATAATAACATATAATAAGCCTAGCTCATAATCATAAACACTTGAACATACCGAACAAAATCAGAATACTTAACATAAAAATAACAGATAAAGATTTAGTTAACATCCACGAGCCCAGAACATATCATATCGGAACATCATACTTATTCAGAATTAATCTCAGAAAATAATTTGGAGTAGCTAGCTCCCAGAGTTTTGTGAAGACGCGTATTGCACACGACATCATTCACCAGAAAAATCATATCGGATAACAGATCAGATCTAGGATGCATCCATACGCCCCAGCAGACGGATAGTGGCCATACTATCAATAAACAGATAACAGAAAGGGACGTGGCAGAACATCACTCTACTGCCCTAGAGTCATGTCAGAGGTGCATCACTGACACGGACATGGAACCCCCATGACTAGTTAATATTTGGCTCGGGTGTCAAACTATCTTAGGTCAAATCGGAATGTCAAAACTGACACAGATCATACTTTATCAGAAGATTAATCATATTTTCAAAATCAAAGTTTTCATATCATATAGTTCAAAATCAGATGTTTCATAATTCAGAAATCAGAGTTCAAATAAGCAACAGCTCAAACAAACAGAATGGGGTTCATAGCAAAGGCTTAGGAAACCCTAATATAAAAGCTAACGAAAAGAAAACGTTATAAGGAACCTTTACTGAAAAGGTCAGAATATTTGTACCTTAACGCAAATGAGAGAAAAGCAAACGAATGTAGGAACACGAAGATACAACGTCGCGTCTCCTCCAACGAATCTACACGGAGTATGATTTATTTAATACTTATTAGCATCATTAAAGTTATAACGGATTAATAACATTAACATTCTTAGAGTTATAAGTATATTCTCATTTTATAAGCTTCTTATGCATTTGTAAGTGTGTTACCTATTGATATCATATTTTATCTTTCAGTTTCTTAAACTCATATTCGGACCAGACTTTAACGATTTTTATAAAATACTTACTTAGCTCAAATGAAATCAAGCAAAATCCCAGGGGTTCCCATATGAGTTAAGAGACTCTCCAAAAATTGGTGGGTTCTATTTCCATGCTAAATGGCCTATGGAAAATCACAAGTCCAGACCTATCCAGAAAGTGATCAGAAAATACACCTTAAAAGTTTACGCTTATTGGACCTGTTTAGACACCTTGGAAAAATCCCCAGAACTCCCAGAAATTCATTTATGTCATAAATATGACTCCTGTAAAAGTAGAGCTCCCAATTCCTTATGGTTTGAAAATGAAAAATCAAACAATACAACTAAATTTCAGACCCGTTTTCTCAGCTTTGACACTTGATTTTGTAAAATTCAAAAATACGACTTAGACAACTCCAAATCCAACCAAACCACTTGGAAAACTTAACTAAGACATAAAATAAACTTTTCCAACAAAAACCCAGATTATTGTACTTATAAAATTCGATCTATGACACGCACAAGTTCGACATATGATGCTGTCCAGTTTTAGGGTTTATTAAAACCATTATAAGCACATGTTTAACCTACCCAAACGCACCCATGACCCATGTAAGCCACACAACCTGTTTTAACCTCATAATAACATGTTTATAAATCCATAATTCAGTCCTATAAAACAATACACACCCGCTACACTAGTTAGCGATCCAACACGCACACAACTCTTCACATAAAATCATAAACACCCATGATTATAACGACTTAGGGTT